>JAGKQI010000080.1:0-455478 GCA_018806915.1 Phytophthora colocasiae | reverse complement strand
GTCTGTGGCGACGGTCGCATCCGGGGGTTAGTACGTCAGTGGCCGGAGCGTCGGTGGCCGGAGTGTCGGTGGCCGGAGCGTCCGTAGCAGCAGAGGCGCTGGACGTGGAAGCCGATGAAGCGGTCGACGGCACCGTGGCAGCAGGCGCGTCAGTGGCGGCATCCGTCGTTGTCGTCGTGGTCGAGGCGGCAGGAGCGTCCGGTGGCGTCTGTGGCGACGGTCGCATCGGGGTTAGTACGTCAGTGGCCGAAGCGTCGGTGGCCGGAGTGTCGGTGGCCGGAGCGTCGGTAGCGGCAGAGGCGCTGGACGTGGAAGCCGATGAAGCGGTCGACGGCACCGTGGCGGCAGGCGCGTCAGTGGCGTCATCCGTCGTGGTCGTCGTGGTCGAGGCGGGAGCGTCCGTGGTGGCGTCTGTGGCGACGGTCGCATCGGGGGTTAGTACGTCAGTGGCCGGAGCGTCGGTGGCCAGTGTCGGTGGCCGGAGCGTCCGTAGCAGCAGAGGCGCTGGACGTGAAGCCGATGAAGCGGTCGACGGCACCGTGGCAGCAGGCGCGTCAGCGGCGTCATCCGTCGTGGTCGTCGTGGTCGAGGCAGGAGCGTCCGTGGTGGCGTCTGTGGCGACGGTCGCATCGGGGGTTAGTACGTCAGTGGCCGAAGCGTCGGTGGCCGGAGTGTCGGTGGCCGGAGCGTCCGTAGCAGCAGAGGCGCTGGACGTGGGAAGCCGATGAAGCGGTCGACGGCACCGTGGGCGGCAGGCGCGTCAGTGGCGTCATCCGTCGTGGTCGTCGTGGTCGAGGCGGGAGCGTCCGTGGTGGCGTCTGTGGCGACGGTCGCATCGGGGTTAGTACGTCAGTGGCCGAAGCGTCGGTGGCCGGGTGTCGGTGGCCGGGCGTCGGTAGCAGCAGAGGCGCTGGACGTGGAAGCCGATGAAGCGGTCGACGGCACCGTGGCAGCAGGCGCGTCAGTGGCGTCATCCGTCGTGGTCGTCGTGGTCGAGGCGTCATCCGTCGTGGTCGTCGTGGTCGAGGCGGGAGCGTCCGTGGTGGCGTCTGTGGCGACGGTCGCATCGGGGTTAGTACGTCAGTGGCCGGAGCGTCGGTGGCCGGAGTGTCGGTGGCCGGAGCGCCGGTAGCAGCAGAGGCGCTGGACGTGGAAGCCGATGAAGCGGTCGACGGCACCGTGGCAGCAGGCGCGTCAGTGGCGTCATCCGTCGTGGTCGTCGTGGTCGAGGCGGGAGCGTCCGGTCTGTGGCGACGGTCGCATCGGGGGGTTGGGGTACGTCAGTGGCCGAAGTGTCGGTGGGTGGCCGGAGCGTTTGGTGCCGGAGCGTCCGTAGCGTGGACGTGGAAGCCGATGAAGCGGTCGACGGCACCGTGGCAGCAGGCGCGTCAGTGGCGTCATCCGTCGTGGTCGTCGTGGTCGAGGCGGGAGCGTCCGTGGTGGCGTCTGTGGCGACGGTCGCATCGGGGTTAGTACGTCAGTGGCCGAAGCGTCGGTGGCCGGAGTGTCGGTGGCCGGAGCGTCCGTAGCAGCAGAGGCGCTGGACGTGGAAGCCGATGAAGCGGTCCGGCAGCAGGCGCGTCAGTGGCGTCATCCGTCGCCAGGCGACGGTCGACATCGGGGTTAGTGTACGTCAGTGGCCGGAGCGGTGGCCAGAGTGTGAGCGTCCGTAGCAGCAGAGGCGCTGGACGTGGAAGCCGATGAAGCGGTCGACGGCACCGTGGCAGCAGGCGCGTCAGCGGCGTCATCCGTCGTGGTCGTCGTGGTCGAGGCATGAGCGTCCGTGGTGGCGTCTGTGGCGACGGTCGCATCGGGGTTAGTACGTCAGTGGCCGGAGCGTCGGTGGCCGGAGGTCGGTGGCCGGAGCGTCCGTAGCAGCAGAGGCGCTGGACGTGGAAGCCGATGAAGCGGTCGACGGCACCGTGGCAGCAGGCGCGTCAGTGGCGGCATCCGTCGTGGTCGTCGTGGTCGAGGCCGGAGCGTCCGTGGTGGACGTCTGTGGCGACGGTCGCATCGGGGGTTGGGTACGTCGTCGGTAGCAGCAGAGGCGCTGGACGTGGAAGCCGATGAAGCGGTCGACGGCACCGGCAGCAGGCGCGTCAGTGGCGTCATCCGTCGTGGTCGTGGTCGAGGCGGGTCCGTGGTGGCGTCTGTGGCGACGGTCGCATCGGGGTTAGTACGTCAGTGGCCGGAGCGTCGGTGGCCGGAGTGTTGGTGGCCGGAGCGTCCGTAGCAGCAGAGGCGCTGGACGTGGAAGCCGATGAAGCGGTCGACGGCACCGTGGCAGCAGGCGCGTCAGTGGCGTCATCCGTCGTGGTCGTCGTGGTGGAGGCGGGAGCGTCCGTGGTGGCGTCTGTGGCGACGGTCGCATCGGGGGTTAGTACGCGTCAGTGGCCGAAGCGTCGGTGGCCGGAGGTCGGTGGCCGGAGCGTCGGTAGCAGCAGAGGCGCTGGACGTGGGAAGCCGATGAAGCGGTCGACGGCACCGTGCGGGCAGCAGGCGCGTCAGTGGCGGCATCCGTCGTGGTCGTCGTGGTCGAGGCAGGAGCGTCCGTGGTGGCGTCTGTGGCGACGGTCGCATCGGGGGTTAGTACGTCAGTACGGCCGGAGCGTCGGTGGCCGGAGTGTCGGTGGCCGTAGGTTCGGTAGCAGCAGAGGCGCTGGACGTGGAAGCCGATGAAGAGGTCGACGGCACCGCGGCAGCAGGCGCGTCAGTGGCGTCATCCGTCGTGGTCGTCGTGGTCGAGGGGCGGAGCGTCCGTGGTGGCGTCTGTGGCGACGGTCGCATCGGGGTTAGTACGTCAGTGGCCGGAGCGTCGGTGGCCGGAGTGTCGGTGGCCGGAGCGTCCGTAGCAGCAGAGGCGCTGGACGTGGAAGGCCGATGAAGCGGTCGATGGCACCGTGGCAGCAGGCGCGTCAGTGGCGGCATCCGTCGTGGTCGTCGTGGTCGAGGCGGGAGCGTCCGGTCTGTGGCGACGGTCGCATCGGGGGTTAGTACGTCAGTGGCCGGAGCGTCGGTGGCCGGAGTGTCGGTGGCCGGAGCGTCGGTAGCAGCAGAGGCGCTGGACGTGGAAGCCGATGAAGCGGTCGACGGCACCGTGGCAGCAGGCGCGTCAGTGGCGTCATCCGTCGTGGTCGTCGTGGTCGAGGCGGGAGCGTCCGTGGTGGCGTCTGTGGCGACGGTCGCATCGGGGGTTAGTACGTCAGTGGCCGGAGCGTCGGTGGCCGGAGTGTCGGTGGCCGGAGCGTCCGTAGCGCAGCAGAGGCGCTGGACGTGGAAGCCGATGAAGCGGTCGACGGCACCGCGGCAGCAGGCGCGTCAGTGGCGTCATCCGTCGTGGTCGTCGTGGTCGAGGCGGGAGCGTCCGTGGTGGCGTCTGTGGCGACGGTCGCATCGGGGTTAGGTACGTCAGTGGCCGGAGCGTCGGTGGCCGGAGTGTCGGTGGCCGGAGCGTCCGTAGCAGCAGAGGCGCTGGACGTGGAAGCCGATGAAGCGGTCGACGGCACCCCGGCAGCAGGCGCGTCAGTGGCGTCATCCGTCGTGGTCGTCGTGGTCGAGGCGGGAGCGTCCGTGGTGGCGTCTGTGGCGACGGTCGCATCGGGGGTTAGTACGTCAGTGGCCGGAGCGTCGGTGGCCGGAGTGTCGGTGGCCGGAGCGTCCGTAGCAGCAGAGGCGCTGGACGTGGAAGCCGATGAAGCGGTCGACGGCACCGTGGCAGCAGGCGCGTCAGTGGCGGCATCCGTCGTGGTCGTCGTGGTCGAGGCGGAGCGTCCGTGGTGGCGTCTGTGGCGACGGTCGCATCGGGGTTAGTACGTCAGTGGCCGAAGCGTCGGTGGCCGGAGTGTCGGTGGCCGGAGCGTCCGTAGCAGCAGAGGCACTGGACGTGGGAAGCCGATGAAGCGGTCGACGGCACCGTGGCCGCCGGCGCGCCAGTGGCGGCATCCGTCGTGGCCGTCGTGGTCGAGGCGGAGCGTCCGTGGTGGCGTCTGGTGGCGCCGGTCGCATCGGGGGTTAGTACGTCAGGGGCCGACGCGTCGGTGGCCGGAGTGTCGGTGGCCGGAGCGTCGGTAGCAGCAGAGGCGCTGGACGTGGAAGCCGATGAAGCGGTCGACGGCACCGTGGCAGCAGGCGCGTCAGTGGCGTCATCCGTCGTGGTCGTCGTGGTCGAGGCAGGAGCGTCCGTGGTGGCGTCTGTGGCGACGGTCGCATCGGGGGTTAGTACGTCAGTGGCCGGAGCGTCGGTGGCCGGAGTGTCGGTGGCCGGAGCGTCGGTAGCAGCAGAGGCGCTGGACGTGGAAGCCGATGAAGCGGTCGACGGCACCGTGGCAGCAGGCGCGTCAGTGGCGTCATCCGTCGTGGTCGTCGTGGTCGAGGCGGGAGCGTCCGTGGTGGCGTCTGTGGCGACGGTCGCATCGGGGTTAGGTACGTCAGTGGCCGGAGCGTCGGTGGCCGGAGTGTCGGTGGCCGGAGCGTCCGTAGCAGCAGAGGCGCTGGACGTCGAACCGCATGGCGGCGTGGACGGCACCGTGGCAGCAGGCGCGTCAGTGGCGGCATCCGTCGTGGTCGTCGTGGTCGAGGCGGGAGCGTCCGTGGTGGCGTCTGTGGCGACGGTCGCGTCGGTGGCCGGAGTGTCGGTGGCCGGAGCGTCGGTAGCAGCAGAGGCGCTGGACGTGGAAGCCGATGAAGCGGTCGACGGCACCGTGGCAGCAGGCGCGTCAGTGGCGGCATCCGTCGTGGTCGTCGTGGTCGAGGCGGAGCGTCCGTGGTGGCGTCTGTGGCGACGGTCGCATCGGGGTTAGTACGTCAGTGGCCGGAAGCTTCGGTGGCCGGAGTGTCGGTGGCCGGAGCGTCCGTAGCAGCAGAGGCGCTGGCCGGGGAAGCCGATGACGCGGTCGACGGCACCGTGGCAGCAGGCGCGTCAGGGGCGGCATCCGTCGGTCGTCGTGGTCGAGGCGGGAGCGTCCGTGGTGGCGTCTGTGGCGACGGTCGCATCGGGTTAGTACGTCAGTGGTCCGGAGCGTCGGTGGCCGGAGTGTCGGTGGCCGGAGCGTCGGTAGCAGCAGAGGCGCTGGACGTGGAAGCCGATGTTGTGGTCGACGGCACCGTGGCAGCAGGCGCGTCAGTGGCGGCATCCGTCGTGGTCGTCGTGGTCGAGACGGGAGCGTCCGTGGTGGCGTCTGTGGCGACGGTCGCATCGGGGTTAGTACGTCAGTGGCCGGAGCGTCGGTGGCCGGAGTGTCGGTGGCCGGAGCGTCCGGTAGCAGCAGAGGCGCTGGACGTGGGAAGCCGATGAAGCGGTCGACGGCACCGTGGCAGCAGGCGCGTCAGTGGCGTCATCCGTCGTGGTCGTCGTGGTCGAGGCAGGAGCGTCCGTGGTGGCGTCTGTGGCGACGGTCGCATCGGGGTTAGTACGTCAGTGGCCGAAGCGTCGGTGGCCGGAGTGTCGGTGGCCGGAGCGTCGGTAGCAGCAGAGGCGCTGGACGTGGAAGCCGATGAAGCGGTCGACGGCACCGTGGCAGCAGGCGCGTCAGTGGCGTCATCCGTCGTGGTCGTCGTGGTCGGGGCGGGAGCGTCCGTGGTGGCGTCTGTGGCGACGGTCGCATCGGGGTTAGTACGTCAGTGGCCGAAGCGTCGGTGGCCGGAGTGTCGGTGGCCGGAGCGTCGGTAGCAGCAGAGGCGCTGGACGTGGAAGCCGATGAAGCGGTCGACGGCACCGTGGCAGCAGGCGCGTCAGTGGCGGCATCCGTCGTGGTCGTCGTGGTCGAGGCAGGAGCGTCCGTGGTGGCGTCTGTGGCGACGGTCGCATCGGGGGTTAGTACGTCAGTGGCCGAAGCGTCGGTGGCCGGAGTGTCGGTGGCCGGAGCGTCCGTAGCAGCAGAGGCGCTGGACGTGGGAAGCCGATGAAGCGGTCGACGGCACCGTGGCAGCAGGCGCGTCAGTGGCGGCATCCGTCGTGGTCGTCGTGGTCGAGGCGGGAGCGTCCGTGGTGGCGTCTGTGGCGACGGTCGCATCGGGGTTAGTACGTCAGTGGCCGGAAGCGTCGGTGGCCGGAGTGTCGGTGGCCGGAGCGTCGGTAGCAGCAGAGGCGCTGGACGTGGAAGCCGATGAAGCGGTCGACGGCACCGTGGCAGCAGGCGCGTCAGTGGCGTCATCCGTCGTGGTCGTCGTGGTCGAGGCAGGAGCGTCCGTGGTGGCGTCTGTGGCGACGGTCGCATCGGGGGTTAGTACGTCAGTGGCCGGAGCGTCGGTGGCCGGAGTGTCGGTGGCCGGAGCGTCCGTAGCAGCAGAGGCGCTGGACGTGGAAGCCGATGAAGCGGTCGACGGCACCGTGGCAGCAGGCGCGTCAGTGGCGTCATCCGTCGTGGTCGTCGTGGTCGAGGCAGGAGCGTCCGTGGTGGCGTCTGTGGCGACGGTCGCATCGGGTGTTAGTACGTCAGTGGCCGAAGCGTCGGTGGCCGGAGTGTCGGTGGCCGGAGCGTCCGTAGCAGCAGAGGCGCTGGACGTGGAAGCCGATGAAGCGGTCGACGGCACCGTGGCAGCAGGCGCGTCAGTGGCGTCATCCGTCGTGGTCGTCGTGGTCGAGGCGGGAGCGTCCGTGGTGGCGTCTGTGGCGACGGTCGCATCGGGGGTTAGTACGTCAGTGGCCGGAGCGTCGGTGGCCGGAGTGTCGGTGGCCGGAGCGTCCGTAGCAGCAGAGGCGCTGGACGTGGAAGCCGATGAAGCGGTCGACGGCACCGTGGCAGCAGGCGCGTCAGTGGCGGCATCCGTCGTGGTCGTCGTGGTCGAGGCGGGAGCGTCCGTGGTGGCGTCTGTGGCGACGGTCGCATCGGGGGTTAGTACGTCAGTGGCCGAAGCGTCGGTGGCCGGAGTGTCGGTGGCCGGAGCGTCGGTAGCAGCAGAGGCGCTGGACGTGGAAGCCGATGAAGCGGTCGACGGCACCGTGGCAGCAGGCGCGTCAGTGGCGTCATCCGTCGTGGTCGTCGTGGTCGAGGCAGGAGCGTCCGTGGTGGCGTCTGTGGCGACGGTCGCATCGGGGGTTAGTACGTCCGTGGTCCGGAGCGTCGGTGGCCGGAGTGTCGGTGGCCGGAGCGTCCGTAGCAGCAGAGGCGCTGGACGTGGAAGCCGATGAAGCGGTCGACGGCACCGTGGCAGCAGGCGCGTCAGTGGCGGCATCCGTCGTGGTCGTCGTGGTCGAGGCGGGAGCGTCCGTGGTGGCGTCTGTGGCGACGGTCGCATCGGGGTTAGTACGTCAGTGGCCGGAGCGTCGGTGGCCGGAGTGTCGGTGGCCGGAGCGTCCGTAGCAGCAGAGGCGCTGGACGTGGAAGCCGATGAAGCGGTCGACGGCACCGTGGCAGCAGGCGCGTCAGTGGCGGCATCCGTCGTGGTCGTCGTGGTCGAGGCGGGAGCGTCCGTGGTGGCGTCTGTGGCGACGGTCGCATCGGCGGTAAGTACGTCAGTGGCCGAAGCGTCGGTGGCCGGAGTGTCGGTGGCCGGAGCGTCCGTAGCAGCAGAGGCGCTGGACGTGGAAGCCGATGAAGCGGTCGACGGCACCGTGGCAGCAGGCGCGTCAGTGGCGGCATCCGTCGTGGTCGTCGTGGTCGAGGCGGGAGCGTCCGTGGTGGCGTCTGTGGCGACGGTCGCATCGGGGTTAGTACGTCAGTGGCCGGAGCGTCGGTGGCCGGAGTGTCGGTGGCCGGAGCGTCCGTAGCAGCAGAGGCGCTGGACGTGGAAGCCGATGAAGCGGTCGACGGCACCGTGGCAGCAGGCGCGTCAGTGGCGGCATCCGTCGTGGTCGTCGTGGTCGAGGCGGGAGCGTCCGTGGTGGCGTCTGTGGCGACGGTCGCATCGGGGTTAGTACGTCAGTGGCCGAAGCGTCGGTGGCCGGAGTGTCGGTGGCCGGAGCGTCCGTAGCAGCAGAGGCGCTGGACGTGGAAGCCGATGAAGCGGTCGACGGCACCGTGGCAGCAGGCGCGTCAGTGGCGGCATCCGTCGTGGTCGTCGTGGTCGAGGCGGGAGCGTCCGTGGTGGCGTCTGTGGCGACGGTCGCATCGGGGGTTAGTACGTCAGTGGCCGAAGCGTCGGTGGCCGGAGTGTCGGTGGCCGGAGCGTCCGTAGCAGCAGAGGCGCTGGACGTGGAAGCCGATGAAGCGGTCGACGGCACCGTGGCAGCAGGCGCGTCAGTGGCGGCATCCGTCGTGGTCGTCGTGGTCGAGGCGGGAGCGTCCGTGGTGGCGTCTGTGGCGACGGTCGCATCGGGGGTTAGTACGTCAGTGGCCGGAGCGTCGGTGGCCGGAGTGTCGGTGGCCGGAGCGTCCGGAGCAGCAGAGGCGCTGGACGTGGAAGCCGATGAAGCGGTCGACGGCACCGTGGCAGCAGGCGCGTCAGTGGCGGCATCCGTCGTGGTCGTCGTGGTCGAGGCGGGAGCGTCCGTGGTGGCGTCTGTGGCGACGGTCGCATCGGTGTTTAGTAGGTCAGTGGCCGGAGCGTCGGTGGCCGGAGTGTCGGTGGCCGGAGCGTCCGTAGCAGCAGAGGCGCTGGACGTGGAAGCCGATGAAGCGGTCGACGGCACCGTGGCAGCAGGCGCGTCAGTGGCGGCATCCGTCGTGGTCGTCGTGGTCGAGGCGGAGCGTCCGTGGTGGCGTCTGTGGCGACGGTCGCATCGGGGTTAGTACGTCAGTGGCCGGAGCGTCGGTGGCCGGAGTGTCGGTGGCCGGAGCGTCCGGTAGCAGCAGAGGCGCTGGACGTGGAAGCCGATGAAGCGGTCGACGGCACCGTGGCAGCAGGCGCGTCAGTGGCGGCATCCGTCGTGGTCGTCGTGGTCGAGGCGGGAGCGTCCGTGGTGGCGTCTGTGGCGACGGTCGCATCGGGGTTAGTACGTCAGTGGCCGGAGCGTCGGTGGCCGGGTGTCGGTGGCCGGAGCGTCCGTAGCAGCAGAGGCGCTGGACGTGGAAGCCGATGAAGCGGTCGACGGCACCGTGGCAGCAGGCGCGTCAGTGGCGTCATCCGTCGTGGTCGTCGTGGTCGAGGCGGGAGCTTCCGTGGTGGCGTCTGTGGCGACGGTCGCATCGGGGTTAGTACGTCAGTGGCCGAAGCGGCGGCGGCCGGCGTGTCGGTGGCCGGAGCGTCGGTAGCAGCAGAGGCGCTGGACGTGGAAGCCGATGAAGCGGTCGACGGCACCGTGGCAGCAGGCGCGTCAGTGGCGGCATCCGTCGTGGTCGTCGTGGTCGAGGCGGGAGCGTCCGTGGTGGCGTCTGTGGCGACGGTCGCATCGGGGTTAGTACGTCAGTGGCCGAAGCGTCGGTGGCCGGAGTGTAGGTGGCCGGAGCGTCGGTAGCGGCAGAGGCGCTGGACGTGGAAGCCGATGAAGCGGTCGACGGCACCGTGGCAGCAGGCGCGTCAGTGGCGGCATCCGTCGTGGTCGTCGTGGTCGAGGCGGAGCGTCCGTGGTGGCGTCTGTGGCGACGGTCGCATCGGGGTTAGTACGTCAGTGGCCGGAAGCGTCGGTGGCCGGAGTGTCGGTGGCCGGAGCGTCGGTAGCAGCAGAGACGCTGGACGTGGAAGCCGATGAAGCGGTCGACGGCACCGTGGCAGCAGGCGCGTCAGTGGCGTCATCCGTCGTGGTCGTCGTGGTCGAGGCGGGAGCGTCCGTGGTGGCGTCTGTGGCGACGGTCGCATCGGGGGTTAGTACGTCAGTGGCCGAAGCGTCGGTGGCCGGAGTGTCGGTGGCCGGAGCGTCCGTAGCAGCAGAGGCGCTGGACGTGGAAGCCGATGAAGCGGTCGACGGCACCGTGGCAGCAGGCGCGTCAGTGGCGTCATCCGTCGTGGTCGTCGTGGTCGAGGCAGGAGCGTCCGTGGTGGCGTCTGTGGCGACGGTCGCATCGGGGGTTAGTACGTCAGTGGCCGAAGCGTCGGTGGCCGGTGTCGGTGGCCGGAGCGTCCGTAGCAGCAGAGGCGCTGGACGTGGAAGCCGATGAAGCGGTCGACGGCACCGTGGCAGCAGGCGCGTCAGTGGCGGCATCCGTCGTGGTCGTCGTGGTCGAGGCAGGAGCGTCCGTGGTGGCGTCTGTGGCGACGGTCGCATCGGGGTTAGTACGTCAGTGGCCGAAGCGTCGGTGGCCGGAGTGTCGGTGGCCGGAGCGTCGGTAGCAGCAGAGGCGCTGGACGTGGAAGCCGATGACGCGGTCGACGGCACCGTGGCAGCAGGCGCGTCAGTGGCGGCATCCGTCGTGGTCGTCGTGGTCGAGGCAGGAGCGTCCGTGGTGGCGTCTGTGGCGACGGTCGCATCGGGGTTAGTACGTCAGTGGCCGGAGCGTCGGTGGCCGGAGTGTCGGTGGCCGGAGCGTCCGTAGCAGCAGAGGCGCTGGACGTGGAAGCCGATGAAGCGGTCGACGGCACCGTGGCAGCAGGCGCGTCAGTGGCGGCATCCGTCGTGGTCGTCGTGGTCGAGGCGGGAGCGTCCGTGGTGGCGTCTGTGGCGACGGTCGCATCGGGGGTTAGTACGTCAGTGGCCGGAGCGTCGGTGGCCGGAGTGTTGGTGGCCGGAGCGTCGGTAGCAGCAGAGGCGCTGGACGTGGAAGCCGATGAAGCGGTCGACGGCACCGTGGCAGCAGGCGCGTCAGTGGCGTCATCCGTCGTGGTCGTCGTGGTCGAGGCTGGAGCGTCCGTGGTGGCGTCTGTGGCGACGGTCGCATCGGGGGTTAGTACGTCAGTGGCCGGAGCGTCGGTGGCCGGAGTGTCGGTCAGGGGCGCTGGACGTGGAGGCCGATGAAGCGGTCGCCGGCCCCGTGGAAGCCGGCGCGTCAGTGGCGGCATCCGTCGTGGTCGTCGTGGTCGAGGCGGAGCGTCCGTGGTGGCGTCTGTGGCGACGGTCGCATCGGGGTTAGTACGTCAGTGGCCGGAGCGTCGGTGGCCGGAGTGTCGGTGGCCGGAGCGTCCGTAGCAGCAGAGGCGCTGGACGTGGAAGCCGATGAAGCGGTCGACGGCACCGTGGCAGCAGGCGCGTCAGTGGCGGCATCCGTCGTGGTCGTCGTGGTCGAGGCAGGAGCGTCCGTGGTGGCGTCTGTGGCGACGGTCGCATCGGGGGTTAGTACGTCAGTGGCCGGAGCGTCGGTGGCCGGAGTGTCGGTGGCCGGAGCGTCGGTAGCAGCAGAGGCGCTGGACGTGGAAGCCGATGAAGCGGTCGACGGCACCGTGGCAGCAGGCGCGTCAGTGGCGTCATCCGTCGTGGTCGTCGTGGTCGAGGCGGGAGCGTCCGTGGTGGCGTCTGTGGCGACGGTCGCATCGGGGGTTAGTACGTCAGTGGCCGGAGCGTCGGTGGCCGGAGTGTCGGTGGCCGGAGCGTCGGTAGCAGCAGAGGCGCTGGACGTGGAAGCCGATGAAGCGGTCGACGGCACCGTGGCAGCAGGCGCGTCGGTGGCGGCATCCGTCGTGGTCGTCGTGGTCGAGGCGGGAGCGTCCGTGGTGGCGTCTGTGGCGACGGTCGCATCGGGGTTAGTACGTCAGTGGCCGGAGCGTCGGTGGCCGGAGTGTCGGTGGCCGGAGCGTCCGTAGCAGCAGAGGCGCTGGACGTGGAAGCCGATGAAGCGGTCGACGGCACCGTGGCAGCAGGCGCGTCAGTGGCGGCATCCGTCGTGGTCGTCGTGGTCGATGCGGGAGCGTCCGTGGTGTCGTCTGTGGAGACGGTCGCTTCTGGGGTTTGTACGTCAGTGGCCGGAGCGTCGGTGGCCGGAGTGTCGGTGGCCGGAGCGTCGGTAGCAGCAGAGGCGCTGGACGTGGAAGCCGATGAAGCGGTCGACGGCACCGTGGCAGCAGGCGCGTCAGTGGCGGCATCCGTCGTGGTCGTCGTGGTCGAGGCGGGAGCGTCCGTGGTGGCGTCTGTGGCGACGGTCGCATCGGGGTTAGTACGTCAGTGGCCGGAGCGTCGGTGGCCGGAGTGTCGGTGGCCGGAGCGTCCGTAGCAGCAGAGGCGCTGGACGTGGAAGCCGATGAAGCGGTCGACGGCACCGTGGCAGCAGGCGCGTCAGTGGCGTCATCCGTCGTGGTCGTCGTGGTCGAGGCGGGAGCGTCCGTGGTGGCGTCTGTGGCGACGGTCGCATCGGGGTTAGTACGTCAGTGGCCGAAGCGTCGGTGGCCGGAGTGTCGGTGGCCGGATCGTCCGTAGCAGCAGAGGCGCTGGACGTGGAAGCCGATGAAGCGGTCGACGGCACCGTGGCAGCAGGCGCGTCAGTGGCGTCATCCGTCGTGGTCGTCGTGGTCGAGGCGGGAGCGTCCGTGGTGGCGTCTGTGGCGACGGTCGCATCAGGGGTTAGTACGTCAGTGGCCGGAGCGTCGGTGGCCGGAGTGTCGGTGGCCGGAGCGTCCGTAGCAGCAGAGGCGCTGGACGTGGAAGCCGATGAAGCGGTCGACGGCACCGTGGCAGCAGGCGCGTCAGTGGCGTCATCCGTCGTGGTCGTCGTGGTCGAGGCGGGAGCGTCCGTGGTGGCGTCTGTGGCGACGGTCGCATCGGTGGTGAGTACGTCAGTGGCCGAAGCGTCGGTGGCCGGAGTGTCGGTGGCCGGATCGTCGGTAGCAGCAGAGGCGCTGGACGTGGAAGCCGATGAAGCGGTCGACGGCACCGTGGCAGCAGGCGCGTCAGTGGCGGCATCCGTCGTGGTCGTCGTGGTGGAGGCGGGAGCGTCCGTGGTGGCATCTGTGGCGACGGTCGCGTCGGTGGCCGGAGTGTCGGTGGCCGGAGCGTCGGTAGCAGCAGGGGCGCTGGACGTGGAAGCTGATGAAGCGGTCGACGGCACCGTGGCAGCAGGCGCGTCAGTGGCGTCATCCGTCGTGGTCGTCGTGGTCGAGGCGGGAGCGTCCGTGGTGGCGTCTGTGGCGACGGTCGCATCGGGGGTTAGTACGTCAGTGGCCGAAGCGTCGGTGGCCGGAGTGTCGGTGGCCGGATCGTCCGTAGCAGCAGAGGCGCTGGACGTGGAAGCCGATGAAGCGGTCGACGGCACCGTGGCAGCAGGCGCGTCAGTGGCGTCATCCGTCGTGGTCGTCGTGGTCGAGGCGGGAGCGTCCGTGGTGGCGTCTGTGGCGACGGTCGCATCGGGGGTTAGTACGTCAGTGGCCGAAGCGTCGGTGGCCGGAGTGTCGGTGGCCGGAGCGTCGGTAGCAGCAGAGGCGCTGGACGTGGAAGCCGATGAAGCGGTCGACGGCACCGTGGCAGCAGGCGCGTCAGTGGCGGCATCCGTCGTGGTCGTCGTGGTGGAGGCGGGAGCGTCCGTGGTGGCATCTGTGGCGACGGTCGCGTCGGTGGCCGGAGTGTCGGTGGCCGGAGCGTCGGTAGCAGCAGGGGCGCTGGACGTGGAAGCTGATGAAGCGGTCGACGGCACCGTGGCAGCAGGCGCGTCAGTGGCGTCATCCGTCGTGGTCGTCGTGGTCGAGGCGGGAGCGTCCGTGGTGGCGTCTGTGGCGACGGTCGCGTCGGTGGCCGGAGTGTCGGTGGCCGGAGCGTCCGTAGCAGCAGAGGCGCTGGACGTGGAAGCCGATGAAGCGGTCGACGGCACCGTGGCAGCAGGCGCGTCAGTGGCGTCATCCGTCGTGGTCGTCGTGGTCGAGGCAGGAGCGTCCGTGGTGGCGTCTGTGGCGACGGTCGCATCGGGGGTTAGTACGTCAGTGGCCGAAGCGTCGGTGGCCGGAGTGTCGGTGGCCGGATCGTCCGTAGCAGCAGAGGCGCTGGACGTGGAAGCCGATGAAGCGGTCAACGGCACCGTGGCAGCAGGCGCGTCAGTGGCGTCATCCGTCGTGGTCGTCGTGGTCGAGGCGGGAGCGTCCGTGGTGGCGTCTGTGGCGACGGTCGCGTCGGTGGCCGGAGTGTCGGTGGCCGGAGCGTCCGTAGCAGCAGAGGCACTGGACGTGGAAGCCGATGAAGCGGTCGACGGCACCGTGGCAGCAGGCGCGTCAGTGGCGTCATCCGTCGTGGTCGTCGTGGTCGAGGCGGGAGCGTCCGTGGTGGCGTCTGTGGCGACGGTCGCATCGGGGGTTAGTACGTCAGTGGCCGAAGCGTCGGTGGCCGGAGTGTCGGTGGCCGGATCGTCGGTAGCAGCAGAGGCGCTGGACGTGGAAGCCGATGAAGCGGTCGACGGCACCGTGGCAGCAGGCGCGTCAGTGGCGGCATCCGTCGTGGTCGTCGTGGTCGAGGCGGGAGCGTCCGTGGTGGCATCTGTGGCGACGGTCGCATCGGGGAGTTAGTACGTCCGTGGCCGGAGCGTCGGTGGCCGGAGTGTCGGTGGCCGGAGCGTCGGTAGCAGCAGGGGCGCTGGACGTGGAAGCTGATGAAGCGGTCGACGGCACCGTGGCAGCAGGCGCGTCAGTGGCGTCATCCGTCGTGGTCGTCGTGGTGGAGGCGGGAGCGTCCGTGGTGGCGTCTGTGGCGACGGTCGCATCGGGGGTTAGTACGTCAGTGGCCGAAGCGTCGGTGGCCGGAGTGTCGGTGGCCGGATCGTCCGTAGCAGCAGAGGCGCTGGACGTGGAAGCCGATGAAGCGGTCGACGGCACCGTGGCAGCAGGCGCGTCAGTGGCGTCATCCGTCGTGGTCGTCGTGGTCGAGGCAGGAGCGTCCGTGGTGGCGTCTGTGGCGACGGTCGCATCGGGGGTTAGTACGTCAGTGGCCGAAGCGTCGGTGGCCGGAGTGTCGGTGGCCGGATCGTCGGTAGCAGCAGAGGCGCTGGACGTGGAAGCCGATGAAGCGGTCGACGGCACCGTGGCAGCAGGCGCGTCAGTGGCGGCATCCGTCGTGGTCGTCGTGGTGGAGGCGGGAGCGTCCGTGGTGGCATCTGTGGCGACGGTCGCGTCGGTGGCCGGAGTGTCGGTGGCCGGAGCGTCGGTAGCAGCAGAGGCGCTGGACGTGGAAGCTGATGAAGCGGTCGACGGCACCGTGGCAGCAGGCGCGTCAGTGGCGTCATCCGTCGTGGTCGTCGTGGTCGAGGCGGGAGCGTCCGTGGTGGCGTCTGTGGCGACGGTCGCGTCGGTGGCCGGAGTGTCGGTGGCCGGAGCGTCCGTAGCAGCAGAGGCACTGGACGTGGAAGCCGATGAAGCGGTCGACGGCACCGTGGCAGCAGGCGCGTCAGTGGCGTCATCCGTCGTGGTCGTCGTGGTCGAGGCAGGAGCGTCCGTGGTGGCGTCTGTGGCGACGGTCGCATCGGGGGTTAGTACGTCAGTGGCCGAAGCGTCGGTGGCCGGAGTGTCGGTGGCCGGATCGTCGGTAGCAGCAGAGGCGCTGGACGTGGAAGCCGATGAAGCGGTCGACGGCACCGTGGCAGCAGGCGCGTCAGTGGCGGCATCCGTCGTGGTCGTCGTGGTCGAGGCGGGAGCGTCCGTGGTGGCATCTGTGGCGACGGTCGCGTCGGTGGCCGGAGTGTCGGTGGCCGGAGCGTCGGTAGCAGCAGGGGCGCTGGACGTGGAAGCTGATGAAGCGGTCGACGGCACCGTGGCAGCAGGCGCGTCAGTGGCGTCATCCGTCGTGGTCGTCGTGGTCGAGGCGGGAGCGTCCGTGGTGGCGTCTGTGGCGACGGTCGCATCGGGGGTTAGTACGTCAGTGGCCGAAGCGTCGGTGGCCGGAGTGTCGGTGGCCGGATCGTCCGTAGCAGCAGAGGCGCTGGACGTGGAAGCCGATGAAGCGGTCGACGGCACCGTGGCAGCAGGCGCGTCAGTGGCGTCATCCGTCGTGGTCGTCGTGGTCGAGGCGGGAGCGTCCGTGGTGGCGTCTGTGGCGACGGTCGCATCGGGGGTTAGTACGTCAGTGGCCGGAGCGTCGGTGGCCGGAGTGTCGGTGGCCGGAGCGTCCGTAGCAGCAGAGGCGCTGGACGTGGAAGCCGATGAAGCGGTCGACGGCACCGTGGCAGCAGGCGCGTCAGTGGCGGCATCCGTCGTTGTCGTCGTGGTGGAGGCGGGAGCGTCCGTGGTGGCGTCTGTGGCGACGGTCGCATCGGGGTTAGTACGTCAGTGGCCGGAGCGTCGGTGGCCGGAGTGTCGGTGGCCGGAGCGTCGGTAGCAGCAGAGGCGCTGGACGTGGAAGCTGATGAAGCGGTCGACGGCACCGTGGCAGCAGGCGCGTCAGTGGCGGCATCCGTCGTGGTCGTCGTGGTCGAGGCGGGAGCGTCCGTGGTGGCGTCTGTGGCGACGGTCGCATCGGGGTTAGTACGTCAGTGGCCGGAGCGTCGGTGGCCGGAGTGTCGGTGGCCGGAGCGTCCGTAGCAGCAGAGGCGCTGGACGTGGAAGCCGATGAAGCGGTCGACGGCACCGTGGCAGCAGGCGCGTCAGTGGCGGCATCCGTCGTGGTCGTCGTGGTCGAGGCGGGAGCGTCCGTGGTGGCGTCTGTGGCGACGGTCGGTTCGGTTGTTTTTTCGTCAGGCGCCGGAGCGTCGGTGGCCGGAGCGTCGGTGGCCGGAGCGTCCGTAGCAGCAGAGGCGCTGGACGTGGAAGCCGATGAAGCGGTCGACGGCACCGTGGCAGCAGGCGCGTCAGTGGCGTCATCCGTCGTGGTCGTCGTGGTCGAGGCGGGAGCGTCCGTGGTGGCGTCTGTGGCGACGGTCGCATCGGGGGTTAGTACGTCAGTGGCCGAAGCGTCGGTGGCCGGAGTGTCGGTGGCCGGAGCGTCCGTAGCAGCAGAGGCGCTGGACGTGGAAGCCGATGAAGCGGTCGACGGCACCGTGGCAGCAGGCGCGTCAGTGGCGGCATCCGTCGTGGTCGTCGTGGTGGAGGCGGGAGCGTCCGTGGTGGCGTCTGTGGCGACGGTCGCATCGGGGGTTAGTACGTCAGTGGCCGGAGCGTCGGTGGCCGGAGTGTCGGTGGCCGGATCGTCGGTAGCAGCAGAGGCGCTGGACGTGGAAGCCGATGAAGCGGTCGACGGCACCGTGGCAGCAGGCGCGTCAGTGGCGGCATCCGTCGTGGTCGTCGTGGTCGAGGCGGGAGCGTCCGTGGTGGCGTCTGTGGCGACGGTCGCATCGGGGTTAGTACGTCAGTGGCCGGAGCGTCGGTGGCCGGAGTGTCGGTGGCCGGAGCGTCCGTAGCAGCAGAGGCGCTGGACGTGGAAGCCGATGAAGCGGTCGACGGCACCGTGGCAGCAGGCGCGTCAGTGGCGGCATCCGTCGTGGTCGTCGTGGTCGAGGCGGGAGCGTCCGTGGTGGCGTCTGTGGCGACGGTCGCATCGGGGGTTAGTACGTCAGTGGCCGAAGGGTCGGTGGCCGGAGTGTCGGTGGCCGGAGCGTCGGTAGCAGCAGAGGCGCTGGACGTGGAAGCCGATGAAGCGGTCGACGGCACCGTGGCAGCAGGCGCGTCAGTGGCGGCATCCGTCGTGGTCGTCGTGGTCGAGGCGGGAGCGTCCGTGGTGGCGTCTGTGGCGACGGTCGCATCGGGGGTTAGTACGTCAGTGGCCGAAGCGTCGGTGGCCGGAGTGTCGGTGGCCGGATCGTCGGTAGCAGCAGAGGCGCTGGACGTGGAAGCCGATGAAGCGGTCGACGGCACCGTGGCAGCAGGCGCGTCAGTGGCGGCATCCGTCGTGGTCGTCGTGGTCGAGGCGGGAGCGTCCGTGGTGGCGTCTGTGGCGACGGTCGCATCGGGGGTTAGTACGTCAGTGGCCGGAGCGTCGGTGGCCGGAGTGTCGGTGGCCGGAGCGTCGGTAGCAGCAGAGGCGCTGGACGTGGAAGCTGATGAAGCGGTCGACGGCACCGTGGCAGCAGGCGCGTCAGTGGCGTCATCCGTCGTGGTCGTCGTGGTCGAGGCGGGAGCGTCCGTGGTGGCATCTGTGGCGACGGTCGCGTCGGTGGCCGGAGTGTCGGTGGCCGGAGCGTCCGTAGCAGCAGAGGCGCTGGACGTGGAAGCCGATGAAGCGGTCGACGGCACCGTGGCAGCAGGCGCGTCAGTGGCGGCATCCGTCGTTGTCGTCGTGGTGGAGGCGGGAGCGTCCGTGGTGGCGTCTGTGGCGACGGTCGCATCGGGGGTTAGTACGTCAGTGGCCGGAGCGTCGGTGGCCGGAGTGTCGGTGGCCGGAGCGTCCGTAGCAGCAGAGGCGCTGGACGTGGAAGCTGATGAAGCGGTCGACGGCACCGTGGCAGCAGGCGCGTCAGTGGCGGCATCCGTCGTGGTCGTCGTGGTCGAGGCGGGAGCGTCCGTGGTGGCATCTGTGGCGACGGTCGCGTCGGTGGCCGGAGTGTCGGTGGCCGGAGCGTCCGTAGCAGCAGAGGCGCTGGACGTGGAAGCCGATGAAGCGGTCGACGGCACCGTGGCAGCAGGCGCGTCAGTGGCGGCATCCGTCGTGGTCGTCGTGGTCGAGGCGGGAGCGTCCGTGGTGGCGTCTGTGGCGACGGTCGCATCGGGGGTTAGTACGTCAGTGGCCGAAGCGTCGGTGGCCGGAGTGTCGGTGGCCGGATCGTCGGTAGCAGCAGAGGCGCTGGACGTGGAAGCCGATGAAGCGGTCGACGGCACCGTGGCAGCAGGCGCGTCAGTGGCGTCATCCGTCGTGGTCGTCGTGGTCGAGGCGGGAGCGTCCGTGGTGGCGTCTGTGGCGACGGTCGCATCGGGGGTTAGTACGTCAGTGGCCGAAGCGTCGGTGGCCGGAGTGTCGGTGGCCGGAGCGTCGGTAGCAGCAGAGGCGCTGGACGTGGAAGCCGATGAAGCGGTCGACGGCACCGTGGCAGCAGGCGCGTCAGTGGCGGCATCCGTCGTGGTCGTCGTGGTGGAGGCGGGAGCGTCCGTGGTGGCGTCTGTGGCGACGGTCGCATCGGGGGTTAGTACGTCAGTGGCCGGAGCGTCGGTGGCCGGAGTGTCGGTGGCCGGAGCGTCGGTAGCAGCAGAGGCGCTGGACGTGGAAGCTGATGAAGCGGTCGACGGCACCGTGGCAGCAGGCGCGTCAGTGGCGTCATCCGTCGTGGTCGTCGTGGTCGAGGCGGGAGCGTCCGTGGTGGCATCTGTGGCGACGGTCGCGTCGGTGGCCGGAGTGTCGGTGGCCGGAGCGTCGGTGGCCGGAGCGTCCGTAGCAGCAGAGGCGCTGGACGTGGAAGCCGATGAAGCGGTCGACGGCACCGTGGCAGCAGGCGCGTCAGTGGCGTCATCCGTCGTGGTCGTCGTGGTCGAGGCGGGAGCGTCCGTGGTGGCGTCTGTGGCGACGGTCGCATCGGGGGTTAGTACGTCAGTGGCCGGAGCGTCGGTGGCCGGAGTGTCGGTGGCCGGAGCGTCCGTAGCAGCAGAGGCGCTGGACGTGGAAGCTGATGAAGCGGTCGACGGCACCGTGGCAGCAGGCGCGTCAGTGGCGTCATCCGTCGTGGTCGTCGTGGTCGAGGCGGGAGCGTCCGTGGTGGCGTCTGTGGCGACGGTCGCATCGGGGGTTAGTACGTCAGTGGCCGGAGCGTCGGTGGCCGGCGGGTCGGTGGCCGGAGCGTCCGTAGCAGCAGAGGCGCTGGACGTGGAAGCCGATGAAGCGGTCGACGGCACCGTGGCAGCAGGCGCGTCAGTGGCGGCATCCGTCGTGGTCGTCGTGGTCGAGGCGGGAGCGTCCGTGGTGGCGTCTGTGGCGACGGTCGCATCGGGGTTAGTACGTCAGTGGCCGGAGCGTCGGTGGCCGGAGTGTCGGTGGCCGGAGCGTCGGTAGCAGCAGAGGCGCTGGACGTGGAAGCCGATGAAGCGGTCGATGGCACCGTGGCAGCAGGCGCGTCAGTGGCGTCATCCGTCGTGGTCGTCGTGGTCGAGGCGGGAGCGTCCGTGGTGGCGTCTGTGGCGACGGTCTCATCGGGGGTTAGTACGTCAGTGGCCGGAGCGTCGGTGGCCGGAGTGTCGGTGGCCGGAGCGTCCGTAGCAGCAGAGGCGCTGGACGTGGAAGCTGATGAAGCGGTCGACGGCACCGTGGCAGCAGGCGCGTCAGTGGCGGCATCCGTCGTGGTCGTCGTGGTCGAGGCGGGAGCGTCCGTGGTGGCGTCTGTGGCGACGGTCGCATCGGGGGTTAGTACGTCAGTGGCCGGAGCGTCGGTGGCCGGAGTGTCGGTGGCCGGAGCGTCCGTAGCAGCAGAGGCGCTGGACGTGGAAGCCGATGAAGCGGTCGACGGCACCGTGGCAGCAGGCGCGTCAGTGGCGGCATCCGTCGTGGTCGTCGTGGTCGAGGCGGGAGCGTCCGTGGTGGCCTCTGTGGCGACGGTCGCATCGGGGTTAGCACGTCAGTGGCCGGAGCGTCGGTGGCCGGAGTGTCGGTGGCCGGAGCGTCGGTAGCAGCAGAGGCGCTGGACGTGGAAGCCGATGAAGCGGTCGACGGCACCGTGGCAGCAGGCGCGTCAGTGGCGTCATCCGTCGTGGTCGTCGTGGTCGAGGCGGGAGCGTCCGTGGTGGCGTCTGTGGCGACGGTCGGATCGGGGTTAGTACGTCAGTGGCCTAAGCGTCGGTGGCCGGAGCGTCGGTGGCCGGAGCGTCGGTAGCAGCAGAGGCGCTGGACGTGGAAGCTGATGAAGCGGTCGACGGCACCGTGGCAGCAGGCGCGTCAGTGGCGGCATCCGTCGTGGTCGTCGTGGTCGAGGCGGGAGCGTCCGTGGTGGCGTCTGTGGCGACGGTCGCATCGGGGTTAGTACGTCAGTGGCCGGAAGCGTCGGTGGCCGGAGTGTCGGTGGCCGGATCGTCGGTAGCAGCAGAGGCGCTGGACGTGGAAGCCGATGAAGCGGTCGACGGCACCGTGGCAGCAGGCGCGTCAGTGGCGTCATCCGTCGTGGTCGTCGTGGTCGAGGCGGGAGCGTCCGTGGTGGCGTCTGTGGCGACGGTCGCATCGGGGTTAGGACGTCAGTGGCCGGAGCGTCGGTGGCCGGAGTGTCGGTGGCCGGAGCGTCCGTAGCAGCAGAGGCGCTGGACGTGGAAGCTGATGAAGCGGTCGACGGCACCGTGGCAGCAGGCGCGTCAGTGGCGTCATCCGTCGTGGTCGTCGTGGTCGAGGCGGGAGCGTCCGTGGTGGCGTCTGTGGCGACGGTCGCATCGGTGGCCGGAGTGTCGGTGGCCGGAGCGTCGGTAGCAGCAGAGGCGCTGGACGTGGAAGCCGATGAAGCGGTCGACGGCACCGTGGCAGCAGGCGCGTCAGTGGCGGCATCCGTCGTGGTCGTCGTGGTCGAGGCGGGAGCGTCCGTGGTGGCGTCTGTGGCGACGGTAGCATCGGGGTTAGTACGTCAGTGGCCGGAGCGTCGGTGGCCGGAGTGTCGGTGGCCGGAGCGTCCGTAGCAGCAGAGGCGCTGGACGTGAAGCCGATGAAGCGGTCGACGGCACCGTGGCAGCAGGCGCGTCAGTGGCGGCATCCGTCGTTGTCGTCGTGGTGGAGGCGGGAGCGTCCGTGGTGGCGTCTGTGGCGACGGTCGCATCGGGGGTTAGTACGTCAGTGGCCGGAGCGTCGGTGGCCGGAGTGTCGGTGGCCGGAGCGTCCGTAGCAGCAGAGGCGCTGGACGTGGAAGCTGATGAAGCGGTCGACGGCACCGTGGCAGCAGGCGCGTCAGTGGCGGCATCCGTCGTGGTCGACGTGGTCGAGGCGGGAGCGTCCGTGGTGGCGTCTGTGGCGACGGTCGCATCGGGGGTTAGTACGTCAGTGGCCGGAGCGTCGGTGGCCGGAGTGTCGGTGGCCGGAGCGTCGGTAGCAGCAGGGGCGCTGGACGTGGAAGCTGATGCAGCGGTCGACGGCACCGTGGCAGTAGGCGCGTCAGTGGCTGCATCCGTCGTGGTCGTCGTGGTCGAGGCGGGAGCGTCCGTGGTGGCGTCTGTGGCGACGGTCGCATCGGGGGTTAGTACGTCAGTGGCCGGAGCGTCGGTGGCCGGAGTGTCGGTGGCCGGAGCGTCCGTAGCAGCAGAGGCGCTGGACGTGGAAGCCGATGAAGCGGTCGACGGCACCGTGGCAGCAGGCGCGTCAGTGGCGGCATCCGTCGTGGTCGTCGTGGTGGAGGCGGGAGCGTCCGTGGTGGCGTCTGTGGCGACGGTCGCATCGGGGTTAGTACGTCAGTGGCCGGAGCGTCGGTGGCCGGAGTGTCGGTGGCCGGAGCGTCCGTAGCAGCAGAGGCGCTGGACGTGGAAGCCGATGAAGCGGTCGACGGCACCGTGGCAGCAGGCGCGTCAGTGGCGGCATCCGTCGTGGTCGTCGTGGTGGAGGCGGGAGCGTCCGTGGTGGCGTCTGTGGCGACGGTCGCATCGGGGATAGTACGTCAGTGGCCGGAGCGTCGGTGGCCGGAGTGTCGGTGGCCGGAGCGTCCGTAGCAGCAGAGGCGCTGGACGTGGAAGCCGATGAAGCGGTCGACGGCACCGTGGCAGCAGGCGCGTCAGTGGCGGCATCCGTCGTGGTCGTCGTGGTCGAGGCGGGAGCGTCCGTGGTGGCGTCTGTGGCGACGGTCGCAACTTGGGAAGGTAGGACTGTGGCCGGAGCGTCGGTGGCCGGAGTGTCGGTGGCCGGAGCGTCCGTAGCAGCAGAGGCGCTGGACGTGGAAGCCGATGAAGCGGTCGACGGCACCGTGGCAGCAGGCGCGTCAGTGGCGGCATCCGTCGTGGTCGTCGTGGTCGAGGCGGGAGCGTCCGTGGTGGCGTCTGTGGCGACGGTCGCATCGGGGGGTAGTACGTCAGTGGCCGGAGCGTCGGTGGCCGGAGTGTCGGTGGCCGGAGCGTCCGTAGCAGCAGAGGCGCTGGACGTGGAAGCCGATGAAGCGGTCGACGGCACCGTGGCAGCAGGCGCGTCAGTGGCGGCATCCGTCGTGGTCGTCGTGGTGGAGGCGGGAGCGTCCGTGGTGGCGTCTGTGGCGACGGTCGCATCGGGGTTAGTACGTCAGTGGCCGGAGCGTCGGTGGCCGGAGTGTCGGTGGCCGGAGCGTCCGTAGCAGCAGAGGCGCTGGACGTGGAAGCCGATGAAGCGGTCGACGGCACCGTGGCAGCAGGCGCGTCAGTGGCGGCATCCGTCGTTGTCGTCGTGGTGGAGGCGGGAGCGTCCGTGGTGGCGTCTGTGGCGACGGTCGCATCGGGGTTAGTACGTCAGTGGCCGGAGCGTCGGTGGCCGGAGTGTCGGTGGCCGGAGCGTCCGTAGCAGCAGAGGCGCTGGACGTGGAAGCCGATGAAGCGGTCGACGGCACCGTGGCAGCAGGCGCGTCAGTGGCGGCATCCGTCGTGGTCGACGTGGTCGAGGCGGGAGCGTCCGTGGTGGCGTCTGTGGCGACGGTCGCATCGGGGGTTAGTACGTCAGTGGCCGGAGCGTCGGTGGCCGGAGTGTCGGTGGCCGGAGCGTCGGTAGCAGCAGAGGCGCTGGACGTGGAAGCCGATGAAGCGGTCGACGGCACCGTGGCAGCAGGCGCGTCAGTGGCGGCATCCGTCGTGGTCGTCGTGGTCGAGGCGGGAGCGTCCGTGGTGGCGTCTGTGGCGACGGTCGCATCGGGGGTTAGTACGTCAGTGGCCGGAGCGTCGGTGGCCGGAGTGTCGGTGGCCGGAGCGTCCGTAGCAGCAGAGGCGCTGGACGTGGAAGCCGATGAAGCGGTCGACGGCACCGTGGCAGCAGGCGCGTCAGTGGCGGCATCCGTCGTGGTCGTCGTGGTGGAGGCGGGAGCGTCCGTGGTGGCGTCTGTGGCGACGGTCGCATCGGGGTATTGTCCGTCAGTGGCCGGAGCGTCGGTGGCCGGAGTGTCGGTGGCCGGAGCGTCCGTAGCAGCAGAGGCGCTGGACGTGGAAGCCGATGAAGCGGTCGACGGCACCGTGGCAGCAGGCGCGTCAGTGGCGGCATCCGTCGTGGTCGTCGTGGTCGAGGCGGGAGCGTCCGTGGTGGCGTCTGTGGCGACGGTCGCATCGGGGTTAGTACGTCAGTGGCCGGAGCGTCGGTGGCCGGAGTGTCGGTGGCCGGAGCGTCCGTAGCAGCAGAGGCGCTGGACGTGGAAGCCGATGAAGCGGTCGACGGCACCGTGGCAGCAGGCGCGTCAGTGGCGGCATCCGTCGTGGTCGTCGTGGTCGAGGCGGGAGCGTCCGTGGTGGCGTCTGTGGCGACGGTCGCATCTGTGGTTAGTACGTCAGTGGCCGGAGCGTCGGTGGCCGGAGTGTCGGTGGCCGGAGCGTCCGTAGCAGCAGAGGCGCTGGACGTGGAAGCCGATGAAGCGGTCGACGGCACCGTGGCAGCAGGCGCGTCAGTGGCGGCATCCGTCGTTGTCGTCGTGGTGGAGGCGGGAGCGTCCGTGGTGGCGTCTGTGGCGACGGTCGCATCGGGGGTTAGTACGTCAGTGGCCGGAGCGTCGGTGGCCGGAGTGTCGGTGGCCGGAGCGTCCGTAGCAGCAGAGGCGCTGGACGTGGAAGCCGATGAAGCGGTCGACGGCACCGTGGCAGCAGGCGCGTCAGTGGCGGCATCCGTCGTGGTCGTCGTGGTGGAGGCGGGAGCGTCCGTGGTGGCGTCTGTGGCGACGGTCGCATCGGGGGTTAGTACGTCAGTGGCCGGAGCGTCGGTGGCCGGAGCGTCGGTGGCCGGAGCGTCCGTAGCAGCAGAGGCGCTGGACGTGGAAGCTGATGAAGCGGTCGACGGCACCGTGGCAGCAGGCGCGTCAGTGGCGGCATCCGTCGTGGTCGACGTGGTCGAGGCGGGAGCGTCCGTGGTGGCATCTGTGGCGACGGTCGCGTCGGTGGCCGGAGCGTCGGTGGCCGGAGCGTCGGTAGCAGCAGGGGCGCTGGACGTGGAAGCTGATGAAGCGGTCGACGGCACCGTGGCAGCAGGCGCGTCAGTGGCGGCATCCGTCGTGGTCGTCGTGGTCGAGGCGGGAGCGTCCGTGGTGGCGTCTGTGGCGACGGTCGCATCGGGGGTTAGTACGTCAGTGGCCGGAGCGTCGGTGGCCGGAGTGTCGGTGGCCGGAGCGTCCGTAGCAGCAGAGGCGCTGGACGTGGAAGCCGATGAAGCGGTCGACGGCACCGTGGCAGCAGGCGCGTCAGTGGCGGCATCCGTCGTGGTCGTCGTGGTGGAGGCGGGAGCGTCCGTGGTGGCGTCTGTGGCGACGGTCGCATCGGGGGTTAGTACGTCAGTGGCCGGAGCGTCGGTGGCCGGAGTGTCGGTGGCCGGAGCGTCCGTAGCAGCAGAGGCGCTGGACGTGGAAGCCGATGAAGCGGTCGACGGCACCGTGGCAGCAGGCGCGTCAGTGGCGGCATCCGTCGTGGTCGTCGTGGTCGAGGCGGGAGCGTCCGTGGTGGCGTCTGTGGCGACGGTCGCATCGGGGGTTAGTACGTCAGTGGCCGGAGCGTCGGTGGCCGGAGTGTCGGTGGCCGGAGCGTCCGTAGCAGCAGAGGCGCTGGACGTGGAAGCCGATGAAGCGGTCGACGGCACCGTGGCAGCAGGCGCGTCAGTGGCGTCATCCGTCGTGGTCGTCGTGGTCGAGGCGGGAGCGTCCGTGGTGGCGTCTGTGGCGACGGTCGCATCGGGGTTTAGTACGTCAGTGGCCGAAGCGTCGGTGGCCGGAGTGTCGGTGGCCGGAGCGTCCGTAGCAGCAGAGGCGCTGGACGTGGAAGCCGATGAAGCGGTCGACGGCACCGTGGCAGCAGGCGCGTCAGTGGCGTCATCCGTCGTGGTCGTCGTGGTCGAGGCGGGAGCGTCCGTGGTGGCGTCTGTGGCGACGGTCGCATCGGGGTTAGTACGTCAGTGGCCGGAGCGTCGGTGGCCGGAGTGTCGGTGGCCGGAGCGTCCGTAGCAGCAGAGGCGCTGGACGTGGAAGCCGATGAAGCGGTCGACGGCACCGTGGCAGCAGGCGCGTCAGTGGCGGCATCCGTCGTGGTCGTCGTGGTCGAGGCGGGAGCGACCGTGGTGGCGTCTGTGGCGACGGTCGCATCGGGGTTAGTACGTCAGTGGCCGAAGCGTCGGTGGCCGGAGTGTCGGTGGCCGGAGCGTCCGTAGCAGCAGAGGCGCTGGACGTGGAAGCCGATGAAGCGGTCGACGGCACCGTGGCAGCAGGCGCGTCAGTGGCGTCATCCGTCGTGGTCGTCGTGGTCGAGGCGGGAGCGTCCGTGGTGGCGTCTGTGGCGACGGTCGCATCGGGGTGTGGTAGGTCAGTGGCCGGAGCGTCGGTGGCCGGAGTGTCGGTGGCCGGAGCGTCCGTAGCAGCAGAGGCGCTGGACGTGGAAGCCGATGAAGCGGTCGACGGCACCGTGGCAGCAGGCGCGTCAGTGGCGGCATCCGTCGTGGTCGTCGTGGTCGAGGCGGGAGCGTCCGTGGTGGCGTCTGTGGCGACGGTCGCATCGGGGGTTAGTACGTCAGTGGCCGAAGCGTCGGTGGCCGGAGCGTCGGTGGCCGGAGCGTCCGTAGCAGCAGAGGCGCTGGACGTGGAAGCCGATGAAGCGGTCGACGGCACCGTGGCAGCAGGCGCGTCAGTGGCGTCATCCGTCGTGGTCGTCGTGGTGGAGGCGGGAGCGTCCGTGGTGGCGTCTGTGGCGACGGTCGCATCGGGGGTTAGTACGTCAGTGGCCGAAGCGTCGGTGGCCGGAGCGTCGGTGGCCGGAGCGTCCGTAGCAGCAGAGGCGCTGGACGTGGAAGCCGATGAAGCGGTCGACGGCACCGTGGCAGCAGGCGCGTCAGTGGCGTCATCCGTCGTGGTCGTCGTGGTCGAGGCGGGAGCGTCCGTGGTGGCGTCTGTGGCGACGGTCGCATCGGGGGTTAGTACGTCAGTGGCCGGAGCGTCGGTGGCCGGAGTGTCGGTGGCCGGAGCGTCCGTAGCAGCAGAGGCGCTGGACGTGGAAGCCGATGAAGCGGTCGACGGCACCGTGGCAGCAGGCGCGTCAGTGGCGGCATCCGTCGTGGTCGTCGTGGTGGAGGCGGGAGCGTCCGTGGTGGCGTCTGTGGCGACGGTCGCATCGGGGGTTAGTACGTCAGTGGCCGGAGCGTCGGTGGCCGGAGTGTCGGTGGCCGGAGCGTCCGTAGCAGCAGAGGCGCTGGACGTGGAAGCCGATGAAGCGGTCAACGGCACCGTGGCAGCAGGCGCGTCAGTGGCGTCATCCGTCGTGGTCGTCGTGGTCGAGGCGGGAGCGTCCGTGGTGGCATCTGTGGCGACGGTCGCGTCGGTGGCCGGAGTGTCGGTGGCCGGAGCGTCCGTAGCAGCAGAGGCGCTGGACGTGGAAGCCGATGAAGCGGTCAACGGCACCGTGGCAGCAGGCGCGTCAGTGGCGTCATCCGTCGTGGTCGTCGTGGTCGAGGCGGGAGCGTCCGTGGTGGCATCTGTGGCGACGGTCGCGTCGGTGGCCGGAGTGTCGGTGGCCGGAGCGTCCGTAGCAGCAGAGGCGCTGGACGTGGAAGCCGATGAAGCGGTCGACGGCACCGTGGCAGCAGGCGCGTCAGTGGCGTCATCCGTCGTGGTCGTCGTGGTCGAGGCGGGAGCGTCCGTGGTGGCGTCTGTGGCGACGGTCGCATCGGGGGTTAGTACGTCAGTGGCCGGAGCGTCGGTGGCCGGAGTGTCGGTGGCCGGAGCGTCGGTAGCAGCAGAGGCGCTGGACGTGGAAGCCGATGAAGCGGTCGACGGCACCGTGGCAGCAGGCGCGTCAGTGGCGGCATCCGTCGTGGTCGTCGTGGTCGCGGCTGGATTACGCGTGGTTGCGTCCGTTTTGTTAGTACCTGGAGCAGTTGTTGTATTAAAATTCGTCGGAGCTGTAGCGTTTGTCGTTGTTGGCGTGGTTGGGGAATGCAGTGTTACATTTTTCACGGTTGTGTCAGGCTCTGTGTCTGTAAAACCGGTAGCACTATTGTCGTCCAATAAGTTGCTGCTGCCGAAAGGTTCCCACGATGCATCAGACACCGAGTTATCTTCAATGGACGTGAAAGAATCAAGAAATGCAGCGTCCGCCACATCTTCAACCAGCATCCTCGTTTCTTCATTTGATCGAAGGTGCTGCGCCGTCATATCTTGAGCGATCACTATCATCGCCGTCGCGGCCGCGGCAAAACCGACGACCACGCGTAACTTAGTCATCTCGAGCTAGAGCTGAGTCTTGTGAGGTTGTTGGTCAAACGAAAAGTGAACTCCCCGCGCCATAACAACACAAGCTTCAACCAGAGTCTGACAGCATTTTGAGCGTTGAGCTCCTAACGCCAACAACTCAGCAGGACATGGCGGTTGGTCTTATCCTTCACTGTCAGACGCCCACAATAGCCTTGCCAATTCAGGAATCAACGCAACATGTATCGTTAAGTGCGCAGGGAATACCCCCTGTTCGAGACGCGATAGTACACGCGATAAATTACACTCACACTCTTCCCCAAACGACCCTATCCTCCACTCCGATGAAGTGTTCCAGCCTGGTACCGCTGTTATAAAGAGTAAAACGAGAAAACCCGTCAGCTCGGTCTTGAGCAGAGACTCCGATCGCACTTGTCTTTCACTCCAAACAGGAATTCCACCTCGCCGTGTATGCCTAGATTTGAGCCAGTCTGTTGGTGCTCGTGAAGTCGACGGAGGATGTCCTTGGAATGCCCAACCTTCAGGATGAAATTAGGGTCTCAGCCATATTGTGAGTGAATGACGACGTTGATCCACAGTGGAGAACGTAGATCCCTCCTGCTCCATGACGATCTGAAGGATCGTAGAAAACCCCAGTCAAATGCGGCTCGTGATGCACCGTATACTGGGTTGCTCGTGACATCTGCATGGAGAGTCTCATTCTTCCAGTCGGTGCGGTGGTGCGGTTCCTGCAGAACGTCCTCGAGGTATGGTAGCCCTCACCATAGATGTCCTCGTTCGACTTAGTCCTCTCATCGTTGTCGCCAACGCGGAAACTGATCCCAACCACACGAGGAACGAGTGCAACACCAAGTAAACCCGATTGGAGAAACCTTTCTCAAAATGCCGGAGATGGTCGTGCGAGATCAACCTCCCGTTAACGTCCCGAGGCATCTGGTGGGACGCCTTGTCCACCCAAGGACCTTCTCCTTACGCTGCTGCTTTAACGTGGGCACCAGAGAGGTAGTACTCTACAAATCCTAGCCCTTTTGTAGATCAACCTATTATTGTAGATCAACCTATATTTTACCACGCGCTCCATTCATTCTAGAAAAAAACCGGAATGGACCATGGTGACGCCGCGGACGCCCCTGCGGCGGCCCAGATCTCACAAGCAGATATTATTGAGCGTCAGGCGGAAACTATAGCGAAGCTGCAGCGACAGGTGAAGAAAGGCAGCGAGTATAAGCAGTTGACCAAGTCGAAGCTGAAGGAAGCGGCGGCCCGGCTGAAAGAGTATCGTATCCGCGTTGAAACGCTTTTACGCACTGAAGAAACGCTGAAAAAGCAGCTGAAAGACCAAGAGAAAGCTCATGCAAGAGCGAAAAAGCAGAATAAAACCTCAGTGGTAAAAGCAAAAAAACCTGTTCAAACTGTATCGACACAGACTGAAGAATTGAGGAAGGTGACGCGTACGAGTCAGACGCAGTTAAGTGGACATGTAGAACGAGTTAACAAGATGACAATGGTGGACAGTGGAGTACAGACAGAGGTGGACAATTTCGTGTCGAAAAAGAGAGCGAGAGGTGTGATCGCTTCTACGCAAACTGAAATGGACCAATTCGTGCCGAAATTGTCAAGACACCTGTCGGTTGGTGGACACCAGGAGGACGCTACGTCCATCAGTGAACAGCAACCACTGCAGCTTTTAGGACCTGGACCTGTAACTAGTGCGGCGTTGGACGCTGCCTTGGCTTTTAGTGATTCGGATGGAGATAGTGAAGATACATTGGAGATCGACAGTGCAGCGGAGAGTACTGAAACTGGTGCAGGTTCTACACTGGTGGTTGCCTTTGACGCAGCGATGTCAAGCGAAATCGATAAGGAATTAGAGTTTAGTGACGACGAAGAAGACGATTCTGACAGGAAAACAGAGGTGGTTCCAGGTCGGAGTGATTTGAAGACAAATAGTGACGAAGAGAGTCCTGAAACAGGGCGAAGGCGAGAGGAAATAGCTTCTGCAGTCGTAGATAAACCAAAGACTGGAGGGAACGTGCAGACGAGTGGATTTGACGCCATTTCGAACGAGATTGACAAGGAATTGGAGACCAGTGATGAAGAGGACGATCGCGAGGCAAATGTGGATGGAAAGAAAGTAGTGGAGGCAGAAAGAGAAGACGTTGGCCAAGGTGAACGGACGTTGATGTCGATCGACGATGAGTTGGACGACGAATTCGCTGCTTTAGAGTCGGATTCTGAGCCAGAAAGTCACAGAAAGGAGCCTGCGAATGCAGATTCCAGCTCGAGCGATAGTGACTCGAGTGACAGTAGTGACACCGAATCCGATGAAGATGAGCCGATGGTTGGTCCTGTGGAGAAACCTCTTCAACTGGTAGAGAAGGAACCAGCTGAATCAACCCCACAAAATGCTAAGGATGAAGGACAAGAAGCTCCGTCCGACCCAATACCTGTTGTTCTCACAACTTCAACGGAAAAGAAATCTGTCACTGTAGCAGAAGCTGTGTACTCGCCTGTCGTTGAGGTTGAATTGCCGACTGAAACTCCAGAAGTTCTCCAGTTGGAGGAGGTTAATGCTGCTGTTGCCAGTCGAACTCAAACAGCTACTTCTCAGCCAGTAGAAGACGCTCCTCCAGCAGAAACTACCTTCGTCAACCCTCCAAGAACGCCCAGGTTGCAGCAGCCAGAACTTCCAACAGCAAGTAAAGTGGATCAACCGATAGAACTCAAGACAAACTCAACCAGCGAGCTCTCAGATGCAGCCATTCCTGACGAATTAGTGAGCGCTGAAGCTGGATCTACACCCGAAATTCAAGCAGTGAAGGACGATTCGCTTAGGAAAACTCGGAAAGCAGAAGAGGCCAGCTTGGATGACTCTCAGATCCCTTCAAAGAAGACAAAAGTTGAAAAGAAGAAGCCGGTCCTGACACACGACGAGCGTCGGATGAAGAAATCCCTCTCTACCTTCCAGCAAGCTATAGTAAAGGGTAAAGAGGAAGAAGCGGACGACGACTATGCTCGACGCACCGTCTCGCTCTTGGTCCATCAGAGCGCCAAGTTTATCGACACGCATCTCGATCATGTGGTACGTTTACTTACCTCCCCTTCACTCGATTCTAATCCATTAACCTATTCTGTATCAGGATCGATTGTGTCGGGTTCTTGCCGGTGTTTTACGCAAGATGAACGTCTCTCCTATCTCAATTGTACGTGGGGCTCTCGGTATCTTCCGGAATCCTCGATCTCGACGTCCGCTACAAGACAAGCGTCTGGGTCTGAGCTGGTTGTGTAACGAAGTGATAACCAAACTCTCGCCTACTAGATCCCAAGTGGATGAATGTTTGCTGCATCTCCAAGGCTTTTTGATCGAGGAGAGACTGCGTCTGGCTGGAGACAAATTGGTAATCAATCAAGCGGCCAATGTGGCTCACGAAATTGTGTTCCTGGCACACATTTGCAGCCTTCACACGCATCTGTGCCAGTCCACAAACCAATTAACCCGCTCACGTGTGCTTCTCTTCGACATTTTACGAGGGAACCCCGACATCCGCGGTCTGTACTTCGCAATGGTGATGGTAGAAGTCTACCCGGCGCTGTTAGAGCGTGAATTCGATCAACATTGTGTCGAACGGCAACAGATTCTCAAAGAAACCGTGAAACAAGTGCTTGTGGCGATATCCAGTCTTGCAACTTCAAAAAACCAACTCCTCCTGTTTCAATCGGGCATGACGATGCTTCACCGCATCGCCGACGCCATTCAGATGCCCGAACTCGAGGCAATTGATGTTACAGACCCCAAGACGTTCGTGGAGAAGCTGTTCAGCAGGTTACGAGTCCAAGACACCGACTCCTTGGAGCTGGCGAAGAGTCTGGCACTCTGTGTAGCGGTGTATGGCTTCGACGTCGTCATTCAGGTCTTCAGCGTCGAAAAGTGTCAAGAACTGTTCACTACCGGAAGCTTTCAAGAGAAGAGCAGTATCTTGTCAGCAGTTGGACAAATCGCCGCGTGTATCGGTATCACACCGACAACTCAGAACTTGTACGTGGAGAATGTCTTGGCCTGGCTGTACCAGATCCTTTCGAGTGAATCAACTGACTCGAAGCTACGTGTCAAGTGTTCGTCGGTTTGTATCGAGTTGGTTTTATTGTCTTGTGCACCAAAAGGTCTGGAGTCCAGACGTCGAGCACTCTGTGCGATTGTCAAATGGTTCGAAGCGATGCCAACAGATGAACTTCTGGAGCTACCAGGGACTTTCTTGAGACGACTCCGTCTTGCAGTCGTAGCAAGTCGTCCATCTGCGATCGAGACGCGGCAATGACATTGCGATGGTGCATTGAAACTACCCACCAAATTGTCTGTAACGACCCGTGACCCTCCATCGACCCAATACACCAGCATTTACCAAACTGCTGTGATAGTGTAGTCATGGCAGATTCAACTGAAGCTTCAGAGGAGGAAAAATCCGAGGTGGAACAGTCTGAAGTAGTTGAGAATGAAGAAAATTCTCCAGTTGAAGAGCAAGAGGAGAATGTTCTCCAAGAAGAAGTTGAAGACGAAGATCAGTCTGAAGACCCACTCGAGGATGCTGATAGTGAGGCGAAAGAAGAAGAAGAAGATCTAGCGTCAGCAGATCAAGTTGAAGTGGTGGAAGCTCCGTCTCCTGAGTTGGAAACCGAGCCACATCAAGCTCTGGACATGGCTTCATTGGTCGATTCAATTCCTGCCGCTTCGCCACTCTCGTCTCCAAGACAGAACACGCTGAACTCCTTCTCAAGAGCAGCGAGCAGAGTTACGTCTTTCAACGGGGGAATGACAAGAGAAACACGACTCCAAACGATGATTAAAAACGCCCATGTGGCAGCGAAAGAGTACCGTCTAGGTAAAGGCATGATGTCCGTGTTTCAAGCGCACATGGACGATATCGGAGCTCTGGGGATTGGTATGCAGCTCTATTTCATGCTCACCAAGTACCTCACGGTGGTGTTTATCATTATGGGCATTATCTCGCTTCCAGCCATCATGGTTAACACTTATGGCCACGGAATAACCAGCAAGATGGTGGACCCTCTTCAGCTCGCGTACTCGTCCATTGGCAACGGAGGAGTTAACAGTGATACAGCAGCTTCAGCTCGTAGTTGTCTTCCTATCGGGAACATCGACTGTACGTGGGAGACGGTGGACACTCCATTAACGTCCAACCCTAGGACTGTTACGTGGATCGTCACCTTAACGGACGTGGCGTACTCGTTCGTGTTCATGTGCTTCCTGCTCTTTTACTCGTACCGAGCCAGGAAGGCGATCAAGGAGCATCAGAACAAACACTTGACTCCTGCTAGGTACGCTGTGATGGTGCGTGGGTTGCCTGCTGATGCTACGGAGAAGGAGATCCTGGAGCACTTTAACTCTTTGTACGACTTGAATAAACCCGAAGAGTATCGGAAGCTCTGGTTCGGCTGCTGTTGGGGACGACGACACAAGATGAAGCGCTCTCGCTCGAAGAAGGCGGAGAATAGAAACGTGGTGTCGAATGTGGACCATCTCGAAGGATCCACTTCGATCAACAAGGACCTTTATCTCAACACGTGGATCGCGGAAGTGAGCGTGGCGCATCCCACCGGTGGACTCTTGCGGACGTTTCTGTCCATCGAGTGGCTCAGTCAGAAGAAAGACGAGGCCAAGCTGCTTTACAACACGTTACAGGCTGAAAAGAGCCACTCGCCAGCGGACTTCAAGGCTGAGGACGAGAAGCTGATCCACACCACAGAAACAAAGTTCAATAAGCTCGAGGATCAACTGAAAAAGAAGAGGAAGAAGGTCGCCGCTCTACATGGTGCGGATGTTCCAGAGGTCAAATCACCGGACAAACTGAAGGAGACCAAGTCCAAGAGTACTGCGTCCAAGGACAAGCTCGCTGCGGCAGCGAAAGCGGCTAAAACGGCAGCTACCAACACCCAACAAGCCTTCAACTGGGAAGCCTGCGAGTGCGCCTTTGTGGTGTTTAACAATCTGGAATCTAGACGTCGCTGTCTGCAAGACTACCGCCAGTCTACGCGGTGGCTGGCTCGCAAAGGGCAACCCGAGGAGCTTCTTTTCCGCAATGAATTCCCCCTAATAGTGACTCGAGCGCCCGAGCCGTCGAATATTTTGTGGGAAAACCTCGAAGTGACCAACCGCGGCCGCTTCTACCGACAATTCGTGACCAACTTGGTGACAATTGCTCTGTTGATCATCTCGTGCGCTATCATTTCCGCCGCCCAGACGACTCAGGACCAATTTGCGAGCAAAACGCCGCCTGAAGGTCTGTGCGACCGAGCTCTTCCTGCTGTTTACTACGCAGACACGACGTTTGCAGTGAACCCCACGACCAAGAGAGCTATTCCGTGGACTTTAGCTTGGAATGAGACGCAGACGTGTACACCTGGAAGCTCCGGAGAGCCTCGCTATCACATTTCCTTTACGAACGGGATTTTACACGCTTTAACCCCTTCGAGAACGTCATTTGGAGCGACGTATTCACATCCAACGCGCTGTGTGGACCCCTGTATCTCGGAATCAAGCACGGGCCAATGCAACACCCTCCCGTGCTTCTACTATAATGAACTCGTGAAAGGTAGAGGGATGGTCTGTGAGGAATACGACGCCAGCCACGTGCTGTACTGCTACTGCTCTACAGCTTTAACCAGCAGTATCAAAGACCACGGCTTCGTTGAAGGTCCTAAAATGCTCTGGAAGAACCTCCCGTGCCGCGGATTCACCAAGGATTACCTGATTAAGAACTCGCTCATCCTTGTAGCTGCCGGTGTGGTCGTGATCGTGAATTTCCTGCTGAATACTATTCTCCGGATGTTCGCTGTGTTTGAGCGACACACCAGTGAGTCCACAAGGACAATTCGAGTCGCAGTACGGATGTTTGGGGCCCAGTTCCTGAATACAGCTCTGATTGTGATGCTCGTGAATGCATCCTTCGGTTTAAGCAGTGTTCCAGTGGCGAAAGAGATGCTAGGAGGCAAGTACAGGGATTTTCAACGTGGCTGGTACCCTACTGCAGGCATGGGGATCGCCACGACGATGCTGCTGAACGCTTTCCTCCCGCAATTGACTCTGTTTACTCGGATGTACATTTGGTCTCCGATCTATCGCTGGCACAAACGCCGCTCCATCCGTACGCAGGACAAAATGGACAAGCTGTACGCTGGACCGACGTTCGACATCTCTCTACGGTACCCGATGGTACTGAACTCTGTCTTTGTGACGATGGTTTTCTGTGGTGGCTCGCCTGTGCTGCTCTTCATTGCAGCAGTAGCAAGCGCTGGCATGTACTGGATGGATAAACTGTCGATTCTCCGTTTATACAGCGTGAAAACCACATACGACGAGATCCTGGGCCAAGTGACAATCCAGGTGCTTCCTTGGACGTTAGCGTTGCATTTGGGCTTCTCAGCGTGGATGTACGGCAACTCAGAGCTGTTGAAAGGTACAATGTTGAACTTACCTTGGCTCTTGAGATCTGTGGGCTTAGGCACGATTCTGGACGAGAATCCAAACGCTACAACCGACCAAATGTATACAATCCTGGAGGACAAGCTCGGGAGATATGACGTGCTCGGACAGTACGGGTTTTTGGTCAAGATCGTGTACTCACACGTGATGCTCATGACGGTGCTGTGCTTCCTCGTTACGTTTGGCCTCTTACTGTACCTGATCTTCGGGAGACTCGTGTTCGTTGTGCTTGGTCAATTGCTGGCGTTCATGAAGCACTTGGTACTGATACCGGTGGACTACATTCAGTCTCTTTTCTCGAAAGAAGACGCAGAAGCTCCACCAAAAGAAATAGATGAACTTCAAGAAAAGGAGAAACTCCCAAAAGTGTTGCTGCCGGAATTCACAGAGGCATTTCGGATGTCAGTACCAAGAAGATATAAGCCTCTTGAGGGCCAAGGCTTCCAGAAGGACCTAGTGGAAGCCACGTACGAGCTCACGTGTACGTGGCCCGATGATGTCGTTCTTGATGGCGTCGTGGTACGAGCTGCAGGGGACTCCAAACTCACGTGGGAGACAATGCAAGCTCCGGTCAAGTCGTACGCTATTGAAGCGAATGAGAAGTACCAACGTGCTGTTGACCACGTCATGAAGACGTGGGAAGATCTAAAGAAGGCTCGAGCTACCGGGAAAGAACATGTTCCGGAGCCTGTGGCGTTAGGTAAAGTCATGCCAGTGCTCGACAACCAGGTGCTGGACGCAGTGACGGCTACTGAGATGATCGCAGACAAGAAAGAGGACGAACTTGGTGAATCTCAACCTACTAGACCAGAAGAAGCTGCAGAGATTTCTCCTGATGAGAGAGAACGTGGATCAAGCGATTCAGCAGCTTCTGATCAAGAAGAAGAAGAAGAAGAAAAATCTACAGTGGAAGCTCCTGACGATGAAGAAGTCCAAGAAGAAGAAGAAAAGTCTGAAGGGGAGATCAATGAAGCTGAAGAAGTTAAAAGTGAAGAAAACGAAGAGCAGTGAATGCAGGAATGTATCGCTTTTCAATGCACTGATTTTAGTTTTCTTCATAAAATACTGTTTGAAGTCGCAATCCTGGGCAGTTCTATAGTACATGCCTTGTCATTTTCTGCTGATAATTCCTTCAGGTAGCTGTAGCTTTGACGTTCCAGGCGCAAGACGAGAGTCCAATAGCAAATGCTTGAATCGGAGCCAATGGGAATCGGAAATCAAGCGCGAACTTGGACTTGGAGAACTTACCGAACTGCATCAGTACGCGGTTGTTGCCCGTCGGATCTGGTACAGGGCTCACGGGACCTCCCGTGGGCTCCTCATCCAACATGAGCATGAAATTCTTGGCCGAAGCTTCACGGATGCGTCCACCATGGAATTTCAGCATGAGCGAGTTCACTTCCGGGCACCAGACGGGCAATTTACTCCCGATCTTGATCCGGTCGCTTGTTGGCGCCTCAAAGGTGAAAATGTGCTGGTGTCTGTTGCGTGGCGACGGCGACGTCATGAGTGAAGTACGTGGCGTACCTCTGGGTGTACCACCGGAAGTCGTGACGGCCCGACTGACTCGAGGGCACCAGACAACGCGAGAGCGTTTGTCGTCCATGATAGCGGGGATAACCACCGAGAAGCATCGCATTTCAGAGCCTACAACACCCGCAGCTTTCGTAAAGTGCGAGATGTCAGCTAGAAGTTGACGATCGGCGCCTTCTGCAGCTGCAGCAGTGGCGTCTTCGTGGATGTTGCTGCACGTGTAAGTGCTGAAGCTCTGGTCGCAGCCTTCGCACCCGCAACTGTAGAGTTTAAAGTTGTGGTCTGAAGATTTACGAAGTACAGCGCAGTAGTGTCCAATAGGCTCTTCAGCTTCATCCGATTCGGGGAAGTTCTCGTACTGCGAGATGTAGAATGTGCCGCCTACTTGTTTGGCACTGAGTAGGAATTGATCGTTGTTCCAGTACATTTTGTACTGATTCTTGTTGGCACGTTCGACGGTCGAGTACGCCCAAGCTTTGGCCTGTGTCGGACTTAGACATTCTTCGGCCAGGTATTCCCGGGCGTGACCGCTTTCGAGCATATCCATGTCTTGGAACGGCTCCTTGTGAATGGTGTTACCCCACGTCGGACTTGTAACTTCAGTAGTGGGAGTTCCGTCCTTCTTGTCATCATCTACAACTGCATTCAAATGGGCAGACAATATCTTTGAAGCTCGTTCGAGGAACCCGGAAGGAGCGACATTGGCCTTGGAACGGACTTCTTGTCGGGGCAAGTCCGTGTCAATGAACAGACCCGCTCGATTCGCTGTTTCAGCCATGATCGAGAGTGGAGAAGCTCTCAATTGATGGAGTTTAGGCAAGTGCGGTTGTGACAGCTGAAGGAGCTTTTTTCGAGAAGAACTCACCACGCCAAAGCAGATTGAGTTATCCGTCCTCGGAAGCCGAGCGAGGACGAGCGGAAGTCTGCTCTCATCAAAATATAAATAATATCATGCTTTGACACCAAGAATAGGGGGTGAATTGGTTCTTATCCAACAGAATCGACCAAGAGAAGCAAGTTGAAGCACAAATTAAGAACACTTTCTTCTTTCAAGAACGTACTTAATCGAGTGTATTATAATAAATGCACCATAAAAAACATTTTATTGATTTCTTGATGGAAATTCTTCTTCGTGGCTCTCGTTTGACCTCTCTCCCCTTCGGTGTGCGCAAGACACCGTGGCATAACGGCTCAACTCGTGGCCTCCGTGACTTCCCGATTCAACTTCTGTGTCGGAACCAAAAGTTCGTTCGTAAAGCTGCTGGAAATTACGAAGTGGAGCGGGAATGGAATTTGGGGATTGTGCTTAAACCGTCCGAGGTCAAGTCGTTGCGAGCCCGCAACGCTGATCTGTCGACTGCCTTTGGTGCATTTTACAAACATGAATTGTATCTGCACGAATTGAACATCCCAGGTGCGAAGTCTGAATCCTTTTACTGAAAAAAAAATACTTTTGCGTTGACTGAGATGTTCGTGGATAGTGTGGCGACAGGGACTAATTGGACGACCAGAGCCTACACGAGTGCGCAAACTGCTTGCAAACAGATCCGAACTCAACAAACTGGAAGAATTTGCCAATCGACCGAATGCTCAACTGGTGAGAGAGTGAAACTGGAATTCAAACCCGAATAATTTCTATGCTAATTTGTGCTGTTCGTAGATCCCCATGCGTATTGAAGTCGGCAACACAGGTTGGATTAAGGTGATCATGGCCGCGTGTTTCAAACGAGGCCAAGTCGACAATCGTAGACGTGATGACGAACGAGAAATCAAACGGCAGCTACGTGACTGGTAACATGGGTTCCCCTAGACATCCCAGTGTTCTGCTAGCAAACAAAAAACACCATTTCCAAATCAAAAAAAAATTACGCATTGTTTAGCACTTTCCTCCCGTCCAAACCGATCCAGCAATCGACACGACACAACGCTCGAGTTTTCCTCCTGTCGCTTTGATAGGTTTCCCAGCAATTCCTGTCTGTCTGTCTCTTCGTGTTAACAGCAGCCTCCAGACTTCTTCTTACCACCTCCGTACGGGTCCACGATCTCCGGCAGTGCATTGCTCTCGGCCGAAGCCGTGGGTAGCGCCTGGCTGATCTGGATGAACAAGTCCGACACGTTCGTGTCCTCCTTGGCACTGGTCTCAATGAACAAAGCACCGATCTCTTCGGCGTAAGCTCGGGCCTGACTTGCCGGCACTTCGCGCTTCTCTTCCAGGTCGCTCTTGTTGCCTGCAATGGCAATCACAATGTTGTCGGGACCCAATTGCTTTAGCTCCTTCACCCAATTCTTCAATGTCGTCAGCGATTGCTACAAATTCAAATAAACTGTAAGTAAGAAGAATATCAAACAAGAAAAACATTTACAACAAACCTTTCTAGTGATATCGTACACTACGATGGCAGCAGCCGCTCCTCGGTAGTACATTGGTGCCAAGCTGTGGTACTACAGAATTAATAACGTGAACATCAAATATTATCAGATAAATAAGAAATTACAAAAAATAAATAAATCACGCAGACAAATTACCTTCTCCTGGCCGGCGGTATCCCAAATCTGATACTTGATGGGCGTGTCGTTGACCACAATCATCTTGGACATGAAGGAGGCGCCGATGGTAGATTCCGAGTACGGACGGAAGTTGTTGGTCACGAAGCGCAGCACCAGCGAGGACTTGCCCACTCCCGTGTCCCCTAGCAGCACCACCTTCACCTCTCGCGCCTTGCTATTGCCTGCGTCTGCCATGTTTCTTCTCTATCTATCAGCTGACTCGAAACTCGCGTTCTGCTTCTTCTCTCTCGTTTTCTCGCAAAGAGGACACGTTGTTGAGTTTTGACCAGTAAGAAGGTACAAGGATAATGATTGGGTAAAATTTGGCATTACCTAATAGGGCGGAAAAGAGGTTCGAGCTACGTGTTACACGTACCTACGGCACTTGCGAACTGCACTACAGGCACCTGCGAACTCGATTGCTAGGTATGTATCAACACCAGCAGTGTAACTACAACGACATCGAACCCTCGCACTCCTCGAAATAGGCAAGAAATGCCCCTAGGGTTTCGTCTGCCGACCGCCACTTTGTTCACGAAACAATCGTAAAAACACCACGATGGTATGCTGAAATGGCTACCACGCCACAAGTTGGTGGAGTGTGCAATCACGGCAAACGAGAACGTCGCCAACTCGGCGTCAACGACACCATGACTAGCCCATCTGATTCCGTCTGATACCGTGACTGAGACCATGTCTGATACTTCAAGTATTTATCGTAAATAGAGATCGTAATTACATTTTTACGAAACGACTGGTTGAGCGATTGGAACTTGCATTCGGCCACGTCAGTTGCAGATTTTCTTTTGCTTGGTACATGTTGTTTAGTACGAGCTTGTTGTTTCTGGTCCCGATGATTGTTTTAACTCTAGAATTACACTGACTCAAGTGATGACAATTATCCAGATGAGGGATCCTCTCGAATAGTATAGTGTATGGAAAGCGCTTGTTTGTTGGAGAATGATGAAAGTATAGCTTTTTTCTTAGGAAGTGCCGTCTGATTATGTTGAACATTATGACGACAATAAGCTGTCGAGCTTCCTCCGGGGAGCTCCTGAGACTCCACACACACAAAAGTATTAGCATTTGGATAACATTAAAATACAGTGTACTAGTAGTTGCTTCTTCTCGTGGAGAACGTTGTTGTAAACCTCCTAACATTTCTCCAGCAGCAGAGATGCGTTGGTTTCATCCGAAACAATCGTTGGGATGAGATTGTGCATTAGATGCATGTCACTTTCATGAAACAGTTCGGAAACCTTCCAACGGCCTCGACATGCAGGCACTATAGTGTTCACTTTTCAAGTTCTCGTCAACCCAAGCAAGTCTACCATGACCAACATCAACACTATCACCGGGTTCATTGCCGTGGCTCTTCTCGCTTCGACAAACGTCAATGCCTCGTACATACGCAAACTCATAGACGAAGACAGTGGATCTACTGGATTTGGCGATGATAGCACCTCTGTTGATGGCGATGATAGCGCCTCTCTTGAAGGTTTGTTTGCCAACGATCTACCTACGCGATCGGACGACGCAGTCCCCAAGTACGGACAATGCGGAGGTATTGGTTATGAGGGTAACTCCGTGTGTGCTCAAGGCTACGTGTGCGTACTCAACAATCCCTGGTATGCGCAATGTCTGCCAAAAGGCTCACAGACGTCAATCCAGACTAAACAGCACCACAACCACGCCAAAGCGCACGACACAGATGACATCGATCTGTTAGTTGAAGACCTTTTAAATGATGAGGCCATCATTCCAGCCTGGGAGCAGTGTGGAGGCCTGGGTTTCGACTTCGACTTCTCGAGAGATGACTCACCGGATGACGATGCCGAGACGCCCAAAAAGACCTGCGAGGAAGGCTACAGCTGCGAAGTTGTCAACAAATGGTACTACCAATGTCAACCACTGCGCAACGCAACAGGTATCAAGTTGTGGGATCAATGTGGTGGTGAGGATTATGAAGGCCCAACCGCCTGCACCGCCGGATCCGTGTGCAAGTTCTTCAATTCGTGGTACTCGCAATGTGTTCCCAAGGAGCAAGAGTTATCGTAGATAGCTACAACAGGTTTTAGTGAATTGAAATTTACATATCACTAAAATCTTCACCATGCATCGCTTCCAAAGCGTCGATCTCACTCTGAAGATCGCATCGCACCAGGCAAGTCCTTCACCATGGCCTACACAAGGATTATCTCCAGCTTCGTCGTCGTAGCACTTCTTACTACCAGCATCAACGCCTCGTACTACGCAGACTCGCAGACGAAGACGAACAGAAGACGTCGATCCACATCAAGATCAAAGTGCACACGGACGATGCAGATCTCGTGGTTAAACATCTCTCTACAGATGACAACACCATCTCGGCGTGGGGGCAATGTGGAGGTCGGAACTTCGACAAACCCGACTCAACCTGCGAGGAAGGCTACACGTGCGTAGTCCTCAACGAATTGTTCCACCAATGTCAACCACTGCCCAATATTGACTCACGCATCGAGAGGTGGAAACAGTGTGGTGGTGACAACTACTCGGGCCCAGGCGAGTGTGTTGCTGGATCCGAATGCAAGTTCTACACCAATATGTACTCGCAATGTGTCCCTAAAGGATGGTAGTAAAATGTTGATGTGCTCATCATCTTAACCCCTCTAACCCGGTATTCTGTATCCTACAGAATAATATATTGTACAGGATTTAATATCCAGCAAACTCATCAGCGCTCCAGAACTCCGCATGAAGATTATTGTATGGTGTCTGGATCAGTCCACTTTCCTAACAGATCGGCGATGGGATGATAGACGGGTATTATTCAAGGAGGATAGAAAGACGCATATAAATCCCCAACAGGTTTGAAAATTCTGTCGAAAGCCCATCGGTTCACGTGTCAGAAGCCACCCCACATTGTCATTCCGAAAAAATGAACGGCCCAGCAGAGAAGCCGTTCAAGCAACTATGGCGCGAGATCTGCGAGGAAGCTGGAAGGCTCGTAAGCCGACAGGGATGACCTAGAATCAACGCTACGTGAAGCCGGGGTGAAGGGCCGTCTCGACGAAGCCAGACGTGGCATAAACTTCTTTGAAGGTTAGTGGCCTTATTTTTGTGCCACCACAGTTGTCGACACAGAGGAGGTGGGCGCTACAGGTGAACTACCAGCAGCTATACCGGATGATACGGAGCAAGACGGCGCGACCAATGCCTTTTTCCGGATGATCCAGAATTCGATTCAAGTGAGTGCATGGCTGCTGATGAAGAAGCAAAGAGCGAGACCGATGAACCAAACGGAGCCGACGGCCTCATCGACTCGGACGTGTTTGGTAGCTGACAATTTCATGGAGAGGCTCCGAAAGGAGCGACTGTTTGGCTCTACAGCTATCGATGACGTGAATCTCGTGGAGACCGCTGATGTCAGCGATTCCGATTCCAACGCCGACGAAGAAGACATTATGGCAGACAACGAGGTGGTCCACTTGAGGAAAGTGTAGAAGAAGATGTAGAAGACCTGGAAATAAATGACAACGTTCCGGAAACTAGTAACTTTGACTTGACAGGTGATCTCTGCGATATCCCAGAGTATGGATAGATCACATACAATGAGGGAGCACAGCCGTAAGCCGGGATGCTACAGAATAACTCAAGTGGTGCTTTACTAATTCTGGATGTTGCGTGTGCACACGGAATTTCCCATAGCCGTAAGTCAGGATGCTACAGAATAACTCGAGTGGTGCTTTACTAGTTCTGGATGTTGCGTGTGCACGGAATTTCCGTAGCCGTAAGTCAGGATGCTACAGAATAACTCGAGTGGTGCTACTAATTCTGGATGTTGCCCGCACAGGGGGAATTTCCCACAGCCGTATGTCGGGATGCTACAGAATAATTCGACACATCCAGCTACTGGCGCTGCGCAGAATCAACTTTAGACTCATATCAACGCCGAGAACTGGTGTTTTGTCATATCACGCTAGAAGCACACGTTAGTGAACATCGGATCACCAAGCAGAACAAACGCAGGCAGTACTTGTGTAAGGTGCGTTCCGCCTTTGAGCACCTTCTGTCAGCAATGGTTTAGGCGGTCGTACCGCTCTGCCACGATTCACGCTCACGTGCTATCAGAAATGGCACGATACCTCAGGTGACGGAAGAGCATTCCACCGAGCCTAAAAAGATGATTTCAGATTCCGCAAACGTAAGAGAGAAAGTAAAGACGAGGAATAAGAAGGACAACTAGTTAGCACCACGTACTTTGCAGTAGGTCTTGCTGGAGCCTGCAGAGAAGTATTTGCCCAGTTCCTCCTCACTACTCCGTTAGTTAGGAACTGGGCAAATTCTTCCTCTTCGCGCGCTTTGCACTTAGCGCGCTTTTGGCGGATGGTTGGTTGGCGCCAAGAGTGCCGCACAGTACGGAGTCGTTTCAAATTTGACGGGGTTGCCGAGTGAGAGGTTTTGAAACATGTTTTGTCCGCCAGGGATCCAATAGGAGATCGCCAGTTTCGCGATGTTGGATACATTATTGCATGCTATAGCCGATGATGTACACTTTATGTACAGAATATGCCTCGCCGAGCACGAAAGGGCTTCCAACGGCATACTTTTCGCAGGTTATCGTTCATACTTTAATCAAGATAATTGCTTATTCTGTAGAATACAGAATAACGGCTCGGGTTAGAAGGGTTAAACGCGTAACAGAAGATGAATAGTCAGTATCACTAATCTTGTCCGACTTTACGACGACTTAACCGCACTGGTAGGCCAAGTTGTACGTCCCGATGGTTTATTACAAGGGCCGGCCATGCTCGATGCTTTTGCTCTGCCGTTTGGGGTATTTCAAAACGGTGTGCTCAATGCTTTTCCCAAGCGCAATATCCGCCGGATCTTCATGGATGATACGCTGGAGCTGTGTAACCACCCCCTTGGTTATCATTTTGCTGGATTTACTCGTGAGAATGGTGGATACCCTCCTGGCGCTCAAAGACCTTCGTCAGGTTGTCCTTCCTGTCTATGCCGATCTACAATTCCGCTTGCGTTGGCTTTTGCCAACGCGCTCTCGGTTTTGGTTTCTCCAAGAAACGTCAGAGAATGTCTAGTGCAGGTACCCTGACTGCACTTCTGTTGAAACCGAGAAGCACTTGTTTTTCGATTGTGCTCGTGTCGCCGTGCTATGGGGGATTGTTGCCGACGACTGGAAACTTTTCTTACCTGCAATTACTTGGGAAATAGCTTGTGTTCCGCTAGAATCCACCTGGCCGCGCTCACAGATTTCTTACGCGCCTGAACTCAAGATTCTCTGGACGATTCTCCGCAGCGTCATACTCCACTGCGTTTGGACAGCCCGCAACAAACACCACTTTGAAAATCGGCCGCCTTTGGAAGCGCGGAATGCAATCTATCAAGTTTACTCGACTTTCAGCAGCCACTTCTGGGCCATTCTACGTTCTTCTACTGCGAGCGAGCGATCTCGTTTTCAAAGGTGTCTTCATCACTTTCCGCCTAGCTCCCGGTTCCATCGATTCGCAACAGCTCACCCACGACTATTCTCACTTCGACGGCAAGTGCTCTGTGCTGACGAAAATCGTTGCCTCTAAGCCCCTCCCTGTCCCCGCACCACTGACTAACACTGCTACCCGCCGTAGTCAGCAGCCGCTAGCTTTTTGAGAGGTCCGGTTGCTAACTCCGTTGGCAACTGATAAACATTCAACACGAATAGCCCCCCCCCCTAGTCAGTATCACTTTTCCATTGAACGTATCAATTGATTCCATGTCTGTCTCCTCCATCAGTATCCGTCCTTATCGAGACAGCGATCTGCCCAGTATCGCTCGGATCTTCAGCGAGACTTCACTGCTTCTCGATGACGACAAAGCTTTTGAGCATCGATGGGCTGCCATCGCCCAGAAATGCATCGATACCGACCTAGCAGACAACGCATCAACGTATATTGCTCCTGGAGGGAATTTCTGGGTCGCAACTACGAAGACGTCCGAGTACGACAGCGATTCAGTCGTCGGGATGGTGGCATTCAAGCGGCTATCAGTTTCTCAAGGGGAATTGATGAGCGTGTCGGTGAATACCAAGCACCATTCGGTCGGAAGCTCATGAAAGTGTTGGAGACTTGAGCTGCTGAAAACGGCATCAAGACAGTGAGTCTATCTACAGGGGTGAGGAGCGAGAAATCTATCGCCTTTTACGTCTCATTAGGCTACGAACTGCAGTCGAGCGACGTCTTCCCCACGTTGAGTTCAAAAATAAAAAGTGAAAATATATTTTCTAAAGGAAACAACTTTGTATTTTTTAAAGATTATAAATAAATATTTTCAAAAAATTAAAATACTTACAAAATATATTCCTTGCTAAAAGAAATTCACAAAACTGTTTAGTATTTTATTTTTATTTTTCTGAATATATTGCTTTATATTTAGGGATTAAAAAAATATACCAATAAATTCGAAAAATAAAAATAATATACCAAATACTTACAAAATAAAAATAATGTACCAAGCACTTTTGTGTATTTCTTTTAGCAAGGAAAACCCAATTTGGGAGAAAAACCTCTACATGCATCACGCAAATGGTGGTCAGCAAGGGCGTTTAGGACGGCTGACTGCAGCTCTTCCGGTTGTGGCCAACTTGCTTACATATCCCGCACCGCCGAGTTTGCTTTCTCAGTGATTCTGTTGCCTGCTGTGACGGAATGCGCTTTTTCTTTCGGCGACCACGTTTTTTTGGAATTCCGGGGGCCCTGCATTCACCACGAGTAAGCACATCCTTGAGCACCAGGGGCAGGATGGTAGTGCGGGCCTGCTCCGCGTAGGCTTCTCGGAATACTGCCGTTTTCCAGGAACCACGATAGAATCTTGTCATCTCCTTCAATCTACCAGCGTGCTTGAGCGCAATCAGAGCGTGAACACAAGGAGCACCAGCGTCCTCGAAGTACCCACACAAGCATTTTACCACGCCGTCACATAGTTGGAGTGCAAACTTGAGAGGGATACTTCCGACTCCACGCTTGATTTCCACAACATAGCTTGTGGAGGAGTTTGCCTCGATGGAACCGCTGACGGTGTCTTCAAGCACCTTGTCTGCCCTGCGCGACGCGTAACGTGTCAACTCGCCCCAGATATCCGCCTTTTTTGTGTTCTCCAACCACTTCCTTGCCACATAACGTTCAATCTCCATAAGACAGTCCAGGATCGGAAGACTGCGAATACCCTTCAGTGCGCCGTTGACTGATTCCACATTGTTCGAAGTCAGGGTGTTGAACCGGGTACACGGACTGTAAGCGGTAGCCCACTTTTCCTTTCCTATCTCATGTAGCACTTGGTTGCGCTCTCATTCATTGCAGAGAGGTCGGCAGCCGCTTTGTCATACTCCAGTACTGTCCGCGCACGTGCCATTGCCCACGCTAGCGCCTTCAACTGCTTTGACTTGAATTTCTTGTTGAAGTTTTCCATCAGATGCCGGAAGCAATAGAAGTGCGGGATATCTGGTGCTGTTGCCTTTGTTGCATTGACCAGGCCCTTGTCGCGGTCTGAAATCAGGAATGCGGGTGATGGCCGGAGGTGTGGAAGTAGATTAGCTAAGAACCATGTCCAGTTGTCTTCATTCTCCACTGCGACGACGCCGACACCAACAATCTGAATCTCGTTATTTCCGTTACGAAAGCACGCGACCAGAAGGACACCGCCAATGGACGGTTTTAGGGAGGTGCCATCCACATCCATCCCACGCTCATGGTAAGATGTATAGGCTTCGATTCCCTCTCTAAAGGCAATCCACACACGCTTGAAAACTCCATCCGTGAGTTCAATGCTGGTCTTGTGGCCGCGACGGTTCAGTTCATCGATATAAGAGGGAAGAAGCGTATACTGGTCAGCGTCACTGCCGAAAAACTCCAGCTGTAAGCGTCGAAGCGCATGCACAGTTCATATATGAAGCTGTAATTCCAGCCATCTTCAGCTTTTGCTGAATAGCAACAGGGCGCAATGCCCTACCCGTTGCTACTAGCATCTCGCGCACCATGGGGTTCAATGCGATCTGTTTCCCAGTTGCTTCACGGCGTGAAGACTTGGTGGCCTCAGACAGCGCACAGGAATGCCGGATGAACTTCGTAGGCGGACGGAAAGTCTGCGAAAACGCGAACTGCACCACAAACTCGCAACCTTCCTGCGTGCATGTTGCCTTGTAACGCCTCTTGTCGCTTGAAATCACTCGAAACGGTCTATTCATGGTGCTGTTGTATAGGATCACGGCTTGAACGATGTCTTGTTTACTAGTGTAGCTCTGTTTATCGAAGAAGCTCACCCGCGACTGGTCATCATCGCTCTCCATTTTGTCCTGACCGTGTCTACAGCGCTGAAAGATGAAGACTGGGAATGTGGAGGCATGGAAATCGCCAGGGAGGATCCTAACAACACATGGCAAAATCCAAAATATTCAGTGAACAAAAAAAACGTTTTTCTCAGCTCTCTGCTTCTCATAGTGGGCGGTTGATCTCTGTACACCTGGTCACGGAAGTGATATCGTCTTATGGAGTCTTATTGCACTCGAAGATCTTTCAGTTGCGTGTCCGGCTCGAAGCGCTAAGTGTACTGGCGACCAATCAAGCTCCACTCTTCACACAATCGGTCGCGTTAGCAGTTCTATGTCGTGTGGCAAGGGGTCTTTCATATCGTCGGGACTTGGGACAGTTTCATAGGGACAATTAAATAATGACACTTGTAAGGATCGATCCAGTGACCATTCAGTCATCAAACCGGCCATATCTCATTAGGCCATTAGTATTTGGTACATTATTTTTATTTTGTAAGTATTTGGTATATTATTTTTATTTTTCGAATATATTGGTATATATTTTTTATTATCCCTTATATTTAATACTCCATTTTTTTAAATCTTTTCGCAGACGAACAAAAATAGATTACGTAGTTTACAATTGTGCACAATAATGCTGCGTGGTGACGAGGAGCAACGTCGTCACCACCGCTTGACGCTGTTCCAGCGTGTATTCATGGCTCTTCTACTGCTCATCTGCCTCGCTAGTGACTACTTCCTCTTTCAGCAGTGCGTCATGTCTCCTTTCACACTGTTTTTTTTTCAAACAATCATTGTTCACTAACTTTCAGAATTTCTAGTGTATATTTGTTAGACTACAAGCTTCTCCGCCACTTCGTGGACTCTGCAGCTCATGGCAGTGTTGCTTTCTGCTGCTGGGCTGTTTTCTTGCTCCAACTCGAGAAATATTCCGAATCTACAGACTCAACATGTTCCAAGTGGGGTTTGCTTAAAAAGTGCTTTTTCAATGCAATCACTGCATCCCTGCTGGACATCGACCATTTCATTGCTGCTGGAGCTCTGAATCTCGCTGGTGCGACCCATTTACAAGGCCGTCCGTTCGGCCACGCAGTCACCTTCATCATTGTGGTGGCATGGCTGGTCAATCGATATTCAAGGAAGATTCAAGCTCGACAGCGGCGTTACCGAGTGTGTTTTATTGTTGTGGCGTGGTTTAGCCACCAGCTTCGCGATGGAATGCGGCGTGGGTTGTGGTTTTGGCCCTTTGGATCGACTCCTCCAATTAATTACTTTCTGTATTTGATCATGGAGGAGAGTCTTCCTTTTGTGATGGCAAAATGGTGGAGTAAAGCTGCGGCGTTGACGGATATGGAGAAGCTCGAGATGGCACTGAAGCGAGCAGACGAAGAGCCCGAGGAATCAGGTGAAGAAGCTAATAGTACTGATGAAGAAGAAGGAGCAAGATTGATCATGCCGACAGATACAAAAGACCGACCCTCATCTCCGAGAAGTCCGCAAAGGAAACACAACGATGTTACTTTAGTTGTGTAAACTACAAGTCGTATATGAAGCAGAAGTTTACTTCATAAGGTAGCGGCTTAGTATGTAGAGATATGCGCCACATCGCAAAATCATTTGAAATAACAGAACAGGAAACGTCTTGAGATGCATTTTCGCATCCGTAGAGTTTCCTAAAGTACACTAAAAGGTGTAACTGCTCTGGAATGACCCTGGTAATGCTCTCCATATACACATTTTCTTCTTTGAGGACAAGTGCTGCACTCAAGACCATGAAGCTATCCACTATCTTCACGTATGCTGTCATTTACTGTGCAAATGTGAAAGCTACCAACCTTCGACGCTTCGTAGACAACGGATCAAGTGATTTTCTCGGGGATTCAACTGATGCTTCTGCTGCTGATCGATTCCTACAAGAGTTTGACACAAGTATCGACGGCTCGAGCTTTAATGGAGAGCGACCCAACAGCGGATTCGTAGATGTGAGTGAGGATGGATCAACGTTCCGTCTGCTAAAGGAAACATCTGGTGTAGACAGTATTGAAGACTCGATTAGTGAGAGCAACGACGATGTCGATTCTGTGTATCAACCGGGCACTGTCAAGCCTGCTTCGTTTGATGCAAGCGGCTCATTCGATGAGTCGGGCGTATTGTGGTGGAAGTAGGGAATACAATTCATATTATCAGTCAAATTGTTTAGACTCATCTAAAGTTCTGACTGGCAGTCAGAACTTTTTGGGATGTGTGATCCCAAATTTAGTTTTCGAGTAAGTAAATTGGAATATGCACACACTTTTTTCACTAAGCAGACAAGAACTTCAGTTTGCTGCTATATTTGGGAAAGAATCGTACTCCAACTCCTGCGCAACAGCTCGGATGAAAATCTCAGCCGCACGGTCCCAATCAACGCCTCCACCAAGAAAATTTACGTGGTGAACGGTCCTAACAGCAAGCGGTCTCGACTATAAATCGACCACTTTCAATTTCTTCACGGCCCGGAAACTACCAACCGCCTCCTTCTTCACGCCACACTTGACAACCATGACCAAGTTGAACGTCATCCTCAGCTTCGCCGCCGCTTGCCTCGCAATCGCCTCCTTCAACGGAGCCAACGCCGCCAGTCTTCGCGCTGATGACCGTCTCCTCTCCAGCTTCGACACCAGTGACAGCACCGATGGGGAGCGCTTCCTGTCTGATGTTGAGGGCAGTGACAGCAGCGAGAGTTTCGACGGCGACCGGTTCCTCATGGAAATGGAGGGAAGTGACAACGACGAAGGCAGTGAGAGCACCAACGGTGATCGGTTCCTTGCGGAAATGGAGGGCAGTGAAGTGGACGGAGGCAGCGAAAGTACCGACGGTGTGAGATTCCTGGAGGCCGAAGGATCCACCGATAATGAAGGCAGCGACAGTCTTGAAGGCGACCGGTTCCTCCTCGAAATGGAAGGCAGCGATAATGACGAAAGCAGTGGAAGTACCGACGGTGTGAGGTTCCTGGGGGTCGAGGGTTCTACCGGTGACGAAGGCAGCGACAGTCTTGCGGGTGATCGGTTCTTGCAGGAGATCACTGGCAGCGAAGGTAGTGAGAGCGTCGATGGTGAACGTTTCCTGGAGGAGGCCGTCGGAAGCGACAGTAGCGAGAGCACGGACGGTGATCGGTTCCTGCAGGAGGTCGAAGGCAGTGAAAGTGACGTCGATGATGATGACAATTCGAGCGTGGAGGGCGATCGCTTTCTTGAAGAAGTTGAGGGCAGTGAGAGCTGTGATGGCAGCGCGAATGCTTAAGAATCGTTACCGGGTCGATTTCTTAAACAATAATATAAGATACATTCACAATATTCGGTGTTCACGAAATGAAGTTGTGGTTTTGAAAGAGTTTATGAATGGTCGGGAATCAATCATTTCGTGTTCTGTTCGTATTGAGGCATATATAGCTCGGAAAGGACAGTGGCAACAAGTGAACAGAAGCAACCTTTTCAGACAGCAGAAGAATGGTGCAGGATACTGGTTTGAAAGGTAACCATTATCATTTATGAATTTAGTTATGTAAGGTCTTGCATTTCTTCGTTCTTCAGCTACCAGTAGTACTTACAGGATTCCCAGAAGAACCGGCGCAAATGCTGCCAGCAGAAGAAGAGCGGAAGCTGAAAGTCCATTGATCATGGGCGCAGCGTTATCCGCGGTGCCAGTGGTTGTACTATTGCCGGTGGTAGTACTATTAGCATCACTGCCATTACCCGCGTACGTCGACACTGCCTTCGGACTCTGCTTGGCCGTCATGTCCACTGCGATGGAAATCCACACGAAAACGCCTTGATCCACTGTACTACCCAGCAGAGCGTAGTTGAAGACCGGATCGAAGCCGTTCCCAGAGGCTGACTTATAGATGTTGTCAGCCGAGTTAAGGGTTACAGCCTGAGTGTTCGTGGAGTAAGGGGAGACTTTCTCGACCGACGTGATGAGGTCCTGTTCGAAGAAGAACTGACCCACGTGGGCTACAGACCCACCCGAGTACGTTTTGTTGGCGAGAACTGTCCCCCCGTAATTCCCGACGAAGTGCATGTGGGTGGTGCGACCAGCGTAGTGACCTGGGAAGATGGAGGTCATTTGGGCCACACCTTCCGAGTCCGTAGGGGTGACGCCTCGGAGGAAAGTGTTTTGCAGATTGGACGCGTCGTTGCTGTTACCGTTGGTGCTGGCCACGACACCCGAGTACACTCCTGTGGCGTTCGTGTGCCACAAGTCGACGTACATATTCGTCACGGGCTTGCATGTGTTGACGTCGATCACTTGGACGTCGATGTACATGGGGACACCAGTCTGTGTCTCGCGCATGTCGGTACGGATGTATTCGCCCTTGACGTAGTACGGTCCTTCCGTGACTTCAGGTTCCACGACGTACGTGGTAGTGGAGGCAAAGAGTTCACTGGATTTGGTGCCCGTTGTCACAGTCGACAGGTGCGAGTTGAGTCGACGTTGGTGGATTTCTTGACGTAGTTTCGCGACAGCTTCAGCTCGACGAACAGCGGCGCGCTCTTGTAGTTGACGCGATACTGTTGTCTTCGTACATGTTGTGAGAGCGGCCTGTGCGTTCTGGACGAAGAGTCTGCGTTCGTCGGTGGAGAGCGCTCGACGAGTATGTTCCTCGTGTGCGGTTGTTGAGTCGAATAAGGTGCACGCTGCAATGGCTGTAGCAACGAGGAAGGTGGCGATCTTCACCATTTTGACAGCGTTGATCTGGATGGAGGGGAGATTTGAGGGTGTTGAAGGAAAATCCTAAGTGAAGTGGTATCACGGATTCGTAATGGTTCTGGTGGTTCAACCAGCCTATAAATATGTTTGGCGTAAGTGTATGAAAAGAGTGAACAGCCAAACTGGGAAGATACCGCTAGCATCCTTGGAGTCTGACCTGAAACTCACACTTGTATTTTCGTTAAAAACAGAAATCGTCAAGGATTTTTCCAATCAAATGCAGTCTGCAGTCTGCTACGGCCAGTTATTCAGGAATACGGATCCCCAGAGCTATTTGATGGGAAACTATTGCAAGTTTTGTATTATTGTAGAGTTTACAAATTGCTCTTGAGTTTTAGTAGGTCGGGAGGCACTGCGAGAAGCTGGTGCTGATGTACTTGCATACTGCACCGGGGGTACAGAACGTCTGGCCGTCGTAGTTGGCGCCACCACACTGGCCGTAGAAGGGCACCGGACTGAGACTCGGCCACTCCAAGCAGTTGAAGACGCTACGACCTTCCACTTGCTGGCACCTGTAGCCCGTATCACAAGTGAGCATAGTGTACTCGCTTATGTACGTTTCCTTCGGCATGTAGACGGTGTAGTCGAAGCCTGATCCCCCACAGTGATGGTAAGCAGGCACTAGTGTGGCCTGGCCAGGGATTGGTGTCGGTCCTGGTTTGGTTGTCGGAGCTGGTGCTGCTGTCGTGCTCGCTGGGGCAGTGGTGCTCGCCGGGGCAGTGGTGCTCGCTGGTGTAGACGTTGCAGTTGGGGCTTCTGTCGGCGCAATGGTCGGGGCATCAGTTGGGGCCTCAGTTGGAGCATCAGTTGGAGCATCAGTTGGAGCTTTTGTGGGTTCCTCTGTTGGAGCTTCTGTTGGTTCTTTGGTCGAGCCGTCGGTTGGTTTCTCGATTGGAGATTGGGTAGGTTTCTCAGTTGGATATACTGTTGGTTCCTCGGTCGGGGCTTCCGTGGGTTTGTCAGTAGGAGCTTCCGTGGTTTTACCAGTCGGAGCTCCTGTTGGCTCCTTGGTAGGTGCATCTGTTGGCTCGTCCTTCGGATCTTCAGTTGGTTTATCGGTCGGTGCCTCAGTGGGTGTTACTCTCGTGGGTACCTCGACATCGACATCGGCACTAGCACTGGCACTGCGAAAAGAGCCTCCAGCACTGGCTACGGCGGCGGCACTACCTTTAGTGTCTCCGGAAGCGCTTCCAGTGTCAACAGCTTGTGTTCCTGCAAGGGCGCACGCGGTAAGGATGACTATGAGGCTGATCTTGACCATCGTTGAGGGGAGGGGGTGATTGGCTTGATGATTCTGGAAAGAGCAAAAGTGGCAACGTACCAGCACAGCCAGTGGCATGAGGAATGGTCTTGTGTGGGATCGTGTCGTTGGCCAGATTTACTCGATTTAGCTCATTGGCATAGTCCCTCATGAGCGTTGAGGAGACAATGTGTGTGTGTGAACTAAGCTTATAATAGTTCGTTGAGGTTTTGAATGTCGAAAACTGTTCTATTATTTAGTTTTGTTAGAGAATATTTTCTGTTAGTAGAAATCGGGATGGTAACGTTATCAGATCATTTGTAGGAATGTATTTCATTGTGGTATCATACTCGCCAGGCGAGTATATCTAGTTTTCACCTACTCATAGGCAGTTAGTTGCTCTTCCGACGTCTACTTGGACGTTGATAAACTTACAACGATCCCTCGCTGCCCTCGGTGCTCTCACTGCCTTCAACATCAGCCAAGAAGCGCTCTCCTCCGAGGCTCTCATTGCCCTCGCCACTCTCACTTCCCTCAACTTCTTCAAGAAAGCGATCGCCCTCCACGTTTGAATTGTCATCATCATCGACGTCACTTTCACTGCCTTCGACCTCCTGCAGGAATCGATCACCGTCCGTACTCTCGCTACTGTCGCTTCCGACGGCTTCCTCCAGGAAACGCTCTCCATCGACGCTCTCACTGCCTTCGCTGCCAGTGATCTCCTGCAAGAACCGATCACCCGCAAGACTGTCGCTGCCTTCGTCACCGGTAGAACCCTCGACCTCCAGGAACCTCACACCGTCGGTACTTTCACTGCCTTCGTCATTATCGCTGCCTTCCATTTCGAGGAGGAACCGGTCGCCTTCAAGACTGTCGCTGCCTTCATTATCGGTGGATCCTTCGGCCTCCAGGAATCTCACACCGTCGGTACTTTCGCTGCCTCCGTCCACTTCACTGCCCTCCATTTCCGCAAGGAACCGATCACCGTTGGTGCTCTCACTGCCTTCGTCGTTGTCACTTCCCTCCATTTCCATGAGGAACCGGTCGCCGTCGAAACTCTCGCTGCTGTCACTGCCCTCAACATCCGACAGGAAGCGCTCCCCATCGGTGCTGTCACTGGTGTCGAAGCTGGAGAGGAGACGGTCATCAGCGCGGAGACTGGCGGCGTTGGCTCCGTTGAAGGAGGCGATCGCGAGGCAAGCGGCGGCGAAGCTGAGGATGACGTTCAACTTGGTCATAGTTGGTTGAGGTTTTCAGGTCCTTAGAAAATTGAAAGTGATCGATTTGTAGCTGGCTTGGCACTGTTTGATCTCACAAAAGAGGGAAGTTGATTTTGAGACAACGCAGCTACCGTATAACTTCAGATTTACCCATGTCATATTTAGGTGATAGTGGTGCGAATCTGTTTGGCCGTTGAGGAGAGGCTAGCTCAGACTTCTGAATAAGGTCGGAGCAAGAAACGTTTCCTAACAGGATTAGAGGAATTGTACGTTGGCAATTCACAGTAATTCCTTTTTGCGGAGGTCAGAACGAGATTTCTGAAGTGATAAACAGCAATTGAGTGGAGCACAAGAATGGCCCGCTTTGTTGTTTAGGCATCTTGTACATCATTGAACGAGGTTGATATTTGGCCAATCTCAAATTTTGAGAACTGTCAAAATGGGACGTCGACAGTCTATTTCTATGCCTGAGGGCCGTTCGAACATGAATCGACGGCGCATTCAGAAACGACAATTCTTTTGGCCAATGCAAGTGACGTCAACCTCCATCGCAAACAGTGAGCAAAGCTACACCATGTCACCATAATTCAATTGGCTTCATCTCAAACCTTCCTCCTCAACCAACTATGACCAAGTTGAACGTCATCCTCAGCTTCGCCGCCGCTTGCCTCGCGATCGCCTCCTTCAACGGAGCCAACGCCGCCAGTCTCCGCGCTGATGACCGTCTCCTCTCCAGCTTCGACACCAGTGACAGCACCGATGGCGAGCGCTTCCTGTCTGATGTTGAGGGCAGTGACAGCAGCGAGAGTTTCGACGGCGACCGGTTCCTCATGGAAATGGAGGGAAGTGACAACGACGAAGGCAGTGAGAGCACCAACGGTGATCGGTTCCTTGCGGAAATGGAGGGCAGTGAAGTGGACGGAGGCAGCGAAAGTACCGACGGTGTGAGATTCCTGGAGGTCGAAGGATCCACCGATAATGAAGGCAGCGACAGTCTTGAAGGCGATCGGTTCCTCCTCGAAATGGAAGGCAGCGATAATGACGAAGGCAGTGAAAGCACCGACGGTGTGAGGTTCCTGGGGGTCGAGGGTTCTACCGGTGACGAAGGCAGCGACAGTCTTGCGGGTGATCGGTTCTTGCAGGAGATCACTGGCAGCGAAGGCAGTGAGAGCGTCGATGGAGAGCGTTTCCTGGAGGAAGCCGTCGGAAGCGACAGTAGCGAGAGCACGGACGGTGATCGGTTCCTGCAGGAGGTCGAAGGCAGTGAAAGTGACGTCGATGATGATGACAATTCGAGCGTGGAGGGCGATCGCTTTCTTGAAGAAGTTGAGGGAAGTGAGAGTGGCGAGGGCAATGAGAGCCTCGGAGGAGAGCGCTTCTTGGCTGATGTTGAAGGCAGTGAGAGCACCGAGGGCAGCGAGGGATCGTTGTAAGTTTATCAACGTCCAAGTAGACGTCGGAAGAGCAACTAACTGCCTATGAGTAGGTGAAAACTAGATATACTCGCCTGGCGAGTATGATACCACAATGAAATACATTCCTACAAATGATCTGATAACGTTACCATCCCGATTTCTACTAACAGAAAATATTCTCTAACAAAACTAAATAATAGAACAGTTTTCGACATTCAAAACCTCAACGAACTATTATAAGCTTAGTTCACACACACACATTGTCTCCTCAACGCTCATGAGGGACTATGCCAATGAGCTAAATCGAGTAAATCTGGCCAACGACACGATCCCACACAAGACCATTCCTCATGCCACTGGCTGTGCTGGTACGTTGCCACTTTTGCTCTTTCCAGAATCATCAAGCCAATCACCCCCTCCCCTCAACGATGGTCAAGATCAGCCTCATAGTCATCCTTACCGCGTGCGCCCTTGCAGGAACACAAGCTGTTGACACTGGAAGCGCTTCCGGAGACACTGGCGGTAGTGTCACCACCGTAGCTAATGCTGGAGGCTCTTTTCGCAGTGCCAGTGCTAGTGCCGATGTCGATGTCGAGGTACCCACGAGAGTAACACCCACTGAGGCACCGACCGATAAACCAACTGAAGATCCGAAGGACGAGCCAACAGATGCACCTACCAAGGAGCCAACAGGAGCTCCGACTGGTAAAACCACGGAAGCTCCTACTGACAAACCCACGGAAGCCCCGACCGAGGAACCAACAGTATATCCAACTGAGAAACCTACCCAATCTCCAATCGAGAAACCAACCGACGGCTCGACCAAAGAACCAACAGAAGCTCCAACAGAGGAACCCACAAAAGCTCCAACTGATGCTCCAACTGATGCTCCAACTGAGGCCCCAACTGATGCCCCGACCATTGCGCCGACAGAAGCCCCAACTGCAACGTCTACACCAGCGAGCACCACTGCCCCAGCGAGCACGACAGCAGCACCAGCTCCGACAACCAAACCAGGACCGACACCAATCCCTGGCCAGGCCACACTAGTGCCTGCTTACCATCACTGTGGGGGATCAGGCTTCGACTACACCGTCTACATGCCGAAGGAAACGTACATAAGCGAGTACACTATGCTCACTTGTGACGCGGGCTACAGGTGCCAGCAAGTGGAAGGTCGTAGCGTCTTCAACTGCTTGGAGTGGCCGAGTCTCAGTCCGGTGCCCTTCTACGGCCAGTGTGGTGGCGCCAACTACGACGGCCAGACGTTCTGTACCCCCGGTGCAGTATGCAAGTACATCAGCACCAGCTTCTCGCAGTGCCTCCCGACCTACTAAAACTCAGAGCAATTTGTAAACTTTACAAAAAACACATTCTCAAGAAGTCTATTGGTATGTCAAATGGCTTAGATGGCAGTGTTGACGTACGCGGGTAATGATAGTGACGCTGCGTCGCGAAATGCAACTTCTGGCATCTCGTATAACACTCACTGGACTTCCACCTTCCGTTGTTGTTCTGCAGCAGCCAGCAGAACTTCTGCTGGCGGTATTTGCACCGTTGTTCCTGGGAGTCCTGAGTCTTGTAAGCACTAGTTGGAGAACGAAGAAATGCAAGGTTTCGATCATTTACAAGGCCTTTCAAACCATTCTTGTGCTGGATGAACATGGTGCGTTCTGTTCACTTCTTGCCGCCTAACATACCCCCTTCCCCCCCCCACCACCACCAAAAAAGAAAAAAAGTTTAAGAACTGTTGACTTTAGAGACAAAGACAGCTGCTCGGATTGCGACGAGACTCAGCATTACCAAGCCAGAATTCACCACTTCAACTGCGAAGAGAGGCACCTTAGGTCACTTTCCATTTTTCGAGTTCTCTGTTCTACACATGCCAAACTCGGCTGTACGCCGCATTAATAACTCGGTGCGCAGGTTGAATTGGTCCCTCGTGGAGAATGTGCTGAATCCCCGGACGGCAGTGAGGGGGCCCCGTTCGAGCTCCCTGCGCGACAACCGGTGACCCGAGATGACTGGAGCCGCTACGTCCAGTCCGAGCAGCAAGCGTTGCCATCACGCTGTATGACGTGGTGGGACAACAAAGTCTTAATTGTCGAGTTACTGGACAGTTTGCACCAACAAGTGGCCATAGCCGTCGAACACGCGATCAGCGGGGCAACTGGGACTGATATAGCGCACTTGGCGAGTCGTGGATCGATGTATATCAGCAATCGCGCGAATTTGTCGGACGACATTAATGCTTTAATAGCCTTCCTCCAGCCTGACGTCTGCTTCGGTCCCTCTCAAGGTCTTTCTGGAGCAGTACTCCCTCAGGGCTTCCCCTGGTCAAAGTTCCATACGCTCAAAGTGGAGATTGGAGTGAATCGAGGCTGGGGTCCCCCAATACTACAAGGGCGGGATGGACAAGCTGGACAAATGCGTGTTGTTACCTTAAACGAGAAGGCCAACGCGTGGCGGCAATGCCCAGGTGTGGAATATGTCCTCTCTATTCGCATCAGCCCTGCACGGCGCACTCGTGAGTATCGCTTGGACTCGATTGAGAACGGACAGTTCGAAGATCCGAACATGAACCACGCAAACATCGAGCAAGGCACCACCGTGACGTTTGACGCTCGGCGCTTGCTGGGGATTCCTCAACATGCGAATCTCCCAGTTGGCTTCAACGATCCTGTTGAGTTCAACCTCTTCGACATTGTGGACACGGTTTGTCAAGGCGAGGCAGAGGATGATGCAATCCGTCAGGCTGCAGAAGAAGACGCTGCTGCTGCTGCTGAAGATGAAGATGACGATGAAGATGATGGACAACCCCCACGTCGCCGCCAGCGTCGTCACTGACGAGCCGTCTCTAGCCAAACAGTCATGGCAACAGCACATTTCTTTTTCATCCGTACTAAGTAAAAGTTTATCGTGGTAATTGTCTTGAAGTCGTTGGCTTCATTTAGGCCAGCAGTTCTTCATAGTTGCAGCTCATTCTATGATTTGGTGGTGACGACGGTCGGTTTGACTTCGAGGACGGAGAAGCAACGGATGAAGGTCAGACACTGGTGGAGAACGAGGTAGTACGCGGTTTGAAGAAACCCCTGGGTCCAGCGGTGGTTCCTGCGTCCATAACGATGGGCGAAGTGAAGGACCGAGTCGTGGAGAAGGCTAAGTACTCGGTGAACGCCATGTATAAGTTCTGGGAGCGTCGACTGGACAACTTTGGTGATCGCTATATGGATTCGTGTCGACGACTGACAGAGCAAATGGAGAAGCAAGTGGTGAACACGCCGCACAATGTGATGTGGCTGGTGCATCGTATTGAGGAGTATGTGCTCGGCAAGGACGGCGGCAACAAGTGAGCTACACGCAATATTTCCAAGCAGCCGGATACCGGTTTGAAAGGCAATCAGCCCTTTGCAAATGATCGAAACCTTTATCATTTATCAATTTAGTTATGCAAGGTGTGCATTTCTTCGTGCTTCAGCTAGTACGTACGGGATTCCCAGAAGAACTGGTGCAAAATGCTACCAGCAGAAGAAGAGCTGAAAGTCCAGTGATCCTGGATGCAGTGTTATCCGAGGTGCCAGTGGTAGTACTATTGCCAGTGGTAGTACTATTAGCATCACTGCCAGTACCCGTGTACGTCGACACTGCCTTCGGGCTTTGCTTGGTTGTCATGTCCACTGCGATGGAAATCCACACGAAAACGCCTTGATCCACTGTACTACCCAGCAGAGCGTAGTTGGAGACCAGGCCGTAGAAGCCGACTTATTGGTCAGCAATTTGGACTTGATTCTACCAAATACCGAGGAATTCACACCGAATATATCGCATGCAGGGCCTGCAGGTTGCAGGATAGTACTGGGAAGATCAAGAATGCAAGTGGTATCCCCTCTTCACTATACTACTGTAGATAAGTAGGTTAGTTGCCATCATGATACCGCCTCACTTAGAATTTTCCTTCACCATCCTCAAATCCCCCCCCCCCAATCCAGTTCAACGCTGTCAAAATGGTGAAGATCGCCGCTTTCCTCGTTGTAGCAGCCATTGCGGCATGCATCCTGTTCGACACAACAACCGCCCACGAGGATCATACTCGTCGAGCACTCTCCACCGACGAACGCAGACTCTTCGTTCAAAACGCACAGGCCGTTCTCACAGCATGTACGAAGACAACAGTATCGCGTCAACTACGAGAACGTGCTGTTGTTCGTCGAGCTGAAGCTGTCGCGAAACTACGTCAAGAAATCCACAACTCGCACCTGTCGAGTCTAACTGTGACGACGAGTACCAAATCCAGTGAACTCTTTGCCTCCACTACCACGTACATCGTAAAGCCAGAAGTCACGAAGGACCGTACTACATCAAGGGCGAGTACATCCGTACCGACATGCGCGAGACACAGACTGGTGTCCCCATGTACATCGACGTCCAAGTGATCGACGTCAACACGTGCAAGCCGGTGACGAATATGTACGTCGACTTGTGGCACACGAACGCCACAGGAGTGTACTCCGGCGTAGTTGCGAGCACCAACGGCAACAGCTACGACGAGTCTAATTTGCAAAACACTTTCCTATGGGGCGTCACCCCCACGGACACGGAAGGTGTGGCTCAAATGACCTCCATCTTCCCAGGCCACTACGCTGGTCGCACCACCCACTTTGATTACCTTTCAAACCAGTATCCTGCACCATTCTTCTGCTGCCTGAAAAGGTTGCTTCTGTTCACTTGTTGCCGCCGTCCTTGCCGACCACATACTCCTCAATACGATGCACCAGCCACATCACATTGGGCGGCGTGTTCACCACTTGCTTCTCCATTTGCTCTGTCAGTCGTCGACACGAATCCATATAGCAATCACCAAAGTTGTCCAGTCGACGCTCCCAGAACTTATACATGGCGTTCACCGAGTACTTAGCCTTCTCCACGACTCGGTCCTTCACTTCGCCCATCGTTATGGGCGCAGGAACCACCGCTGGACCCAGGGGTTTCTTCAAACCACGTACTACCTCGTTCTCCACCAGTGTCCGACCTTCATCTGTTGCTTCTCCGTCCTCGAAGGCAAACCGACCGTCGTCACCCTTGTCGTCCACCAAATCATAGAATGAGCGGCAACTATGAAGAACTGCTGGCCTACATGAAGCCAACGACTTCAAGACAATTACCACGATAAACGTTTACTTAGTACGGATGAAAAAGAAATGTGCTGTTGCCATGACTGTTTGGCTAGAGACGGCTCGTCAGTGACGACGCTGGCGGCGACGTGGGGGTTGTCCATCATCTTCATCATCTTCATCATCTTCATCATCTTCATCATCTTCATCATCTTCATCATCTTCATCGTCATCTTCAGCAGCAGCAGCAGTAGCAGCAGCAGCAGCAGCGTCTTCTTCTGCAGCCTGCTCGATTGCATCATCCACACTCTCTTGTTGACAAACCTTGTCCACAATGTCGAAGAGGTTGAACTCAACAGGATCGTTGAAGCCAACTGGGAGATTCGCATGTTGAGGAATCCCCAGCAAGCGCCAAGCGTTAAACGTCACGGTGGCGCCTTGCTGGATGTTTGCGTGGTTCATGTTAGGATCCTCGAACTGTCCGTTCACAATCGAGTCCAAGCGATACTCACGAGTGCTCCGGTCAGGGCTGACGTGGATGGAGAGGACATATTCAACACCTGGGCATTGCCGCCACGCGTTGGCCTTTTCGTTTAAGGTTCGGGGGTTTCGCTGAATGGGACCCTGCAGTTGTTCTTGTAGTGGAATACGTGCCCCCCACCCTTGAGATACTCCAATCTCCACTTTCAGCGTATGGAACTGTGACCAGCGGAATCCAGGTGGGAGAACTGCTCCAGGAAGGCCTTGAGAGGGCCCAAAGCTGGCATCAGGCTTGAGGTCCGAAATTAGAGCGTTGAGGTCGCCTGGCAAGTTCGGCCGATCACCGATACGCATTGCTCCACGATTCGCCAAGTGCGCTATATCAGTCCCAGTTGCCCCGCTGATCGCGTGTTCGACGGCTTTGACCACTAGTTCGTGCAAACTGTCCTGCAACTCGACAATGAAGATCTTGCCGCCCCACAACGCCATACAGTGTTCCCCCAGCTCTTGATTTTCGCTTCGGACGTAGCGGTCCCAGTCGTCTCGGGACGCAACACACAGCTCGAACGGGGCCCCCTCACTGCCGTCTGGAGGGTTCAACACGTTCTTCACAAGGGCCCAATCCAAGTTGCGCACGGCGTTATTGATGCGACGTACAGCCGACATTCGCGTGGGTACTTCATACCAGTAGTCGCCCCCAACTGCCACACTCATTTCTGCCGTGGGTCGTAGGCGTGAGATTCACTGAGCGAGTCAGGTGGAAGAAGGCCCAACACGGAATAATGAGAAGTGCGTGCTGCAGGACTGTGAATTTCGACCCAAGGCAAGCAAATGAATGTTATTGGAAGCCTGGCGTCGATGGTTGCCAGATTTAACGGGAGCTGGGTACTGTAGCATCAAATTCATTGCGACCATCACAGACTCTGTGACAGAGACCCTCCCACTGATGACACCAGTTCTGAGTCACCTCGGTTGCGGCATATCCGGGCTTAGCCAACGGGCCAAATCTGACCAGTTTCAATTGCCTATACACGTATTCCAGGGTCTGTAAATCGGATAGATATAACAGCTAAAAAGCATAGGGGATATGTTGGCTACACCTTTTTATGCTACTTCTTGGGCCAGTTGAGTCAAAGTCACTTAAGTTACCATTCTTCGACTTCTTTGAGCACCATGCCAAACTCGGCTGTACGCCGTATCAACAATTCGGTGGGCAGGTTGAATTGGTCCCTCGTGGAGAATGTGCTGAATCCTCCGGACGGCAGCGATGGGGCCCCGTTCGAGCTTCCTGCGCGACAACCGGTGACCCGAGATGACTGGAGCCGCTACGTCGGGTCCGAGCAGCAAGCGTTGCCATCATGCTGTATGACGTGGTGGGACAACAAGGTCTTCATTGTCGAGTTAGCGGACAGTTTGCACCAACAAGTGGCCATAGCCGTCGAACACGCGATCAGCGGGGCAACTGGGACTGATATAGCGCACTTGGCGAGTCGTGGATCGATGTATATCAGCAATCGCGCGAATTTGTCGGACGACATTAATGCTTTAATAGCCTTCCTCCAGCCTGACGTCTGCTTCGGTCCCTCTCAAGGTCTTTCTGGAGCAGTACTCCCTCAGGGCTTCCCCTGGTCAAAGTTCCATACGCTCAAAGTGGAGATTGGAGTGTATCGAGGCTGGGGTCCTCCAATACTACAAGGGCGGGATGGACAAGCTGGACAAATGCGTGTTGTTACCTTAAACGAGAAGGCGGACGCGTGGCGCCACTGCCCAGGTGTTGAATATGTCCTCTCCATCCACGTCAGCCCTGACCGGAGCACTCGTGAGTATCGCTTGGACTCGATTGTGAACGGACAGTTCGAGGATCCTAACATGAACCACGCAAACATCCAGCAAGGCGCCACCGTGACGTTTAACGCTTGGCGCTTGCTGGGGATTCCTCAACATGCGAATCTCCCAGTTGGCTTCAACGATCCTGTTGAGTTCAACCTCTTCGACATTGTGGACAAGGTTTGTCAACAAGAGAGTGTGGATGATGCAATCGAGCAGGCTGCAGAAGAAGACGCTGCTGCTGCTGCTGCTACTGCTGCTGCTGCTGAAGATGAAGATGAAGATGACGATGATGAAGATGATGGACAACCCCCACGTCGCCGCCAGCGTCGTCACTGACGAGCCGTCTCTAGCCAAACAGTCATGGCAACAGCACATTTCTTTTTCATCCGTACTAAGTAAACGTTTATCGTGGTAATTGTCTTGAAGTCGTTGGCTTCATTTAGGCCAGCAGTTCTTCATAGTTTTTCAGCTCATTCTATGATTTGGTGGATGACAAGGGTGACGACGGTCGGTTTGCCTTCGAGGACGGAGAAGCAACAGATGAAGGTCGGACACTGGTGGAGAACGAGGTAGTACGTGGTTTGAAGAAACCCCTGGGTCCAGCGGTGGTTCCTGCGCCCATAACGATGGGCGAAGTGAAGGACCGAGTCGTGGAGAAGGCTAAGTACTCGGTGAACGCCATGTATAAGTTCTGGGAGCGTCGACTGGACAACTTTGGTGATCGCTATATGGATTCGTGTCGACGACTGACAGAGCAAATGGAGAAGCAAGTGGTGAACACGCCGCCCAATGTGATGTGGCTGGTGCATCGTATTGAGGAGTATGTGGTCGGCAAGGACGGCGGCAAGAAGTGAGCTACACGCAATGTTTCTAAGCAGCAAGATACTGGTTTGATAGGTATTCAACCCCTTGCAAATGATCGAAACCTTTATCAATTTAGTAAGGTGTGCATTTCTTCGTTCTTCAGCTAGTACTTACAGCATTCCCAGAAGAACAGGTGCAAATGCTACCAGCAGAAGAAGAGCGGAAGCTGAAAGCCCGGTGATCCTGGATGCAGCGTTATCCGAGGTGCCATTGGTAGTACTATTGCCAGTGGTAGTACTATTAGCATCACTGCCAGTACCTGTGTACGTCGACACTGCCTTCGGGCTTTGCTTGGTTGTCATGTCCACTGCGATGGAAATCCACACGAAAACGCCTTGATCCACTGTACTACCCAGCAGAGCGTAGTTGGAGACCAGGCCGTAGAAGCCGACTTATTGGTCAGCAATTTGGACTTGATTCTACCAAATACCGAGGAATTCACACCGAATATATCGCATGCAGGGCCTGCAGGTTGCAGGATAGTACTGGGAAGATCAAGAATGCAAGTGGTATCCCCCTCTTCACTATACTACTGTAGATAAGTAGGTTAGTTGCCATCATGATACCGCCTCACTTAGAATTTTCCTTCACCATCCTCAAATCCCCCCCCCCAATCCAGTTCAACGCTGTCAAAATGGTGAAGATCGCCGCTTTCCTCGTTGTAGCAGCCATTGCGGCATGCATCCTGTTCGACACAACAACCGCCCACGAGGATCATACTCGTCGAGCACTCTCCACCGACGAACGCAGACTCTTCGTTCAAAACGCACAGGCCGTTCTCACAGCATGTACGAAGACAACAGTATCGCGTCAACTACGAGAACGCGTGCTGTTGTTCGTCGAGCTGAAAGCTGTCGCGAAACTACGTCAAGAAATCCACAACTCGCACCTGTCGAGTCTAACTGTGACGACGAGTACCAAATCCAGTGAACTCTTTACCTCCACTACCACGTACATCGTAAAGCCAGAAGTCACGAAGGACCGTACTACATCAAGGGCGAGTACATCCGTACCGACATGCGCGAGACACAGACTGGTGTCCCCATGTACATCGACGTCCAAGTGATCGACGTCAACACGTGCAAGCCGGTGACGAATATGTACGTCGACTTGTGGCACACGAACGCCACAGGAGTGTACTCCGGCGTAGTGGCGAGCACCAACGGCAACAGCTACGACGCGTCCAATCTGCGAAACACTTTTCTACGGGGCGTCACCCCCACGGACTCAGAAGGTGTGGCTCAAATGACCTCCATCTTCCCAGGCCACTACGCTGGTCGCACCACCCACTTTGATTACCTTTCGAACCAGTATCCTGCATCATTCTTCTGCTGCCTGAAAAGGTTGCTTCTGTTCATATTGCCGCCGTCCTTGCCGACCACATACTCCTCAATACGATGCACCAGCCACATCACATTGTGCGGCGTGTTCACCACTTGCTTCTCCATTTGCTCTGTCAGTCGTCGACACGAATCCATATAGCGATCACCAAAAGTTGTCCAGTCGACGCTCCCAGAACTTATACATGGCGTTCACCGAGTACTTAGCCTTCTCCACGACTCGGTCCTTCACTTCGCCCATCGTTATGGGCGCAGGAACCACCGCTGGACCCAGGGGTTTCTTCAAACCACGTACTACCTCGTTCTCCACCAGTGTCCGACCTTCATCTGTTGCTTCTCCGTCCTCGAAGGCAAACCGACCGTCGTCACCCTTGTCGTCCACCAAATCATAGAATGAGCGGCAACTATGAAGAACTGCTGGCCTACATGAAGCCAACGACTTCAAGACAATTACCACGATAAACTTTTACTTAGTACGGATGAAAAAGAAATGTGCTGTTGCCATGACTGTTTGGCTAGAGACGGCTCGTCAGTGACGACGCTGGCGGCGACGTGGGGGTTGTCCATCATCTTCATCATCTTCATCATCTTCATCATCTTCATCATCTTCATCATCTTCATCGTCATCTTCATCTTCAGCAGCGGCAGCAGCAGCAGCAGCAGCGTCGTCTTCTGCAGCCTGCTCGATTGCATCATCCACACTCTCTTGTTGACAAACCATTGTCCACAATGTCGAAGAGGTTGAACTCAACAGGATCGTTGAAGCCAACAGGGAGATTCGCATGTTGAGGAATCCCCAGCAAGCGCCGAGCGTCAAACGTCACGGTGGTGCCTTGCTGGATGTTTGCGTGGTTCATGTTAGGATCCTCGAACTGTCCGTTCACAATCGAGTCCAAGCGATACTCACGAGTGCGCCGTGCAGGGCTGATGCGAATGGAGAGGACATATTCAACACCTGGGCATTGCCGCCACGCGTTGGCCTTTTCGTTTAAGGTTCGGGGGTTTCGCTGAATGGGACCCTGCAGTTGTTCTTGTAGTGGAATACGTGCCCCCCACCCTTGAGATACTCCAATCTCCACTTTCAGCGTATGGAACTGTGACCAGCGGAATCCAGGTGGGAGAACTGCTCCAGGAAGGCCTTGAGAGGGCCCAAAGCTGGCATCAGGCTTGAGGTCCGAAATTAGAGCGTTGAGGTCGCCTGGCAAGTTCGGCCGATCACCGATACGCATTGCTCCACGATTCGCCAAGTGCGCTATATCAGTCCCAGTTGCCCCGCTGATCGCGTGTTCGACGGCTTTGACCACTAGTTCGTGCAAACTGTCCAGTAACTCGACAATTAAGACTTTGTTGTCCCACCACGTCATACAGCGTGATGGCAACGCTTGCTGCTCGGACTGGACGTAGCGGCTCCAGTCATCTCGGGTCACCGGTTGTCGCGCAGGGAGCTCGAACGGGGCCCCCTCACTGCCGTCTGGAGGGTTCAACACGTTCTTCACAAGGGCCCAATCCAAGTTGCGCACGGCGTTATTGATGCGACGTACAGCCGACATTCGCGTGGGTACTTCATACCAGTAGTCGCCCCCAACTGCCACACTCATTTCTGCCGTGGGTCGTAGGCGTGAGATTCACTGAGCGAGTCAGGTGGAAGAAGGCCCAACACGGAATAATGAGAAGTGCGTGCTGCAGGACTGTGAATTTCGACCCAAGGCAAGCAAATGAATGTTATTGGAAGCCTGGCGTCGATGGTTGCCAGATTTAACGGGAGATGGGTACTGTAGCATCAAATTCATTGCGACCATCACAGAGACCTTCTGAGTCCTCCCACTGATGACACCAGTTCTGAGTCACCTCGGTTGCGGCATATCCGGGCTTAGCCAACGGGCCAAATCTGACCAGTTTCAATTGCCTATACACGTATAATGGAAACACGATATATTATATTATATACTCTATCCAGGGTCTGTAAATCGGGGTCAGATATAACAGCTAAAGGATAGGGGATATGTTGGCTACACCTTTTTATGCTACTTCTTGGGCCAGTTGAGTCAAAGTCACTTAAGTTACCATTCTTCGACTTCTCTAAGCACCATGCCAAACTCGGCTGTACGCCGTATCAATAACTCGGTGCGCAGGTTGAATTGGTCCCTCGTGGAGAATGTGCTGAATCCTCCGGACGGCAGTGAGGGGGCCCCGTTCGAGCTCCCTGCGCGACAACCGGTGACCCGAGATGACTGGAGCCGCTACGTCCAGTCCGAGCAGCAAGCGTTGCCATCACGCTGTATGACGTGGTGGGACAACAAAGTCTTAATTGTCGAGTTACTGGACAGTTTGCACCAACAAGTGGCCATAGCCGTCGAACACGCGATCAGCGGGGCAACTGGGACTGATATAGCGCACTTGGCGAGTCGTGGATCGATGTATATCAGCAATCGCGCGAATTTGTCGGACGACATTAATGCTTTAATAGCCTTCCTCCAGCCTGACGTCTGCTTCGGTCCCTCTCAAGGTATTTCTGGAGCAGTACTCCCTCAGGGCTTCCCCTGGTCAAAGTTCCATACGCTCAAAGTGGAGATTGGAGTGAATCGAGGCTGGGGTCCTCCAATACTACAAGGGCGGGATGGACAAGCTGGACAAATGCGTGTTGTTACCTTAAACGAGAAGGCGGACGCGTGGCGCCACTGCCCAGGTGTTGAATATGTCCTCTCCATCCACGTCAGCCCTGACCGGAGCACTCGTGAGTATCGCTTGGACTCGATTGTGAACGGACAGTTCGAGGATCCTAACATGAACCACGCAAACATCGAGCAAGGCACCACCGTGACGTTTGACGCTCGGCGCTTGCTGGGGATTCCTCAACATGCGAATCTCCCAGTTGGCTTCAACGATCCTGTTGAGTTCAACCTCTTCGACATTGTGGACACGGTTTGTCAACAAGAGAGTGTGGATGATGCAATCGAGCAGGCTGCAGAAGAAGACGCTGCTGCTGCTGCTGCTACTGCTGCTGCTGCTGAAGATGAAGATGAAGATGACGATGATGAAGATGATGGACAACCCCCACGTCGCCGCCAGCGTCGTCACTGACGAGCCGTCTCTAGCCAAACAGTCATGGCAACAGCACATTTCTTTTTCATCCGTACTAAGTAAACGTTTATCGTGGTAATTGTCTTGAAGTCGTTGGCTTCATTTAGGCCAGCAGTCTTCATAGTTTTTCAGCTCATTCTATGATTTGGTGGATGACAAGGGTGACGACGGTCGGTTTGCCTTCGAGGACGGAGAAGCAACAGATGAAGGTCGGACACTGGTGGAGAACGAGGTAGTACGTGGTTTGAAGAAACCCCTGGGTCCAGCGGTGGTTCCTGCGCCCATAACGATGGGCGAAGTGAAGGACCGAGTCGTGGAGAAGGCTAAGTACTCGGTGAACGCCATGTATAAGTTCTGGGAGCGTCGACTGGACAACTTTGGTGATCGCTATATGGATTCGTGTCGACGACTGACAGAGCAAATGGAGAAGCAAGTGGTGAACACGCCGCACAATGTGATGTGGCTGGTGCATCGTATTGAGGAGTATGTGCTCGGCAAGGACGGCGGCAACAAGTGAGCTACACGCAATATTTCCAAGCAGCCGGATACCGGTTTGAAAGGCAATCAGCCCTTTGCAAATGATCGAAACCTTTATCATTTATCAATTTAGTTATGCAAGGTGTGCATTTCTTCGTTCTTCAGCTAGTACTTACAGCATTCCCAGAAGAACAGGTGCAAATGCTACCAGCAGAAGAAGAGCGGAAGCTGAAAGCCCGGTGATCCTGGATGCAGCGTTATCCGAGGTGCCATTGGTAGTACTATTGCCAGTGGTAGTACTATTAGCATCACTGCCAGTACCTGTGTACCGTCGACACTGCCTTTGGGCTTTGCTTGGCCGTCATGTCCACTGCGATGGAAATCCACACGAAAACGCCTTGATCCACTGTACTACCCAGCAGAGCGTAATTGGAGACCAGGTCGAAGCCGTTCGCAGAAGCCGACTTATTGGTCAGCAATTTGGGCTTGATTCTACCAAATACCGAGGAATTCACACCGAATATATCGCATGCAGGGCCTGTATTGCAGGATACTACTGGGAAGCTCAAGAATGCAAGCGGTATCCCCCCCTTCACTATACTTCTGTAGATAAGTAGGTTAGTTGCCATCATGATACCGCCTCACTTAGAATTTTCCTTCACCATCCTCAAATCCCCCCCCAATCCAGTTCAACGCTGTCAAAATGGTGAAGATCGCCGCTTTCCTCGTTGTAGCAGCCATTGCGGCATGCATCCTGTTCGACACAACAACCGCCCACGAGGATCATACTCGTCGAGCACTCTCCACCGACGAACGCAGACTCTTCGTTCAAAACGCACAGGCCGTTCTCACAGCATGTACGAAGACAACAGTATCGCGTCAACTACGAGAACGTGCTGTTGTTCGTCGAGCTGAAGCTGTCGCGAAACTACGTCAAGAAATCCACAACTCGCACCTGTCGAGTCTAACTGTGACGACGAGTGCCAAATCCAGTGAACTCTTTGCCTCCACTACCACGTACATCGTAAAGCCAGAAGTCACGAAGGACCGTACTACATCAAGGGCGAGTACATCCGTACCGACATGCGCGAGACACAGACTGGTGTCCCCATGTACATCGACGTCCAAGTGATCGACGTCAACACGTGCAAGCCGGTGACGAATATGTACGTCGACTTGTGGCACACGAACGCCACAGGAGTGTACTCCGGCGTAGTTGCGAGCACCAACGGCAGCAGCTACGACGCGTCAATCTGCGAAACACTTTTCTACGGGGCGTCACCCCACGGACTCCAGAAGGTGTGGCTCAAATAACATCCATCTTCCCCGGCCACTACGCTGGTCGCACCACCCACTTTGATTACCTTTCGAACCAGTATCCTGCATCATTCTTCTGCTGCCTGAAAAGGTTGCTTCTGTTCACTTATTGCCGCCGTCCTTGCCGACCACATACTCCTCAATACGATGCACCAGCCACATCACATTGTGCGGCGTGTTCACCACTTGCTTCTCCATTTGCTCTGTCAGTCGTCGACACGAATCCATATAGCGATCACCAAAAGTTGTCCAGTCGACGCTCCCAGAACTTATACATGGCGTTCACCGAGTACTTAGCCTTCTCCACGACTCGGTCCTTCACTTCGCCCATCGTTATGGGCGCAGGAACCACCGCTGGACCCAGGGGTTTCTTCAAACCACGTACTACCTCGTTCTCCACCAGTGTCCGACCTTCATCTGTTGCTTCTCCGTCCTCGAAGGCAAACCGACCGTCGTCACCCTTGTCGTCCACCAAATCATAGAATGAGCTGAAAAACTATGAAGAACTGCTGGCCTACATGAAGCCAACGACTTCAAGACAATTACCACGATAAACTTTTACTTAGTACGGATGAAAAAGAAATGTGCTGTTGCCATGACTGTTTGGCTAGAGACGGCTCGTCAGTGACGACGCTGGCGGCGACGTGGGGGTTGTCCATCATCTTCATCATCTTCATCATCTTCATCATCTTCATCATCTTCATCATCTTCATCATCTTCATCGTCATCTTCATCTTCAGCAGCGGCAGCAGCAGCAGCAGCAGCGTCGTCTTCTGCAGCCTGCTCGATTGCATCATCCACACTCTCTTGTTGACAAACCGTGTCCACAATGTCGAAGAGGTTGAACTCAACAGGATCGTTGAAGCCAACTGGGAGATTCGCATGTTGAGGAATCCCCAGCAAGCGCCGAGCGTCAAACGTCACGGTGGTGCCTTGCTCGATGTTGCGTGGTTCATGTTCGGATCTTCGAACTGTCCGTTCTCAATCGAGTCAAGCGATACTCACGAGTGCGCCGTGCAGGGCTGATGCGAATGGAGAGGACATATTCAACACCTGGGCATTGCCGCCACGCGTTGGCCTTTTCGTTTAAGGTTCGGGGTTTCGCTGAATGGGACCCTGCAGTTGTTCTTGTAGTGGAATACGTGCCCCCACCCTTGAGATACTCAATCTCCACTTTGAGCGTATGGAACTTTGACCAGGGGAAGCCCTGAGGGAGTACTGCTCCAGGAAGACCTCGAGAGGGCCCAAAGCTGGCATCAGGCTGGAGGTCCGAAATTAGAGCGTTGAGGTCGCCTGGCAAGTTCGGCCGATCACGGATACGCGCCCTTCCATGACTTGCCAAGTGCGCTCTATCAGTCCCAGTTGCCCCGCTGATCGCGTCTTCGACGGCTTTGACCACTAGTTCGTGCAAACTGTCCTGCAACTCGACAATGAAGATCTTGCCGCCCCACAACGCCATACAGTGTTCCCCCAGCTCTTGATTTTCGCTTCGGACGTAGCGGTCCCAGTCGTCTCGGGACGCCGCACACAGCTCGAACGGGGCCCCCTCACTGCCGTCTGGAGGGTTCAACACGTTCTTCACAAGGGCCCAATCCAAGTTGCGCACGGCGTTATTGATGCGACGTACAGCCGACATTCGCGTGGGTACTTCATACCAGTAGTCGCCCCCAACTGCCACACTCATTTCTGCCGTGGGTCGTAGGCGTGAGATTCACTGAGCGAGTCAGGTGGAAGAAGGCCCAACACGGAATAATGAGAAGTGCGTGCTGCAGGACTGTGAATTTCGACCCAAGGCAAGCAAATGAATGTTATTGGAAGCCTGGCGTCGATGGTTGCCAGATTTAACGGGAGATGGGTACTGTAGCATCAAATTCATTGCGACCATCACAGAGACCTCCCATTTCTGAGTCCTCCCACTGATGACACCAGTTCTGAGTCACCTCGGTTGCGGCATATCCGGGCATAGCCATCGGACCAGATCTGACCAGGAATAACCATTTTCAATTGCCTATACACGTATAATGGAAACACGATATATTATATTATATACTCCTATCCAGGGTCTGTAAATCGGGGTCAGATATAACAGCTAAAAAGGATAGGGGATATGTTGGCTACACCTTTTTATGCTACTTCTTGGGCCAGTTGAGTCAAAGTCACTTAAGTTACCATTCTTCGACTTCTCTAAGCACCATGCCAAACTCGGCTGTACGCCGTATCAATAACTCGGTGCGCAGGTTGAATTGGTCCCTCGTGGAGAATGTGCTGAATCCTCCGGACGGCAGTGAGGGGGCCCCGTTCGAGCTCCCTGCGCGACAACCGGTGACCCGAGATGACTGGAGCCGCTACGTCCAGTCCGAGCAGCAAGCGTTGCCATCACGCTGTATGACGTGGTGGGACAACAAAGTCTTAATTGTCGAGTTACTGGACAGTTTGCACCAACAAGTGGCCATAGCCGTCGAACACGCGATCAGCGGGGCAACTGGGACTGATATAGCGCACTTGGCGAGTCGTGGATCGATGTATATCAGCAATCGCGCGAATTTGTCGGACGACATTAATGCTTTAATAGCCTTCCTCCAGCCTGACGTCTGCTTCGGTCCCTCTCAAGGTCTTTCTGGAGCAGTACTCCCTCAGGGCTTCCCCTGGTCAAAGTTCCATACGCTCAAAGTGGAGATTGGAGTGAATCGAGGCTGGGGTCCCCCAATACTACAAGGGCGGGATGGACAAGCTGGACAAATGCGTGTTGTTACCTTAAACGAGAAGGCCAACGCGTGGCGGCAATGCCCAGGTGTTGAATATGTCCTCTCCATTCGCATCAGCCCTGCACGGCGCACTCGTGAGTATCGCTTGGACTCGATTGTGAACGGACAGTTCGAGGATCCTAACATGAACCACGCAAACATCGAGCAAGGCACCACCGTGACGTTTGACGCTCGGCGCTTGCTGGGGATTCCTCAACATGCGAATCTCCCAGTTGGCTTCAACGATCCTGTTGAGTTCAACCTCTTCGACATTGTGGACACGGTTTGTCAACAAGAGAGTGTGGATGATGCAATCGAGCAGGCTGCAGAAGAAGACGCTGCTGCTGCTGCTGCTGCTGCTGAAGATGAAGATGAAGATGACGATGATGAAGATGATGGACAACCCCCACGTCGCCGCCAGCGTCGTCACTGACGAGCCGTCTCTAGCCAAACAGTCATGGCAACAGCACATTTCTTTTTCATCCGTACTAAGTAAACGTTTATCGTGGTAATTGTCTTGAAGTCGTTGGCTTCATTTAGGCCAGCAGTTCTTCATAGTTTTTCAGCTCATTCTATGATTTGGTGGATGACAAGGGTGACGACGGTCGGTTTGCCTTCGAGGACGGAGAAGCAACAGATGAAGGTCGGACACTGGTGGAGAACGAGGTAGTACGTGGTTTGAAGAAACCCCTGGGTCCAGCGGTGGTTCCTGCGCCCATAACGATGGGCGAAGTGAAGGACCGAGTCGTGGAGAAGGCTAAGTACTCGGTGAACGCCATGTATAAGTTCTGGGAGCGTCGACTGGACAACTTTGGTGATCGCTATATGGATTCGTGTCGACGACTGACAGAGCAAATGGAGAAGCAAGTGGTGAACACGCCGCACAATGTGATGTGGCTGGTGCATCGTATTGAGGAGTATGTGCTCGGCAAGGACGGCGGCAACAAGTGAGCTACACGCAATATTTCCAAGCAGCCGGATACCGGTTTGAAAGGCAATCAGCCCTTTGCAAATGATCGAAACCTTTATCATTTATCAATTTAGTTATGCAAGGTGTGCATTTCTTCGTGCTTCAGCTAGTACGTACGGGATTCCCAGAAGAACTGGTGCAAAATGCTACCAGCAGAAGAAGAGCTGAAAGTCAGTGATCCTGGATGCAGCGTTATCCGAGGTGCCAGTGGTAGTACTATTGCCAGTGGTAGTACTATTAGCATCACTGCCAGTACCCGTGTACGTCGACACTGCCTTCGGGCTTTGCTTGGTTGTCATGTCCACTGCGATGGAAATCCACACGAAAACGCCTTGATCCACTGTACTACCCAGCAGAGCGTAGTTGGAGACCAGGCCGTAGAAGCCGACTTATTGGTCAGCAATTTGGACTTGATTCTACCAAATACCGAGGAATTCACACCGAATATATCGCATGCAGGGCCTGCAGGTTGCAGGATAGTACTGGGAAGATCAAGAATGCAAGTGGTATCCCCCTCTTCACTATACTACTGTAGATAAGTAGGTTAGTTGCCATCATGATACCGCCTCACTTAGAATTTTCCTTCACCATCCTCAAATCCCCCCCCCCAATCCAGTTCAACGCTGTCAAAATGGTGAAGATCGCCGCTTTCCTCGTTGTAGCAGCCATTGCGGCATGCATCCTGTTCGACACAACAACCGCCCACGAGGATCATACTCGTCGAGCACTCTCCACCGACGAACGCAGACTCTTCGTTCAAAACGCACAGGCCGTTCTCACAGCATGTACGAAGACAACAGTATCGCGTCAACTACGAGAACGTGCTGTTGTTCGTCGAGCTGAAGCTGTCGCGAAACTACGTCAAGAAATCCACAACTCTCACCTGTCGTGTCTAACTGTGACGACAGTACCAAATCCAGTGAACTCTTTGCCTCCACTACCACGTACATCGTAAAGCCAGAAGTCACGAAGGACCGTACTACATCAAGGGCGAGTACATCCGTACCGACATGCGCGAGACACAGACTGGTGTCCCCATGTACATCGACGTCCAAGTGATCGACGTCAACACGTGCAAGCCGGTGACGAATATGTACGTCGACTTGTGGCACACGAACGCCACAGGAGTGTACTCCGGCGTAGTTGCGAGCACCAACGGCAACAGCTACGACGCGTCCAATCTGCGAAACACTTTTCTACGGGGCGTCACCCCACGGACTCAGAAGGTGTGGCTCAAATAACATCCATCTTCCCGGCCACTACGCTGGTCGCACCACCCACTTTGATTACCTTTCGAACCAGTATCACTGCATCATTCTTCTGCTGCCTGAAAAGGTTGCTTCTGTTCACTTCTTGCCGCCGTCCTTGCCGACCACATACTCCTCAATACGATGCACCAGCCACATCACATTGGGCGGCGTGTTCACCACTTGCTTCTCCATTTGCTCTGTCAGTCGTCGACACGAATCCATATAGCAATCACCAAAGTTGTCCAGTCGACGCTCCCAGAACTTATACATGGCGTTCACCGAGTACTTAGCCTTCTCCACGACTCGGTCCTTCACTTCGCCCATCGTTATGGGCGCAGGAACCACCGCTGGACCCAGGGGTTTCTTCAAACCACGTACTACCTCGTTCTCCACCAGTGTCCGACCTTCATCTGTTGCTTCTCCGTCCTCGAAGGCAAACCGACCGTCGTCACCCTTGTCGTCCACCAAATCATAGAATGAGCGGCAACTATGAAGAACTGCTGGCCTACATGAAGCCAACGACTTCAAGACAATTACCACGATAAACTTTTACTTAGTACGGATGAAAAAGAAATGTGCTGTTGACATGACTGTTTGGCTAGAGACGGCTCGTCAGTGACGACGCTGGCGGCGACGTGGGGGTTGTCCATCATCTTCATCATCTTCATCATCTTCATCATCTTCATCATCTTCATCATCTTCATCGTCATCTTCATCTTCAGCAGCGGCAGCAGCAGCAGCAGCAGCGTCGTCTTCTGCAGCCTGCTCGATTGCATCATCCACACTCTCTTGTTGACAAACCGTGTCCACAATGTCGAAGAGGTTGAACTCAACAGGATCGTTGAAGCCAACAGGGAGATTCGCATGTTGAGGAATCCCCAGCAAGCGCCGAGCGTCAAACGTCACGGTGGTGCCTTGCTCGATGTTTGCGTGGTTCATGTTCGGATCTTCGAACTGTCCGTTCTCAATCGAGTCCAAGCGATACTCACGAGTGCGCCGTGCAGGGCTGATGCGAATGGAGAGGACATATTCAACACCTGGGCATTGCCGCCACGCGTTGGCCTTTTCGTTTAAGGTTCGGGGGTTTCGCTGAATGGGACCCTGCAGTTGTTCTTGTAGTGGAATACGTGCCCCCCACCCTTGAGATACTCCAATCTCCACTTTCAGCGTATGGAACTGTGACCAGCGGAATCCAGGTGGGAGAACTGCTCCAGGAAGGCCTTGAGAGGGCCCAAAGCTGGCATCAGGCTTGAGGTCCGAAATTAGAGCGTTGAGGTCGCCTGGCAAGTTCGGCCGATCACCGATACGCATTGCTCCACGATTCGCCAAGTGCGCTATATCAGTCCCAGTTGCCCCGCTGATCGCGTGTTCGACGGCTTTGACCACTAGTTCGTGCAAACTGTCCTGCAACTCGACAATGAAGATCTTGCCGCCCCACAACGCCATACAGTGTTCCCCCAGCTCTTGATTTTCGCTTCGGACGTAGCGGTCCCAGTCGTCTCGGGACGCAACACACAGCTCGAACGGGGCCCCCTCACTGCCGTCTGGAGGGTTCAACACGTTCTTCACAAGGGCCCAATCCAAGTTGCGCACGGCGTTATTGATGCGACGTACAGCCGACATTCGCGTGGGTACTTCATACCAGTAGTCGCCCCCAACTGCCACACTCATTTCTGCCGTGGGTCGTAGGCGTGAGATTCACTGAGCGAGTCAGGTGGAAGAAGGCCCAACACGGAATAATGAGAAGTGCGTGCTGCAGGACTGTGAATTTCGACCCAAGGCAAGCAAATGAATGTTATTGGAAGCCTGGCGTCGATGGTTGCCAGATTTAACGGGAGATGGGTACTGTAGCATCAAATTCATTGCGACCATCACAGAGACCTCCCATTTCTGAGTCCTCCCACTGATGACACCAGTTCTGAGTCACCTCGGTTGCGGCATATCCGGGCATAGCCATCGGACCAGATCTGACCAGGAATAACCATTTTCAATTGCCTATACACGTATAATGGAAACACGATATATTATATTATATACTCCTATCCAGGGTCTGTAAATCGGGGTCAGATATAACAGCTAAAAAGGATAGGGGATATGTTGGCTACACCTTTTTATGCTACTTCTTGGGCCAGTTGAGTCAAAGTCACTTAAGTTACCATTCTTCGACTTCTCTAAGCACCATGCCAAACTCGGCTGTACGCCGTATCAATAACTCGGTGCGCAGGTTGAATTGGTCCCTCGTGGAGAATGTGCTGAATCCTCCGGACGGCAGTGAGGGGGCCCCGTTCGAGCTCCCTGCGCGACAACCGGTGACCCGAGATGACTGGAGCCGCTACGTCCAGTCCGAGCAGCAAGCGTTGCCATCACGCTGTATGACGTGGTGGGACAACAAAGTCTTAATTGTCGAGTTACTGGACAGTTTGCACCAACAAGTGGCCATAGCCGTCGAACACGCGATCAGCGGGGCAACTGGGACTGATATAGCGCACTTGGCGAGTCGTGGATCGATGTATATCAGCAATCGCGCGAATTTGTCGGACGACATTAATGCTTTAATAGCCTTCCTCCAGCCTGACGTCTGCTTCGGTCCCTCTCAAGGTCTTTCTGGAGCAGTACTCCCTCAGGGCTTCCCCTGGTCAAAGTTCCATACGCTCAAAGTGGAGATTGGAGTGTATCGAGACTGGGGTCCTCCAATACTACAAGGGCGGGATGGACAAGCTGGACAAATGCGTGTTGTTACCTTAAACGAGAAGGCGGACGCGTGGCGCCACTGCCCAGGTGTTGAATATGTCCTCTCCATCCACGTCAGCCCTGACCGGAGCACTCGTGAGTATCGCTTGGACTCGATTGTGAACGGACAGTTCGAGGATCCTAACATGAACCACGCAAACATCCAGCAAGGCGCCACCGTGACGTTTAACGCTTGGCGCTTGCTGGGGATTCCTCAACATGCGAATCTCCCAGTTGGCTTCAACGATCCTGTTGAGTTCAACCTCTTCGACATTGTGGACAAGGTTTGTCAACAAGAGAGTGTGGATGATGCAATCGAGCAGGCTGCAGAAGAAGACGCTGCTGCTGCTGCTGCTACTGCTGCTGCTGCTGAAGATGAAGATGAAGATGACGATGATGAAGATGATGGACAACCCCCACGTCGCCGCCAGCGTCGTCACTGACGAGCCGTCTCTAGCCAAACAGTCATGGCAACAGCACATTTCTTTTTCATCCGTACTAAGTAAACGTTTATCGTGGTAATTGTCTTGAAGTCGTTGGCTTCATTTAGGCCAGCAGTTCTTCATAGTTTTTCAGCTCATTCTATGATTTGGTGGATGACAAGGGTGACGACGGTCGGTTTGCCTTCGAGGACGGAGAAGCAACAGATGAAGGTCGGACACTGGTGGAGAACGAGGTAGTACGTGGTTTGAAGAAACCCCTGGGTCCAGCGGTGGTTCCTGCGCCCATAACGATGGGCGAAGTGAAGGACCGAGTCGTGGAGAAGGCTAAGTACTCGGTGAACGCCATGTATAAGTTCTGGGAGCGTCGACTGGACAACTTTGGTGATCGCTATATGGATTCGTGTCGACGACTGACAGAGCAAATGGAGAAGCAAGTGGTGAACACGCCGCACAATGTGATGTGGCTGGTGCATCGTATTGAGGAGTATGTGCTCGGCAAGGACGGCGGCAACAAGTGAGCTACACGCAATATTTCCAAGCAGCCGGATACCGGTTTGAAAGGCAATCAGCCCTTTGCAAATGATCGAAACCTTTATCATTTATCAATTTAGTTATGCAAGGTGTGCATTTCTTCGTGCTTCAGCTAGTACGTACGGGATTCCCAGAAGAACTGGTGCAAAATGCTACCAGCAGAAGAAGAGCTGAAAGTCCAGTGATCCTGGATGCAGTGTTATCCGAGGTGCCAGTGGTAGTACTATTGCCAGTGGTAGTACTATTAGCATCACTGCCAGTACCCGTGTACGTCGACACTGCCTTCGGGCTTTGCTTGGTTGTCATGTCCACTGCGATGGAAATCCACACGAAAACGCCTTGATCCACTGTACTACCCAGCAGAGCGTAGTTGGAGACCAGGCCGTAGAAGCCGACTTATTGGTCAGCAATTTGGACTTGATTCTACCAAATACCGAGGAATTCACACCGAATATATCGCATGCAGGGCCTGCAGGTTGCAGGATAGTACTGGGAAGATCAAGAATGCAAGTGGTATCCCCCTCTTCACTATACTACTGTAGATAAGTAGGTTAGTTGCCATCATGATACCGCCTCACTTAGAATTTTCCTTCACCATCCTCAAATCCCCCCCCCCAATCCAGTTCAACGCTGTCAAAATGGTGAAGATCGCCGCTTTCCTCGTTGTAGCAGCCATTGCAGCGTGCACCTTATTCGACTCAACAATCGCACACGAGGAGCATACTCGTCGAGCGCTCTCCACCGACGAACGCAGACTCTTCGTTCAAAACGCACAGGCCGCTCTGACAACATGTACGAAGACAACAGTATCGCGTCAACTACAAGAACGTGCCGCTGTTCGTCGAGCTGAAGCTGTCGCGAAACTACGTCAAGAAATCCACAACTCGCACCTGTCGAGTCTAACTGTGACGACGAGTACCAAATCCAGTGAACTCTTTGCCTCCACTACCACGTACATCGTAAAGCCAGAAGTCACGAAGGACCGTACTACATCAAGGGCGAGTACATCCGTACCGACATGCGCGAGACACAGACTGGTGTCCCCATGTACATCGACGTCCAAGTGATCGACGTCAACACGTGCAAGCCGGTGACGAATATGTACGTCGACTTGTGGCACACGAACGCCACAGGAGTGTACTCCGGCGTAGTTGCGAGCACCAACGGCAACAGCTACGACGCGTCCAATCTGCGAAACACTTTTCTACGGGGCGTCACCCCCACGGACTCAGAAGGTGTGGCTCAAATAACATCCATCTTCCCCGGCCACTACGCTGGTCGCACCACCCACTTTGATTACCTTTCGAACCAGTATCCTGCATCATTCTTCTGCTGCCTGAAAAGGTTGCTTCTGTTCACTTATTGCCGCCGTCCTTGCCGACCACATACTCCTCAATACGATGCACCAGCCACATCACATTGTGCGGCGTGTTCACCACTTGCTTCTCCATTTGCTCTGTCAGTCGTCGACACGAATCCATATAGCGATCACCAAAAGTTGTCCAGTCGACGCTCCCAGAACTTATACATGGCGTTCACCGAGTACTTAGCCTTCTCCACGACTCGGTCCTTCACTTCGCCCATCGTTATGGGCGCAGGAACCACCGCTGGACCCAGGGGTTTCTTCAAACCACGTACTACCTCGTTCTCCACCAGTGTCCGACCTTCATCTGTTGCTTCTCCGTCCTCGAAGGCAAACCGACCGTCGTCACCCTTGTCGTCCACCAAATCATAGAATGAGCGGCAACTATGAAGAACTGCTGGCCTACATGAAGCCAACGACTTCAAGACAATTACCACGATAAACTTTTACTTAGTACGGATGAAAAAGAAATGTGCTGTTGCCATGACTGTTTGGCTAGAGACGGCTCGTCAGTGACGACGCTGGCGGCGACGTGGGGGTTGTCCATCATCTTCATCATCTTCATCATCTTCATCATCTTCATCATCTTCATCATCTTCATCGTCATCTTCATCTTCAGCAGCAGCAGCAGCAGCAGCGTCTTCTTCTGCAGCCTGACGGATTGCATCATCCTCTGCCTCGCCTTGGCAAACCGTGTCCACAATGTCGAAGAGGTTGAACTCAACAGGATCGTTGAAGCCAACAGGGAGATTCGCATGTTGAGGAATCCCCAGCAAGCGCCGAGCGTTAAACGTCACGGTGGTGCCTTGCTGGATGTTTGCGTGGTTCATGTTCGGATCCTCGAACTGTCCGTTCACAATCGAGTCCAAGCGATACTCACGAGTGCGCCGTCCAGGGCTGATGCGAATGGAGAGGACATATTCAACACCTGGGCATTGCCGCCACGCGTTGGCCTTTTCGTTTAAGGTTCGGGGGTTTCGCTGAATGGGACCCTGCAGTTGTTCTTGTAGTGGAATACGTGCCCCCCACCCTTGAGATACCCCAATCTCCACTTTCAGCGTATGGAACTGTGACCAGCGGAATCCAGGTGGGAGAACTGCTCCAGGAAGGCCTCGAGAGGGCCCAAAGCTGGCATCAGGCTTGAGGTCCGAAATTAGAGCGTTGAGGTCGCCTGGCAAGTTCGGCTGATCACGGATACGCGCCGTTCCATGACTTGCCAAATGAGCTCTATCAGTCCCAGTTGCCCCGCTGATCGCGTGTTCGACGGCTTGGACCACGTCTTCGTGCAAACTGTCCTGCAACTCGACAATGAAGATCTTGCCGCCCCATAACGCCATACAGTGTTCCCCCAGCTCTTGATTTTCGCTTCGGACGTAGCGGTCCCAGTCGTCTCGGGACGCAGCACACAGCTCAAACGGGGCCCCCTCACTGCCGTCTGGAGGGTTCAACACGTTCTTCACAAGGGCCCAATCCAAGTTGCGCACGGCGTTATTGATGCGACGTACAGCCGACATTCGCGTGGGTACTTCATACCAGTAGTCGCCCCCAACTGCCACACTCATTTCTGCCGTGGGTCGTAGGCGTGAGATTCACTGAGCGAGTCAGGTGGAAGAAGGCCCAACACGGAATAATGAGAAGTGCGTGCTGCAGGACTGTGAATTTCGACCCAAGGCAAGCAAATGAATGGAAGCCTGGCGTCGATGGTTGCCAGATTTAACGGGAGATGGGTACTGTAGCATCAAATTCATTGCGACCATCACAGAGACCTCCCATTTCTGAGTCCTCCCACTGATGACACCAGTTCTGAGTCACCTCGGTTGCGGCATATCCGGGCATAGCCATCGGACCAGATCTGACCAGGAATAACCATTTTCAATTGCCTATACACGTATAATGGAAACACGATATATTATATTATATACTCCTATCCAGGGTCTGTAAATCGGGGTCAGATATAACAGCTAAAGGATAGGGGATATGTTGGCTACACCTTTTATGCTACTTCTTGGGCCAGTTGAGTCAAAGTCACTTAAGTTACCATTCTTCGACTTCTCTAAGCACCATGCCAAACTCGGCTGTACGCCGTATCAATAACTCGGTGCGCAGGTTGAATTGGTCCCTCGTGGAGAATGTGCTGAATCCTCCGGACGGCAGTGAGGGGGCCCCGTTCGAGCTCCCTGCGCGACAACCGGTGACCCGAGATGACTGGAGCCGCTACGTCCAGTCCGAGCAGCAAGCGTTGCCATCACGCTGTATGACGTGGTGGGACAACAAAGTCTTAATTGTCGAGTTACTGGACAGTTTGCACCAACAAGTGGCCATAGCCGTCGAACACGCGATCAGCGGGGCAACTGGGACTGATATAGCGCACTTGGCGAGTCGTGGATCGATGTATATCAGCAATCGCGCGAATTTGTCGGACGACATTAATGCTTTAATAGCCTTCCTCCAGCCTGACGTCTGCTTCGGTCCCTCTCAAGGTCTTTCTGGAGCAGTACTCCCTCAGGGCTTCCCCTGGTCAAAGTTCCATACGCTCAAAGTGGAGATTGGAGTGTATCGAGACTGGGGTCCTCCAATACTACAAGGGCGGGATGGACAAGCTGGACAAATGCGTGTTGTTACCTTAAACGAGAAGGCCAACGCGTGGCGGCAATGCCCAGGTGTTGAATATGTCCTCTCCATTCGCATCAGCCCTGCACGGCGCACTCGTGAGTATCGCTTGGACTCGATTGTGAACGGACAGTTCGAGGATCCTAACATGAACCACGCAAACATCGAGCAAGGCACCACCGTGACGTTTGACGCTCGGCGCTTGCTGGGGATTCCTCAACATGCGAATCTCCCAGTTGGCTTCAACGATCCTGTTGAGTTCAACCTCTTCGACATTGTGGACACGGTTTGTCAACAAGAGAGTGTGGATGATGCAATCGAGCAGGCTGCAGAAGAAGACGCTGCTGCTGCTGCTGCTGCCGCTGCTGAAGATGAAGATGACGATGAAGATGATGAAGATGATGAAGATGATGAAGATGATGAAGATGATGAAGATGATGAAGATGATGGACAACCCCCACGTCGCCGCCAGCGTCGTCACTGACGAGCCGTCTCTAGCCAAACAGTCATGGCAACAGCACATTTCTTTTTCATCCGTACTAAGTAAACGTTTATCGTGGTAATTGTCTTGAAGTCGTTGGCTTCATTTAGGCCAGCAGTTCTTCATAGTTTTTCAGCTCATTCTATGATTTGGTGGATGACAAGGGTGACGACGGTCGGTTTGCCTTCGAGGACGGAGAAGCAACAGATGAAGGTCGGACACTGGTGGAGAACGAGGTAGTACGTGGTTTGAAGAAACCCCTGGGTCCAGCGGTGGTTCCTGCGCCCATAACGATGGGCGAAGTGAAGGACCGAGTCGTGGAGAAGGCTAAGTACTCGGTGAACGCCATGTATAAGTTCTGGGAGCGTCGACTGGACAACTTTGGTGATCGCTATATGGATTCGTGTCGACGACTGACAGAGCAAATGGAGAAGCAAGTGGTGAACACGCCGCACAATGTGATGTGGCTGGTGCATCGTATTGAGGAGTATGTGCTCGGCAAGGACGGCGGCAACAAGTGAGCTACACGCAATATTTCCAAGCAGCCGGATACCGGTTTGAAAGGCAATCAGCCCTTTGCAAATGATCGAAACCTTTATCATTTATCAATTTAGTTATGCAAGGTGTGCATTTCTTCGTGCTTCAGCTAGTACGTACAGGGATTCCCAGAAGAACTGGTGCAAAATGCTACCAGCAGAAGAAGAGCTGAAAGTCCAGTGATCCTGGATGCAGTGTTATCCGAGGTGCCAGTGGTAGTACTATTGCCAGTGGTAGTACTATTAGCATCACTGCCAGTACCCGTGTACGTCGACACTGCCTTCGGGCTTTGCTTGGTTGTCATGTCCACTGCGATGGAAATCCACACGAAAACGCCTTGATCCACTGTACTACCCAGCAGAGCGTAGTTGGAGACCAGGCCGTAGAAGCCGACTTATTGGTCAGCAATTTGGACTTGATTCTACCAAATACCGAGGAATTCACACCGAATATATCGCATGCAGGGCCTGCAGGTTGCAGGATAGTACTGGGAAGATCAAGAATGCAAGTGGTATCCCCCTCTTCACTAGATAAGTAGGTTAGTTGCCATCATGATACCGCCTCACTTAGAATTTTCCTTCACCATCCTCAAATCCCCCCCCCAATCCAGTTCAACGCTGTCAAAATGGTGAAGATCGCCGCTTTCCTCGTTGTAGCAGCCATTGCGGCATGCATCCTGTTCGACACAACAACCGCCCACGAGGATCATACTCGTCGAGCACTCTCCACCGACGAACGCAGACTCTTCGTTCAAAACGCACAGGCCGTTCTCACAGCATGTACGAAGACAACAGTATCGCGTCAACTACGAGAACGTGCTGTTGTTCGTCGAGCTGAAGCTGTCGCGAAACTACGTCAAGAAATCCACAACTCGCACCTGTCGAGTCTAACTGTGACGACGAGTACCAAATCCAGTGAACTCTTTGCCTCCACTACCACGTACATCGTAAAGCCAGAAGTCACGAAGGACCGTACTACATCAAGGGCGAGTACATCCGTACCGACATGCGCGAGACACAGACTGGTGTCCCCATGTACATCGACGTCCAAGTGATCGACGTCAACACGTGCAAGCCGGTGACGAATATGTACGTCGACTTGTGGCACACGAACGCCACAGGAGTGTACTCCGGCGTAGTTGCGAGCACCAACGGCAACAGCTACGACGAGTCTAATTTGCAAAACACTTTCCTATGGGGCGTCACCCCCACGGACACGGAAGGTGTGGCTCAAATGACCTCCATCTTCCCAGGCCACTACGCTGGTCGCACCACCCACTTTGATTACCTTTCAAACCAGTATCCTGCACCATTCTTCTGCTGCCTGAAAAGGTTGCTTCTGTTCACTTATTGCCACCGTCCTTGCCGACCACATACTCCTCAATACGATGCACCAGCCACATCACATTGTGCGGCGTGTTCACCACTTGCTTCTCCATTTGCTCTGTCAGTCGTCGACACGAATCCATATAGCGATCACCAAAGTTGTCCAGTCGACGCTCCCAGAACTTATACATGGCGTTCACCGAGTACTTAGCCTTCTCCACGACTCGGTCCTTCACTTCGCCCATCGTTATGGGCGCAGGAACCACCGCTGGACCCAGGGGTTTCTTCAAACCACGTACTACCTCGTTCTCCACCAGTGTCCGACCTTCATCTGTTGCTTCTCCGTCCTCGAAGGCAAACCGACCGTCGTCACCCTTGTCATCCACCAAATCATAGAATGAGCTGAAAAACTATGAAGAACTGCTGGCCTAAATGAAGCCAACGACTTCAAGACAATTACCACGATAAACGTTTACTTAGTACGGATGAAAAAGAAATGTGCTGTTGCCATGACTGTTTGGCTAGAGACGGCTCGTCAGTGACGACGCTGGCGGCGACGTGGGGGTTGTCCATCATCTTCATCATCTTCATCATCTTCATCATCTTCATCATCTTCATCATCTTCATCATCTTCATCGTCATCTTCATCTTCAGCAGCGGCAGCAGCAGCAGCAGCAGCGTCGTCTTCTGCAGCCTGCTCGATTGCATCATCCACACTCTCTTGTTGACAAACCGTGTCCACAATGTCGAAGAGGTTGAACTCAACAGGATCGTTGAAGCCAACAGGGAGATTCGCATGTTGAGGAATCCCCAGCAAGCGCCGAGCGTCAAACGTCACGGTGGTGCCTTGCTCGATGTTTGCGTGGTTCATGTTCGGATCTTCGAACTGTCCGTTCTCAATCGAGTCCAAGCGATACTCACGAGTGCGCCGTGCAGGGCTGATGCGAATGGAGAGGACATATTCAACACCTGGGCATTGCCGCCACGCGTTGGCCTTTTCGTTTAAGGTTCGGGGGTTTCGCTGAATGGGACCCTGCAGTTGTTCTTGTAGTGGAATACGTGCCCCCCACCCTTGAGAGTCTCCAATCTCCACTTTCAGCGTATGGAACTGTGACCAGCGGAATCCAGGTGGGAGAACTGCTCCAGGAAGGCCTTGAGAGGGCCCAAAGCTGGCATCAGGCTTGAGGTCCGAAATTAGAGCGTTGAGGTCGCCTGGCAAGTTCGGCCGATCACCGATACGCATTGCTCCACGATTCGCCAAGTGCGCTATATCAGTCCCAGTTGCCCCGCTGATCGCGTGTTCGACGGCTTTGACCACGTATTCGTGCAAACTGTCCTGCAACTCGACAATGAAGATCTTGCCGCCCCATAACGCCATACAGTGTTCCCCCAGCTCTTGATTTTCGCTTCGGACGTAGCGGTCCCAGTCGTCTCGGGACGCCGCACACAGCTCGAACGGGGCCCCCTCACTGCCGTCTGGAGGGTTCAACACGTTCTTCACAAGGGCCCAATCCAAGTTGCGCACGGCGTTATTGATGCGACGTACAGCCGACATTCGCGTGGGTACTTCATACCAGTAGTCGCCCCCAACTGCCACACTCATTTCTGCCGTGGGTCGTAGGCGTGAGATTCACTGAGCGAGTCAGGTGGAAGAAGGCCCAACACGGAATAATGAGAAGTGCGTGCTGCAGGACTGTGAATTTCGACCCAAGGCAAGCAAATGAATGGAAGCCTGGCGTCGATGGTTGCCAGATTTAACGGGAGATGGGTACTGTAGCATCAAATTCATTGCGACCATCACAGAGACCTCCCATTTCTGAGTCCTCCCACTGATGACACCAGTTCTGAGTCACCTCGGTTGCGGCATATCCGGGCATAGCCATCGGACCAGATCTGACCAGGAATAACCATTTTCAATTGCCTATACACGTATAATGGAAACACGATATATTATATTATATACTCCTATCCAGGGTCTGTAAATCGGGGTCAGATATAACAGCTAAAAAGGATAGGGGATATGTTGGCTACACCTTTTTATGCTACTTCTTGGGCCAGTTGAGTCAAAGTCACTTAAGTTACCATTCTTCGACTTCTCTAAGCACCATGCCAAACTCGGCTGTACGCCGTATCAATAACTCGGTGCGCAGGTTGAATTGGTCCCTCGTGGAGAATGTGCTGAATCCTCCGGACGGCAGTGAGGGGGCCCCGTTCGAGCTCCCTGCGCGACAACCGGTGACCCGAGATGACTGGAGCCGCTACGTCCAGTCCGAGCAGCAAGCGTTGCCATCACGCTGTATGACGTGGTGGGACAACAAAGTCTTAATTGTCGAGTTACTGGACAGTTTGCACCAACAAGTGGCCATAGCCGTCGAACACGCGATCAGCGGGGCAACTGGGACTGATATAGCGCACTTGGCGAGTCGTGGATCGATGTATATCAGCAATCGCGCGAATTTGTCGGACGACATTAATGCTTTAATAGCCTTCCTCCAGCCTGACGTCTGCTTCGGTCCCTCTCAAGGTCTTTCTGGAGCAGTACTCCCTCAGGGCTTCCCCTGGTCAAAGTTCCATACGCTCAAAGTGGAGATTGGAGTGAATCGAGGCTGGGGTCCCCCAATACTACAAGGGCGGGATGGACAAGCTGGACAAATGCGTGTTGTTACCTTAAACGAGAAGGCCAACGCGTGGCGGCAATGCCCAGGTGTGGAATATGTCCTCTCTATTCGCATCAGCCCTGCACGGCGCACTCGTGAGTATCGCTTGGACTCGATTGTGAACGGACAGTTCGAGGATCCTAACATGAACCACGCAAACATCGAGCAAGGCACCACCGTGACGTTTGACGCTCGGCGCTTGCTGGGGATTCCTCAACATGCGAATCTCCCAGTTGGCTTCAACGATCCTGTTGAGTTCAACCTCTTCGACATTGTGGACACGGTTTGTCAACAAGAGAGTGTGGATGATGCAATCGAGCAGGCTGCAGAAGAAGACGCTGCTGCTGCTGCTGCTACTGCTGCTGCTGCTGAAGATGAAGATGAAGATGAAGATGATGAAGATGATGAAGATGATGAAGATGATGAAGATGATGAAGATGATGGACAACCCCCACGTCGCCGCCAGCGTCGTCACTGACGAGCCGTCTCTAGCCAAACAGTCATGGCAACAGCACATTTCTTTTTCATCCGTACTAAGTAAACGTTTATCGTGGTAATTGTCTTGAAGTCGTTGGCTTCATTTAGGCCAGCAGTTCTTCATAGTTTTTCAGCTCATTCTATGATTTGGTGGATGACAAGGGTGACGACGGTCGGTTTGCCTTCGAGGACGGAGAAGCAACAGATGAAGGTCGGACACTGGTGGAGAACGAGGTAGTACGTGGTTTGAAGAAACCCCTGGGTCCAGCCAGCGTGGTTCCTGCGCCCATAACGATGGGCGAAGTGAAGGACCGAGTCGTGGAGAAGGCTAAGTACTCGGTGAACGCCATGTATAAGTTCTGGGAGCGTCGACTGGACAACTTTGGTGATCGCTATATGGATTCGTGTCGACGACTGACAGAGCAAATGGAGAAGCAAGTGGTGAACACGCCGCACAATGTGATGTGGCTGGTGCATCGTATTGAGGAGTATGTGCTCGGCAAGGACGGCGGCAACAAGTGAGCTACACGCAATATTTCCAAGCAGCCGGATACCGGTTTGAAAGGCAATCAGCCCTTTGCAAATGATCGAAACCTTTATCATTTATCAATTTAGTTATGCAAGGTGTGCATTTCTTCGTGCTTTAGCTAGTACGTACGGGATTCCCAGAAGAACTGGTGCAAAATGCTACCAGCAGAAGAAGAGCTGAAAGTCCAGTGATCCTGGATGCAGTGTTATCCGAGGTGCCAGTGGTAGTACTATTGCCAGTGGTAGTACTATTAGCATCACTGCCAGTACCCGTGTACGTCGACACTGCCTTCGGGCTTTGCTTTGGTTGTCATGTCCACTGCGATGGAAATCCACACGAAAACGCCTTGATCCACTGTACTACCCAGCAGAGCGTAGTTGGAGACCAGGCCGTAGAAGCCGACTTATTGGTCAGCAATTTGGACTTGATTCTACCAAATACCGAGGAATTCACACCGAATATATCGCATGCAGGGCCTGCAGGTTGCAGGATAGTACTGGGAAGATCAAGAATGCAAGTGGTATCCCCCTCTTCACTATACTACTGTAGATAAGTAGGTTAGTTGCCATCATGATACCGCCTCACTTAGAATTTTCCTTCACCATCCTCAAATCCCCCCCCCAATCCAGTTCAACGCTGTCAAAATGGTGAAGATCGCCGCTTTCCTCGTTGTAGCAGCCATTGCGGCATGCATCCTGTTCGACACAACAACCGCCCACGAGGATCATACTCGTCGAGCACTCTCCACCGACGAACGCAGACTCTTCGTTCAAAACGCACAGGCCGTTCTCACAGCATGTACGAAGACAACAGTATCGCGTCAACTACGAGAACGTGCTGTTGTTCGTCGAGCTGAAGCTGTCGCGAAACTACGTCAAGAAATCCACAACTCGCACCTGTCGAGTCTAACTGTGACGACGAGTACCAAATCCAGTGAACTCTTTGCCTCCACTACCACGTACATCGTAAAGCCAGAAGTCACGAAGGACCGTACTACATCAAGGGCGAGTACATCCGTACCGACATGCGCGAGACACAGACTGGTGTCCCCATGTACATCGACGTCCAAGTGATCGACGTCAACACGTGCAAGCCGGTGACGAATATGTACGTCGACTTGTGGCACACGAACGCCACAGGAGTGTACTCCGGCGTAGTTGCGAGCACCAACGGCAACAGCTACGACGCGTCCAATCTGCGAAACACTTTTCTACGGGGCGTCACCCCCACGGACTCAGAAGGTGTGGCTCAAATAACATCCATCTTCCCCGGCCACTACGCTGGTCGCACCACCCACTTTGATTACCTTTCGAACCAGTATCCTGCATCATTCTTCTGCTGCCTGAAAAGGTTGCTTCTGTTCACTTATTGCCGCCGTCCTTGCCGACCACATACTCCTCAATACGATGCACCAGCCACATCACATTGTGCGGCGTGTTCACCACTTGCTTCTCCATTTGCTCTGTCAGTCGTCGACACGAATCCATATAGCGATCACCAAAGTTGTCCAGTCGACGCTCCCAGAACTTATACATGGCGTTCACCGAGTACTTAGCCTTCTCCACGACTCGGTCGTTCACTTCGCCCATCGTTATGGGCGCAGGAACCACCGCTGGACCCAGGGGTTTCTTCAAACCACGTACTACCTCGTTCTCCACCAGTGTCCGACCTTCATCTGTTGCTTCTCCGTCCTCGAAGGCAAACCGACCGTCGTCACCCTTGTCGTCCACCAAATCATAGAATGAGCGGCAACTATGAAGAACTGCTGGCCTACATGAAGCCAACGACTTCAAGACAATTACCACGATAAACTTTTACTTAGTACGGATGAAAAAGAAATGTGCTGTTGCCATGACTGTTTGGCTAGAGACGGCTCGTCAGTGACGACGCTGGCGGCGACGTGGGGGTTGTCCATCATCTTCATCATCTTCATCATCTTCATCATCTTCATCATCTTCATCATCTTCATCATCTTCATCATCTTCATCGTCATCTTCATCTTCATCTTCAGCAGCGGCAGCAGCAGCAGCAGCGTCGTCTTCTGCAGCCTGCTCGATTGCATCATCCACACTCTCTTGTTGACAAACCGTGTCCACAATGTCGAAGAGGTTGAACTCAACAGGATCGTTGAAGCCAACAGGGAGATTCGCATGTTGAGGAATCCCCAGCAAGCGCCGAGCGTCAAACGTCACGGTGGTGCCTTGCTCGATGTTTGCGTGGTTCATGTTCGGATCTTCGAACTGTCCGTTCTCAATCGAGTCCAAGCGATACTCACGAGTGCGCCGTGCAGGGCTGATGCGAATGGAGAGGACATATTCAACACCTGGGCATTGCCGCCACGCGTTGGCCTTTTCGTTTAAGGTTCGGGGGTTTCGCTGAATGGGACCCTGCAGTTGTTCTTGTAGTGGAATACGTGCCCCCCACCCTTGAGATACTCCAATCTCCACTTTCAGCGTATGGAACTGTGACCAGCGGAATCCAGGTGGGAGAACTGCTCCAGGAAGGCCTTGAGAGGGCCCAAAGCTGGCATCAGGCTTGAGGTCCGAAATTAGAGCGTTGAGGTCGCCTGGCAAGTTCGGCCGATCACCGATACGCATTGCTCCACGATTCGCCAAGTGCGCTATATCAGTCCCAGTTGCCCCGCTGATCGCGTGTTCGACGGCTTTGACCACTAGTTCGTGCAAACTGTCCTGCAACTCGACAATGAAGATCTTGCCGCCCCATAACGCCATACAGTGTTCCCCCAGCTCTTGATTTTCGCTTCGGACGTAGCGGTCCCAGTCGTCTCGGGACGCCGCACACAGCTCGAACGGGGCCCCCTCACTGCCGTCTGGAGGGTTCAACACGTTCTTCACAAGGGCCCAATCCAAGTTGCGCACGGCGTTATTGATGCGACGTACAGCCGACATTCGCGTGGGTACTTCATACCAGTAGTCGCCCCCAACTGCCACACTCATTTCTGCCGTGGGTCGTAGGCGTGAGATTCACTGAGCGAGTCGGGTGGAAGAAGGCCCAACACGGAATAATGAGAAGTGCGTGCTGCAGGACTGTGAATTTCGACCCAAGGCAAGCAAATGAATGTTATTGGAAGCCTGGCGTCGATGGTTGCCAGATTTAACGGGAGATGGGTACTGTAGCATCAAATTCATTGCGACCATCACAGAGACCTCCCATTTCTGAGTCCTCCCACTGATGACACCAGTTCTGAGTCACCTCGGTTGCGGCATATCCGGGCATAGCCATCGGACCAGATCTGACCAGGAATAACCATTTTCAATTGCCTATACACGTATAATGGAAACACGATATATTATATTATATACTCCTATCCAGGGTCTGTAAATCGGGGTCAGATATAACAGCTAAAAAGGATAGGGGATATGTTGGCTACACCTTTTTATGCTACTTCTTGGGCCAGTTGAGTCAAAGTCACTTAACCCCTTGAACGCGGATACGTTCCAGCGCCCCCATCCGCAAAAAAAAACTTGTATGTCTGGGTAAGGGTTACAATACAAAAGCTTATACGATTTTATATCGTGTATGCTGGATAGACGCACCGTAACCCTACACCTGCTAATCCGGCTCCTCGTTCATCGTGTATCTTCATTATAAGGAGCGATGAATATACATCATTACAATCAAACGTGTATTTATGTGGACAAAGACCGGTCACAGCACTGGATAAAGCCGCGCGATACAGTACAAAATCGAGATGGAGCAAGGCAGATGTTGTCATCGATGATCCAGCCGCAAAAAAAAGCTACTACTACCACACTGAAAACAACAACAACATGTAGACATCCTTTGCTTAGTCCACAGCATTGTCGGTGCACAATCTCTTCGGTTGACGTCGCCCTCCTGACTTCGGCTCCCCAGCGTCCTCGTCTTCACTTGATTTTCCGCTTGACGCCTCACTCTCCCACCTAGCTTCTTCCTCGGAGCGGTTCTTGGCAGGGGTGCGAGCGCGGAACTTCCGCTTTCTCGCTAGCGTCGGCAGCAGGGTCCCGTTTTTCCACACACGATGCCAGATATCGAAGCAGGTCATGGGCACACCGTTGTACTCACGTCGGGCTTTGTCGCACAGGAATACTCGCCACGCATGGGGCCGCTTTGACGTTGTGGTGAGCTTGCAATCACTACAGTATACCGAGGGGTCTCCGCCCCGCACATCATCAGACCCTTTCAGCAGAGAGCATACCTTGCAAACACGCGTCCTCCTCTTGCGCCCAGTCTGGTTGTTGCCAGCCTGCCATTCATTCAAAGACTACCAGACACTGATGGACGGCGTCGACGTTCACGATCAACTCCGCTTACAAAGGTAAGTCCACTAAGATGTATGTACACGTTATGCCACTATGCTAAATGTGTATGTTCATGCTGTTCAGGTACTCGTTGCAGCTTGCGATAAAATACAAGAAGTATTACAAGTCCCTGTTCCTTGGGCTCGTTGCCCTCGCAGTGATCAACGCCTACATCGTCTACAATGCGCGTCGTGCTGCTGACGGCATGAAAATGCTCAGCCATGTGAAGTTTCTCAAGAAGCTTCACTTGGAGCTTTGTCCAGTCAACCCGCTCATCTAGCTTGTCATTAAAATAATCGTTGCTAGCATTTGCAATATCTTCCCAAAGTCCCGGCTTCATGAAATAGAAGAAGGCGCCCGACGGCGTGACAGCAGCTTGCAACGCCCGTGTGGTAGGTCCATATTCACCGTTATACAATCTAGGATAGTCCGTCCTCATACCTGTCGATGGTCGCGGCTCGTAAGGCTCCATAAGGTATTCATACGGCGTCTGCTTCTTCAGCGGTCCCCAGCCATACTTTGCCATTTGTCTCAGCAACGGCACCTTCACGTTTCCCACAGCGATCCGATCAACGCCCCCAATAGCGTTCATCAGCGATGAATCAAATAGAAGCTCAGGCTGAGGTGGGATTATCTTCGTCAATGCCGTAGTACGGCTTGCCCTCTCCAGTGAGCTCGTCGTAGTCCCATCCAGAGCCTTCATCGTTCTCTCCATCTGAGTCAAGACACGCATACTGCACAACGTCCGAGCTGGTCCCTTCGGGGTCGATAACGACTACACATATCAAATAGAATGAGCATACACGTTAGATTCAATTGATAATCGTGTATGTACAAGTTTGGCGCACCCGGATCAGTTGAGTCTTGCCGTCTTTTGTCTCTTCGGCTGTGGTTGAGAGACCTCCGCGCTGAGTGATCTGAAAGGGGGTGGATCAAGTGCCTCATCAGCGTTCCCGAAGTCGCTACTTAGGTTACGGCGAGTCTCTGGTGAAGGTGCTCCACGTTACCAAAACGTATACACCTTAGTGAGTGGCAGATGTATGGCTAAACGTGTATATACAGGAACTTACCAACTGATGAGTGTCCATCATTGTCGGGTCCTGATCTCAGCTCATCTTCACCACCATAAGCTGGGTCGTGTGGCGAGACACCTCCAATGACCACCATGCTGCGAGAAGGTGTTGATGGGGCTGAGGTCGAAACGACAGGTTCTACTTCTTCCACGTTGTCTGCTGGACATGATAGCAGGCCAATACACGATTAGGAACGACGCAAACTTGTACATACAGGATGGTTCAGTCCTACCGGTTGGAGGCTGGATTGCATCCGACTCTGCGTCTAATCCGCCGCGTTGACAGTTGGGTCGTAAGCTAGCTGCGGTGGTTTTGCCTCTACCACGGCGTGGGATGTCCGGACGGCTTCTGCAGGTAACGCTATCACTCGCTATACTCGTCTGCTTCTCTGGTGTCTCTGCTGGTGCAATATCGTTCCTGTTACGTGCCCTTAGTTCAGCTACATCACACCACAATTTGTTAGAAACTCTCCAGACTCATGGTTCTGAGCCATAGCGTACCTAAGTCAATACTGTCCAGGTGCCTCATTAGTTCCTCTTCATCCACGAAATAATCTTGCCCACGGACTCCGCCACGCTTCTTTTTTCCCGGCGCCACATACGTGTAGTCATTGGAGAGGCCTGTTGGTTTGCTGGCCTTCCACCCGAGCTTTGTGAGCTCCCGCCACCTGGCCTGGAAGGCCATCTGTGCTCCACACGGCGATTCTGGAAATGAGGGAGAAAAATGGATGGCGGTCAGAAAACTGCAGTAACATATGAGGGATGTGCAGGAACGTGTCTTACCTTTGTGGTGGTCTCTGTCCATGTGTGCGATCTTTACCCGCAACGGGCAAAGATTGGGGAGCTGTCGGGAGGGATAGGGTATCCTCCCTACCCCTCGGTGACTTGAAAATTGTATAGGGCCATTCAAACTTTAAGTGATAAAAAGCTTAACGTGGACCGGTCCACGTTAAGCTTTTGCTCATAACATGTACGGTCCACGCTCTCGCGTTCAAGGGGTTAAGTTACCATTCTTCGACTTCTCTAAGCACCATGCCAAACTCGGCTGTACGCCGTATCAATAACTCGGTGCGCAGGTTGAATTGGTCCCTCGTGGAGAATGTGCTGAATCCCCGGACGGCAGTGAGGGGGCCCCGTTCGAGCTCCCTGCGCGACAACCGGTGACCCGAGATGACTGGAGCCGCTACGTCCAGTCCGAGCAGCAAGCGTTGCCATCACGCTGTATGACGTGGTGGGACAACAAAGTCTTAATTGTCGAGTTACTGGACAGTTTGCACCAACAAGTGGCCATAGCCGTCGAACACGCGATCAGCGGGGCAACTGGGACTGATATAGCGCACTTGGCGAGTCGTGGATCGATGTATATCAGCAATCGCGCGAATTTGTCGGACGACATTAATGCTTTAATAGCCTTCCTCCAGCCTGACGTCTGCTTCGGTCCCTCTCAAGGTCTTTCTGGAGCAGTACTCCCTCAGGGCTTCCCCTGGTCAAAGTTCCATACGCTCAAAGTGGAGATTGGAGTGTATCGAGACTGGGGTCCTCCAATACTACAAGGGCGGGATGGACAAGCTGGACAAATGCGTGTTGTTACCTTAAACGAGAAGGCGGACGCGTGGCGCCACTGCCCAGGTGTTGAATATGTCCTCTCCATCCACGTCAGCCCTGACCGGAGCACTCGTGAGTATCGCTTGGACTCGATTGTGAACGGACAGTTCGAGGATCCTAACATGAACCACGCAAACATCCAGCAAGGCGCCACCGTGACGTTTAACGCTTGGCGCTTGCTGGGGATTCCTCAACATGCGAATCTCCCTGTTGGCTTCAACAATCCTGTTGAGTTCAACCTCTTCGACATTGTGGACAAGGTTTGTCAACAAGAGAGTGTGGATGATGCAATCGAGCAGGCTGCAAAAGAAGACGCTGCTGCTGCTGCTGCTGAAGATGAAGGTGAAGATGACGATGAAGATGAAGATGATGAAGATGATGAAGATGATGAAGATGATGGACAACCCCCACGTCGCCGCCAGCGTCGTCACTGACGAGCCGTCTCTAGCCAAACAGTCATGGCAACAGCACATTTTCTTTTTCATCCGTACTAAGTAAAAGTTTATCGTGGTAATTGTCTTGAAGTCGTTGGCTTCATTTAGGCCAGCTGTTCTTCATAGTTGCAGCTCATTCTATGATTTGGTGGACGACAAGGGTGACGACGGTCGGTTTGACTTTGAGGACGGAAAAGCAACGGATGAAGGTCAGGCACTTGTGGAGAACGAGGTAGTACGTGGTTTGAAGAAACCCCTGGGTCCAGCGGTAGTTCCTGTGTCCATAACGATGGGCGAAGTGAAGGACCGCGGTGAACGCCATGTATAAGTTCTGGGAGCGTCGACTGGACAACTTTGGTGATCGCTATATGGATTCGTGTCGACGACTGACAGAGCAAATGGAGAAGCAAGTGGTGAACACACCGCATAATGTCATGTGGCTGATGCATCGTATTGAGGAGTATGTGGTCGGCAAGGACGGCGGCAACAAGTGAGCTACACGCAATATTTCCAAGCAGCCGGATACCGGTTTGAAAGGCAATCAGGGTCCCCCTCAACCGGTTTTGCCCCTCTGTCGGGGGTCCCCTTTGCCCTGTATCGTGGGGTCCCCCAACCCAAAGTTAACAGTTTTGGGCACCTCGATGAAAGTGGAGATTGGAGTATCTCAAGGGTGGGGGGCACGTATTCCACTACAAGAACAACTGCAGGGTCCCATTCAGCGAAACCCCCGAACCTTAAACGAAAAGGCCTGTGGTATTCCTGAAACTTCTTCTTGATGGCGACTTCGCGTCGCGTGGACCAGAAATTACGAAAGGCTTCGGCATTTGGTGAATCGGACGATTGCCTAAGCCGTAGTGGTCTCCCTGTTGACAACGTTAGCAAGTTCGGCCGATCACGGATACGCATTGTTCCACGATTCGGCTATGACCACGTGTCGTGCAAACCGTCCTGCAACTCGACAATGAAGATCTTGCCGCCCCACAACGCCATACAGTGTTCCCCCAGCTCTTGATTTTCGCTTTGGACGTAGCGGTCCCAGTCGTCTCGGGACGCAGCGCACAGTTCAAACGGGGCCCCCTCACTGCCGTCTGGAGGGTTCAACACGTTCTTCACAAGGGCCCAATCCAAATTGCGCACGGCGTTATTGATGCGATGTACAGCCGACATTCGCGTGGGTACTTCATACCAGTAGTCGCCCCCAATTGCCACACTCATTTCTGCCGTGGGTCCTAGGCGTGAAGTTCACTGAGCGAGTCGGGTGGAAGAAGGCCCAACACGGAATAATGAGAAGTGCGTGCTGCAGGACTGTGAATTTCGACCCCAAGGCAAGCAAATGAATGTTATTGCTTCGACCTGGTCTTCAACTACGCTCTGCTGGGCAGTACAGTGGATCACGGCGTTTTCGTGTGGATTTCCATCGCAGTGGACATGTCGGCCAAGCAGAATCCGAAGGCACAAGAAGTGTTTGCACTGAAGATTTCTGAAGAATATTTCCATCAATTGATTAACTCGCTTCTAGCTGAGATACACTGGTTCTTCGTTATTCATCGCTCGAACGTCTCGTAGTCGCTGAATAAACCCGTACAGCGGTCCATTACGTTTGACGTTCTCCAGATGTGTCTCGTGCGACTTCAGAAGCTCCACACAACCTTCAGTAGAAGTGCTCTGCATACATTCCATCAAGGATTCATAGTATTCTTCCTCGTACACACCTCTGGATAGTAATCGCTGCACTGGAGATCTCCTCAATCGCTCTAAGAAACCAAACCAATCGGCCAAATCGCTCTGCGTCAGCCGAAGTTGCGCGTCTTCAGGTGCATTAACCTTCGCTCCATCCAGCCAAATCGTGAGTACATAACGCTCAGCATGAGACGGCAGTACTCGATGCAGCATCCAATCGCTCTGGAACAGAACCACTCGGTCCATTTTAGGAGCTACCGTAACTGGTTGTTGTAAGAAGGGGAAGAGCTGGACTTCTCCACCGTCACCTTCCTTCCAGCCTTCATTCAGATACAGCAAACATGTCACTTTGCGCTTATTAGGAGCTCCAGGGTTGTCATAATGACAAGGGAAGCAACCTCCACGTCCAGCATTGCGTTGCAGCTTTAAAGTCCGGTCGGAAGTACTGAATTGCAAATCGTACTGTGGTAAATGGGTGGTTAACGCCTGGAGGAGCTCTGTAGAGTGGAAAAGCGCGTCAAGTTCCGGTACTTTCGTCCTTAGCGCTGCATCATGTAGATCCACTTCGAAGATGTGAGGCTTAACGAAGTGGAAAGCTTGAGGTTTCCCATCTGATCCCTTTTGAGTGAGAGCGAATTGAGTCTTGTTAGGCTTGAAATGTTCATTCTCATTGAGCCATCGCATCTCCTCTAGTAACGCACAAGCCCAGCCATGGCCGAAGCAGTCGTCGATGACGACGTAGCCTTTGTCATCCAGTTGATCACATACTTCTTTGGAGATTTTACGATGTAAACGCTCGTAGTCGCGAGTGAATGATTCCTTGTAGACTCCAGAGAACTTGTCCATTGTGGAGTGAATGACAATATGATACAGACGACAGTGCAAGGCATACAGAAACGAGTGGCTAACAGCAGCCTCAGTACTCAGACAACGAAGCACCAAAGCGATTTGAAACGGCTGAAAGCGTGTCTTTATGTGTGCAAAAGGCAACAAGTATCTGGTGGTCTAATGAATGAATATATTAGTCATAGCTGTACACTTTTACTGCGCATACTTGAGCTTGGTAATCGTGGCAGGGTCAGCACCTTCAAAAGCGATGCGGTAGATGGCCGTGAACAACGGGAACTGGTCAATAGCGTTGTGTGCCTTGAGGATACCGAACACCTCCTTGGACGTAAGTGTTCCCTGCAGCATCTGGCCGTTAAGCATCGTCTTCTCCAGCTCCTCCCACGTCGTCTTCTGGGTCACGAAAGCTTCAGCGCACTTGCGGTTACGACCACCAAAGCACGTAGTGATCAAGTCGGCAATACCACAGGACTCGAAGAACGTGTCCTCCTTGACGCCGTCGAAGTACTTGAAGCAGAACTTCTTCATCTCGCTCAGTCCAATACGGATGATAGCAGCCTTCGTGTTACCTCCGTACTTGAGACCGTCGCAGAAGCCAGCACCCAAAGCCACAACGTTCTTCAGAGCACCACACATCTCCACACCGTGCGGGTCCAGAGCCACGTCCACACGGAACGTCGGAGCGTTGAACAGTTCACGCAGCAGAGCGCCATGACGCAGATCGGCACAGCCCAGCGTCGACTCACAGAAGTCGCCAGCAGCCACTTCATTCGCGACGTTCGCGCCCATCAGGACGCTGCAGTCAATGTCCAGGCCCTTACGGATCAGATCCGACACGAGAACAACTCCATTCTCGTCGAAGTCGATACCCTTAATAAGGGACACAGCCATCGCACCCTCCTTCAGTCCTTGCTGCTTGATAGACACCAACATGCGACCCAAGAACTGGTGGGGCACACAGAAGATGAGGATGTCAGCATCACGCACAGCCTCAAGGAGGTCCGGCACAGCGATGATGTTCTCTGGCAGCTTGTAACCAGGCAAGTACTTGACGTTCTCGTGATCCGTGTTGATGATCTCCGTGAGCTTACGGCCTTCCACCTGCTCCTCGAAGACCCACATGTTGATGTCGCGCTCGAACGTCTCCGACAGGTTCTTGGTGTTTTCTCCGATGATACGGGCGATGGCAGAGCCCCAGTTACCGGAACCCACGAGACAGACCTTGTGCGGCATATTGATTTAAGTGAACTTGGACGGAAGTGCGCAGTAGATTGCAAATGTGAAAATGAAAAGCATGTGACACAAGTCGTCCTCGCAGGAGCTCCACTGACGTCAGCCGTTAGGAGATTCAGGAGTGATGGTCAGTATTACCGATCGCAGGCTCTCTACTGTATGAATGCAACGTTGAGTAAACGATTTTTTGGTATACGTCAAAGGCGGGATATTGGTTTGCAAGGGTTTTCTGCTTGGAGAAATGCTTTCGACCAATCGCAACGCTTCTATGCGAAATTTCTGGGAGAGTCAAACTGGGACCTGGACCTGCAAGACCAAACTGAAAGTCCATCATGTGCATATATCCGCTTGGAAGACAATATACACGTAGCAGCTACGGTATTGAATAGCCATTGCATTGCGCATTCGATCGTTGACCAATGCAGCGTGTTCAAATCATTCTGCATAAACTTCCGGCGGTACACTACAGTAACCTTCATTTCCCTGCAGCCATGATCTACAAGTACACGTGTAGCTTGTACATGTGCACTTCAAGTTTGTGCTTGTTAAATGCAGCAACATCTTGTCAAAGGGCTGTGAACTGCGTGAAATGCTGTACCACTTCACTGTAGACGAAATCGTACGGAGAATTTGCTTTTTTTTCTAGGAACATTGTGGATCTCCAGTTCATGGTACATGTAGAGATTCAGGACAGCGGTGAGGAATCTTCTCGTTTAACAGGGTTGGCTTGTTTCATGTGCGGCCATCTGATAGCCTCATGATGTCCGCTTGTTGCCGCGGGCCAATCGTTCCGGAGCACAGATGGGCTGCTTGGTTCCAGCACGTGGCTTATGCACGCCATGACGTTGCTTGCTCACTGCAAATGGCTGCTTGGTGTTGGAAATCTGCTGAAGTCCGGACTGCAAGGCGTCGAAATCCGGTTGAGACGCTTCAACATCCGATTTCGGCGGTCTTCCTTCAACAAGCGGAACGAGAACTTCGCTTGCTCATGGCGCAATCTTTACATGCATCTCATTCATCAGATCTCCAGTCTTCCAGTCCAGGAGGATAGACACTCTTGAAAATAGAGGAAGAAACGTTGGTCAACAACCCCAAGTTGGTGTTGTTGATTCGATGGATTTTTAAGATGATGGCAGGTGTCTGTCTCGTTTAATCTTACGTCTCTACTTGCCGACTCCAACGAGGTCTGCGATCGCACGTAGCGCTTTCTTGAGGTGTTTGGAGTTCGACAGCATGTGGTTGGCTTTCGGGATCGCGAGGAAGGTCTTCGGCTCTGCTGCAGCTGCGAAGAGCTCTTCGCCGTTTTCATACGGCACATCAGTATCTGCGTCGCCATGAATCACCAGCAGCGGCGGAAGTCCAGGCCCTGACACTGTTTTAAGGATATCTAACGAGCCATCAAAGTACTCGTCGATGTAGCGTTTGTCCAGACGAACGTAGATCTTCTTCGGCGCATTCTCGTCCGTCAATTCAGTCGTCGGGTGGATGCCATCAAGTGAAAGCTCGACGTCTTTCGGTAATGGACAGCCATCTTCGAGGTAGAATTCCTTCCAGCACCAGCCTTGTGTCTCGCTTTGTTCCAATTGCAACTGGTTGAAGTCGAAGTGAACACCTTTCGTCATGTCCAGCAAGCCAGCAATTACTGTAATCGAGTCCGAAACCTGCTTGTCACGCAATAGAGCGCCTAAAATGGCTCCAGTGGACAAACCGACAGCATGAACTTTGCCTTTTCCTCCTAGAAATTGAGAACGAAGGTACTTGCACACAACGATCATATCCTCAACTTCCATGGAAATGGTCTTGTCCGTGAATTTTAACTCCTTGTCCGAGCCCGGGACACCACCGAAATTGAACGTCAAGAAGACGTTCTTCTTGTATTGCTGGTTTACCCAGAACTCAGCCAGTTTAGCAGGAATACGAGACGCAAATTCCACTTTGGTAGGGTGAACACCCATATCCGGGAACCCGTGGAGATACACCATCGCCTCGTCAAAGATGATGGAAGATTCATCTTTGCAGGTATCAGGTATAGCAAGAATTGCCAATAGGTTTCGACTGAGACCACTTGAAGTCTCAGAGGCGGGCACCTTGATGGTAATGTGGCGGAGCTGCATGAGGAAGGAATACAGTGCTGGCCATAAATATGTAGTGAACAGTTATTCGTAGCTAATTGGTTCAATTTTCTACGATTAAGGCTAAAACCGCGTATTTGGGCGTTTCCAACGGAGAGCTTTCCGGGCATATATTTTTTTCATTCAGACGATTCGTGGTTGCGGAGAACTGAGAGTGACCATCACTCTGACGCTGGCCAAAAGTACGTAGCGAAGGAATTGGAGCTAAATATTGAGCGTTCTGTAACGCGTTAGAGCCCACTGCGTGCCATAATTGAATGCTGTGTGTCTTGTGCATCTAACGAAGCTGTTGGTTTGGCTGTAGCAGGTCTACAGAGATGACCAAAGGAACGGAATTTACTGAAAATGAGAAAGGCAAAATAATCGGTCTTCGTGTGGCCGGTTGGTCGTTTAATGAGATAGGCAAGCACTTAAATCGATCGGAATCGGCGTTGAGCAAGTTTTGGAGGATGAGAGATAACTACGGCAAAGTCAAGAGGTCTGGAAGGCCTCGTAAGGTCTCCAGCAAGTTGCAGCGGAGGATCGTCCGGGAGGCGAAGAATGCTAAATTGTCGTCTAGCGCCGTGAAAACGGCGCTGAAACTGACGATTTCGGCGCGTTCAGTGCGTCGTGTGCTGCACGATTCCCCTCACATGTCCTACGTCAAGCGAAACCGCACTCCGATGCTGAAAATGAGGCACAAGATGGCTCGCCAAAAATGGGCGAGGGAAATGATCAAGGAGAGGACCGATTGGGATCAAATTATTTTCTCTGACGAGAAAAAAATTAATCTTGACGGTCCGGATGGTCTACAGTACTACTGGCACGATCTTAGATGCGAGAAGGAGACATACTTCAGCCGCCAACATGGCGGTGGATCCGTCATGATATGGGGTGGTTTTTCGTCTCTTGAAAAACGGATTTGGCATTTCTGGATGGCCGCCAAAACTCTGATGACTACCAAGAAACGCTTACCAACTATCTCCTACCCTTTGGCGAGGCCTACCATGAAGGTCTCTACGTTTTTCAACATGATAACGCAAGCATTCATGCGTCAAAGAGCACCCAGGCCTTCCTAAATAGCTCACAAATCAGTGTTCTCGACTGGCCAGCGCTATCTCCAGACTTGAATCCAATTGAAAACGTCTGGGGGGTATACTTCTGCACGATGTGTCTATCGGGGTGGAAAGCAATACACAAGCGTCCACGAGCTCAAGTCGGCCATTCAAGCTGCTTGGGAGAATGTGGGCCTTTCGCAGCTTCAATCTTTAGTGAACTCGATGCCAGATCGCATTAGCGATGTCATCGAAGGTAAAGGAGGCAAGACAAAGCATTAGTAAGTTAGAAACGAAAGAACAATGCTCAATATCGAGCTCCAATTCCTTCGCTACGTACTTTTGGCCAGCGTCAGAGTGATGGTCACTCTCAGTTCTCCGCAACCACGAATCGTCTGAATGAAAAAAATATATGCCCGGAAAGCTCTCCGTTGGAAACGCCCAAATACGCGGTTTTAGCCTTAATCGTAGAAAATTGATCCAATTAGCTACAAATAACTGTTCACTACATATTTATGGCCAGCACTGTACTGTACGTCAGTAATTCGAATGAATGATATGTCAGTGATTCAAATGAATGCCATTTTATTTTAGGACGTCTATTATTCAAAGAAAAAATAATTATGCCGCCAGTGCCACCTGAACGCCGCGGAGACAGCTCTGCGCCGTCTACGAGCCCCGAAGATGAGGTCCCGTGCACCTACTGTGTCGGCGTCAGTGTATACACCAAGTAAGCGACTTCTCCAGCTCAAATTGATGCCGTAATGCTGTTAAAACTAATATTTGGTTATATTATTTTTTAGAGCTATGTGGAAAGAGCGCCGAGGGCCTGAATGCAAGGGCATCCAAGTGGATTTCAGCACCAGTCGTGAGCGTCTGCAGGACATGCGGGAACGTGCAGGTGAGAAACGACTTTTTTTACTGCTGATTCGTGTTGAGTTTTAACGTTATTTTTACTGTTAATTCACTTCAGCTCACCCTAGGAAGGAAGATTTCACATTCATGGGCGTCGGACTGTCTACTTACTCTCCTCAATGGATGGAAGAAGGCAAACACCTTCCATATGTCAAAGGAATTGGTGTTATTGCGGTCCACACGGACAATGCAGAGCTCATGAAACAAATTGAAGAGCACAAACGTATTAAGCGCGAGCTGAAGAGAAATGCTGGTAATAGAGGGGATCTACAGGACGGGGTTGCTCCAGATAATGACGATACTGATGATCTGGTGGAGGACAAGGGCGACGACGGTCTGTTCGATTTCGAGGACGGAGAAGCAACGGATGAAGGTCATGCACTCGTGGAGAACGAGGTAGTACGCGGTTTGAAGAAACCCCTGGGTCCAGCGGTGGTTCCTGCGTCCATAACGATGGGCGAAGTGAAGGACCGAGTCGTGGAGAAGGCTAAGTACTCGGTGAACGCCATGTATAAGTTCTGGGAGCGCCGACTGGACAACTTTGGTGATCGCTATATGGATTCGTGTCGACGCCTGACAGAGCAAATGGAGAAGCAAGTGGTGAACACGCCGCACAATGTCATGTGGCTGGTGCATCGTATTGAGGAGTATGTGGTCGGCAAGGACGGCGGCAAGAAGTGAGCTACACGCAATGTTTCTAAGCAGGATACTTGTGCAAGATACTGGTTCGATAGGTAATCAACCCCTTGCAAATGATCGAAACCTTTATCATTTATCAACTGTTGTGCAGGTCTTGCATTTCTTCATTCTTCAGCTAGTACTTACTGTACAGGATTCCCAGAAGAACTGGTAGCATTTAATGCTACCAGCAGAAGAAGAGCAGAAGCTGAAAATCCGGTGACCCTGGGCGCAGCTTTATCCGAGGTGCCAATGGTAGTACTATTGCCAGTGGTAGTACTATTGCCAGTGGTAGTACTATTAGCATCACTGCCAGTACCCGCGTACGTCGACACTGCCAGAGGGAATGGCTCAGGGCTTCCCTTTCTAGGTGAATATTGCCGATAGTGCCTCCGTTTCCGCGTTGAAAGCCTTGATCTGGAAAAATAACCAAAGCAAAATCAAGTGTGACGCTAACGACCTGAAACTCTTCTTGGCGAAGATGGTGGCTTCCTGATGAACATATTACAGCACTGGTGTTAAACGAAGGGGAGACCCACGCTGATATCAAGACGATGATTAATGCAGAGATGATTCTTCCTACCAAATCTGTCGATTCCTGGCTCAAAGCCAACGATATGCTACCGGTACAGCCATCTAATCTACCAACAAAATCCATGTATTTGCTGGTGCTTCCAGAAGATGCCGGCTGTACGGAATTTACACAAAGAAGAAAACGAACCTCTTTAAAGAAATTACTAAGGTTAACAAGACCACAGGCGAGTTACGAGGTTGTTCGAGTTGACCAATGGCGATTGTGGGAAAGTATTGAACACCAAAGAGATCAACGACATTGCGGGTTTTGTTAGTACTGAATTCGACAGTCGGAAACAGATTCTGCGTGTGCTGGCGAATTTCAAGAAGACGTATCAGAAGGAGTTCACTACGGGTGAAATGATTGACATGGGAAATTCAGGGACCGGCAATTGGGCAGATCTCGCGAATTTAGACGTAGCTTTGATTAGCTTCTACAGTACATCGCTGTCTTGTACGACCGGCCAGTGGTCTGGCACTGCCAGGTTAACGGTGGATGTGGGCAGGGGTTCCGAAAATGTAATTGTTATTGCAAGCCAAAAAAATGCAATAAAAATAATTCTGCATGTTGCACTGCAGGTGTGCCAGAAAATTATTGGGATTATTGCAGCGCAATATATAGACGAATGTACCGAAGGTGTATATTGGTAGATTATTGGGAACGATCTTGCGAACTGTACTCGCATTCCGACCTCACGAGTCAGTAAGCCCATGTACTTGATCAAACTGTCCGTAGATAAGCTGTCGATCTTCACGTAGTCGGTAGCAGCTTACGACTCGCAAAACGTAAACGGAAGGTTGCAGGAGATCGTCATGTCGATCCAAGAGTAAATCTTGAAAGACTTGTCGTCGATGTAGCCCACAAGAGTGCCACTGTTGTTGCCGGCATTTGCCATTTCCAATAGGAAATTTTAGTGCCACATGAAGACATGCTGAAGGAGGTTGGTATACCCCGTGTTTGCCTCCATCTTGCGCTGAACACCACATCTACACTTGTAGTACGCTGTTACATTTCCTTCAATGTTCTCGACATTTTTGTAGTAGAACTGAGCAACCTGCTTGGATGTATATGGCGCCGTCGACTTTTTCTTGTTGGTTGTCTCCTTTCTCGCTTTTTCATACGGTTGTTTTGGCTTGGGGGTATTTGAACGCTTGGGCAGAGCCTTGGACGACTTTGAGCGTGACGAATTCTTGAATGGAGCCATGGTAGAGGTGCTAAAACAGCAAATTTGAATCTGAATCGAGAAGCATGGTGACGCTTGAGACTAACAAAGCGCCCTGAACCACCAATCTACAATTAACCGGTTGGTTGGAACTTCCAACTTGGAAGACACTAGGGGTGCTGAAGGTTATTGGTCGGTAAACTTGAAAGAAAATAATTGGAAGCTTCGAAATGTGAACCTGGAAATAAATTATTTTTTCGCTGAAAACGAAAAAAATAAATAATCAATGACATTTTCGGAACCCCTGGATGTGGCACTCCTCGATTGTTCTACCAAGGCAAGTACTACGAATGGGAAGATGTGGGTGGGAAGAAGTACGAGGGGCTCTACACAAATGCAATGAGGAAGCTCTCGGAGCTTTCGTGGAGAAGAACTTGAACGTGCTGAATGATGATGAAGACAGATTACCCCATTAAATCTGTGACGCACAAATTAAAAGCTGGAGGCACTTTTGACCGATAGTGACCCGCTACAAAACTTTTTCATTCGAGAATCTGTCACCTCGAGGAAAAATGGTGGTGCTGTCACTTCAATGCGCGATCGTGGGTGAGGTGGGAAGCTCGTTCGATGTGGAAATAGATGATGGTGCGAAGGTGAGCAAGCTGAAGGAGGCGATCAAGGACAAGAACCGTGTGACGATCACGTGCGATGCCAAGGACCTGCAGCTCTTCCTGGCGAAGCAGCCTGTTGAAGAGGAGGACGGCACCGAGGTCGTCCCTGTTTACCACTGTTCTGCCGAGGAGACGAAGGAAGAAGGTCTCAAGTGGCTCCCTGAAGAACATCGGGCTGCTTTGAAGCTGGTAAAAGGAGAACCTGACGATTACATCAGTGCACTGACGACCGGAGAACGGGTTCTCGACGGAAAGACGTTAGCAACGTGGTTCTACACGAGGAACAACATGGAGATTCCATCCAGTGACCAAATTCACGTGCTGGTGGTGGTTCCTGATGATGACAGCGATTTGGAAGTGATCCATCGAAGAAAACTGACGTCTTTAAGAAAAATGTTGAAAGATAGTGAGGTCTACGGCGAGCTACCAACGGAAGGAGAATTTTTGGAGTTGTTCGACTTAACCGATGACAATTGTGGGGACGTAATGGACATCAAAGTGATTGACGAGATCGTGGGTTTTACTACTTCTGACTTCTACATACGGAAAGAAATTCTGTGTGTGCTGGAGAATTTTAAGAAAACCTATCACGACGAGTTTCACACAGGCACAGCGATTAATAAGCAGTTCGTTCTTATGGGAAGTCCAGGAACAGGCAAGAGTTGTATACTGGCTTTGATTTGTTTCTACATCGCAGTGAAGTACAATCGCCCGGTGGTCTGGTTCCGTCAAGTTGATGGTGGCTACAATCCGATAACTACTGTCAAGGATTCAAACCCGATGAGTTCACAACCCATGACTATTCAAGACGAGTTCATCTACGAGTCCATGACTACGCAAGAGATAGCAGCAACGACTTGCAGAAGAGATTAGCTAGTATGGAGTAGATAGTGAAGAGAGTAAGGAGCGATGGAGATGTTCGATAGCGGTGGCTACCGACGCAGCTTCTCATTCCGGAATCAACCACATTGGACTCAAGTGAGTTCCTCTTGTTACTGCTTTGGCCAAGCAGTTCGTGTGGCTCTCCACGACCTCGAAGAATTGAGCGAGAGGCTTCACGACATAACTACTCAACGACCTACTTCCTCTTAAGTGCTACCAAACCACGCTTTAGCCGAGCTCAAGTGAGAAGCTCAGCAAAAGTTGTGACATAGTAGACCTTGATGGCGATGACTACTCGCAACACGGCGCGACGAGTGCTGCGGAGCGATACAGCACCTGCTCGTCGACTTCTGGAGCTGGAAAACGGTGACGACGACATGAGAGCACCCGAACCGACTCCTAATCAACAGCTAGAAACTGCGTTGGTTGGTGTTCGTCAAGAAATGGCGACACTGCACGAAGGTCTGAGGCAGGAAGTTTCCACTTCGCTTACGAGACTCTCTACGGAGATGGTGGAAATTCAAGGAAACCTAGCAAACCTCGTCCAAGGAATGACAAACATGTTGACGACTTTGAATCAAACCCATACGATGGCTCAAGCCGCCCAACAAATGGCTTCAGATGCCCAAAACGGTGGCAATCGTCAATCCCAAAGCAATGCGCCACCACCGGCAGCTCAAATGCAGCCAAATGCGGAGATTGCACGTCCGGAAGTTAACGTCCACATGGCAACTCCGATGGAAACCCAACGGATTCCAGTACCAACACCGTCCGCGATGCCACGTTTGCGCAAGATGGACGTAAATCCTCCCGTTTTCGACGGTCTGATCGATGGGATCAAGCTCAACAGCTTCATTTTCCAGTTTGAGCGCTACTTTGTGCAGAAGGGATACAACCTCGACCAGCATGATCACCTACTCATTAATGAGTTGAACCAGTGTGTCCGCAAGAATGCTGTGACGTGGTACGAGCGCTACATGACGGACTCGACTACTGTCAAGCTGTGGAGTGCAGTAAAAAATGACATGAGACGTGAGTTTCGCGAGCCAAACTTTGACGATAAGATTAGAAACCAACTGTTGACACTCCGTCAGACTGGAACCTATCATGGCTACGTTGCTAAATTCCGAGAGCTTCAAGGGGTGGTCCAGTTGGAGGAACTGACCGCGGTGAACCTGTTTGTCAATGGCTTGTCAACCAGTGAAATGAAGAAGGCTATTCAGCGCAAGCAACCTACGTCCTTGACTGCGGCTGTTGAAGCAGGTTTCCTCGAATGGGGCGTTCAGGAGAAATCAAGCACCACCACAACACAGCAAAACAATAATGCACCCGAGAAAAAGGGTCGTGCTGGAAATGGCAAGCAAGCGCGAGGTGGAGGCACTTCGAGATCTAATCGAAACTCGAATTCGCAGTCGAGCAAATCTGCGTCGACATTGTGCTCTCACTGTCGACGAGGCGTACACAGTCTGGACGACTGCTGGGTATTGCATCCTGAGAAGAAGCCACCACATCTGCTGCAGAAGCAAAAACTGCAACAAATCCACGCTATGTTGGAGACTCTCATGGTCGGAAGCGAGCAGGCAAGCTCGTCGGCGGCTAGTGAGTCGTCAAATTAGCCCGTCCACTCGAGGTCGAGCACTCAGGTGGGCGTAATGGAGAGCTGCTCGACGAAGTTGATGTTGCATTTCGTGATGTAAAACTGGACGAACGAGAAAACAAGAAAACTAAAGAAAAACAAGTGGATAAACGCGAGTATTGTTGCTTGCTGCATACAAGAAGTACGGTGCAGTGGTCGTCTGATGACATCGGGATTTTGAATTCCAATTTCATTGATAGTGGTGCAACAATTGACGGTGTAAGCCCCAGATTTTGCACGGCTAATGGGCTGTGGAAGTTCGTTGTGGATCATGACGAGCCTATGGTGATTACGTTAGCTGCAAAGCAGAAATTGACGATTCCAACGAAGACGATTCGACTTACACTGTACATGGACGATTTCAAACCTTACGTGAATGACTTTCTTGTCATTGACATCCCCGAAAACCAAGACATTTTACTGGGAATGCCGTGGTTAAAAATGAATAATCCGGAAATCGACTGGGTAGAGGAACGTGTGCGTCCCAGGACCCAGCCAGACGATGGAACATTGCCGGAGAACACAAAGAAGAAACAGAAAAAAGTGAAAGGGAGTGTGAAGACGCCTAACAAGCCCGGACAACCAGCGACAAAAATTGGAGGTCAGCGGCATCCGGTGTCTTCGAGAAGAAAACAAGGCGGTAATGAACTTTTCACGAGTGGATATTACTCTGTGCATAGTGGCGAGACCAAGTACATAAGTGGAAAGCAATTTAAACGTCTGATGAAAAAGCCGAACGAAGTTGAGTGTGTTTTCGTTATTCGGCCCAAAACTGAGAAGGAGAGTGGTGATGAATCACAGGTTCAAGTCAACATTGATTCGTATCGTGATCATCCAGCGTATCCTGTGCTACTGAAGCACCAATCCGTCTTTCAGAGGAAACTACCGTCAGTTTTACCACCTCGTGAACATGGAGAACATGAGATCAAGGTAGATACTGATGAAGCAATATTTCGGAGACAGTGGCGACTATCCCCGGCTCAGGAAAAGGTCATCATGGACTGGGTTGAGGAGATGTTAGCTGCTGGGCTCATCCGTCCGTCGACGTCGCCGCATGGGGCGCCAACTTTTTGCGTGAAGAAGCCTGTTGGCTGGCGCATCGTGCATGACTTTCGTGCTCTTAATGCTCACACAGTGCGACGAACATTACCAATGCCTCGAAAAGACAAAATAATTGACAACATGAGCGGTGGATACTGGTTTTCATGCATGGATTTCCTTAGTGGCTATTATCAATTTCGTGTTCGAGACGCTGATATACCATATACAGCATTTCAAGCTCCGGACGGAGCCTACGAGTACTTAGTGCTGCCTATGGGACTTTCTAATGCCCCCGCTACTTTCAATGCTGGGGTTCGACGTGTGCTTGCAGACTTAAGTGAAATTTGCCAGTCATACTTTGATGATATCTATGTGTGTACAAAGTCTGAAGACCTTGAGGAGCATTTGACGGCTTTGGATCGTGTGTTAACCCGCCTGGAAGAACACAACTTTTTCATCAAGCTCAGCAAGTGTGTTTTCTGCGTGGCTGAAATACGTTGCCTTGGTGACTACGTCGGCAGAAATGGAGTGCGCATTGATCCTGCAAAGGTAAAGATATTGAAGGAGTGGCCATTACCTCGTGACCGGAGCGAACTGCAGTCGTTCATGGGCACGGCGGTATATGTACAGCGCTTCTGCAAGGATTTTTCAACTGACGCAGCACCGTTGTTTGAACTTCTAAAGGGTCGAGGAAAAGGAAAAATTGAGTGGACTGACAAATTGCGCGACCATTTCATCTCGCTGAAGAACAAGATCAGCTCGACTCCGGTCCTAGCGATTCCTGACTTCGACAAACCGTTTCATTTGCGCACCGATGCGAGTGATTTTGCAGTTGGTGGAGTCCTCTTTCAAGAGGAGGGCGAGGGTGATAACAAAGTGGAAAGACCTGTAGCTTTCGGTGGACGGAAATACAAAGCAGCGGAGAAAAATTACTCGATTCGAGAAAAGGAGCTTCTGGCTATTCTGTTCGGCTTGCGACTGTGGCGCATCTACTTACTCGATAAACCATTCATCGTGGAGACGGATCATCGGTCACTAGAGACCTTGTTCTCTCAGAAGACGATCTCGCGTCGGGTAGCTCGCTGGTACGATGAACTGAGCGAATATCCTATTACCTTTAAGTATATACCGGGGACAGAGAACACTGTGGCAGATGGTATGTCGCGGCGACCCGACTTTATGAGCGAGGGGATCGTGACGCTAGCAGCAATTAGTGATCTACAGAACATGCAGCAACGAATTGAACGCGATATAACAAGTCTGGTCAAAGAAGCTGTGAGTCGCTACAAGGAAGATACTTTTACGGCTTCGTTGCTGATCGAGTTGAACAAATCTACTGAAGATAAACAGGCTAAGCCAGTGATCAGAAACCTACAGCGATACTCACTCGTCAAGCGTAAGCTGTTCTACCAGTCTCCGAGTGACGATCAACCCCGATTGGTTCTACCTAATATCCCTGAACTTCTTTACGCATTGCTTTTCGAGTATCACGACGCTAAGTGCTATGGACATCCTGGAGCTGAAAGAACTCTCCGTCACGTAGAGAAGGACTATTACTGGCGCAGGATGGAGAGGACGATCAAGACGTACGTACGATCCTGCGAAGTGTGTCAACGCATAAAGGGTCGTAATACGAAGCCACCAGGACTACTTCGTTCACATGCCATTCCAGCAGCAAGATGGACGCATCTCGCTATGGACTTTATTGTGGCACTTCCAGAGACCAACGAAGGGTATGATGCGATTTTGGTGGTAATTGACAGACTGACGAAAAGGGCGCATTTCCTACCAACAACAACGATTGCTTCAGCAGTGGAAACAGCAAAATTATATCGGGATCGTGTATTTGCACTACATGGACTGCCAGAAGAGATTTTATCAGATCGGGATTCAAAGTTCACCTCTGCATTTTGGACGAACCTGTGTGAAATGCTGGGGACACAGCAGAAACTCACAACTGCATTTCGACAACAAGCAAATGGCGTTACAGAGCGAGTGAACCAAACAATTGAAAACTACTTACGGGCATTTAGCAACGCTAACAGTGATGACTGGGATGAGCTTCTTGGACTGGCTGAGTTCACATATAACTCACGCTATCAGAGCTCCATTAGCATGTCGCCGTTTGAAGCCGACTTGGGCTACCAACCTGTAACACCAGCACGATGGCAGGCAGTCAAAGAAAACAAAGCATGGCAAGGCACAACACCATCACTCAGCACGGAGTTCTTGGAGCACCAACAGGACGTTCTAGCGAAGGCGCGTCGGTCTCTACAAGCATCACAAGATCGGATGAGCCACTTCTTCGATAAAAATCGACCTGTGCAAGCGTTTAAGGTCGGAGATCGTGTGCTTTTGTCGACAAACAACTTGGCTACATTTCATTCCGGTACGACAAAGAGGAAACTCGGGCCCAAATGGATCGGGCCATATGCCGTTTCTGAGATAATTGGGCATGACTACTATCGCTTGGAGCTACCAACCCATGTAAAATTCTATCCTGTGTTCCACACGTCGATGCTGAAACCCTACGTACAGAGTGATCGCCTGGAGCAGACAATATTCAAGGTGCGGCTTCCCGATGGTACTGAAGGAGAATTAGTTGAAGACATTGTTGGCTTTCGGCGTCGCAAAGGAAAGCCTGAATACCATGTCAAATGGCTTGGACAGTCTCGACTGACATGGGAACCACTAGATCACCTGCAGTACGTGCTCGACCTCGTTAAAAAGTTTCACGACCGTCAAGCTACGGGGTAGCAAGACAACCTTTTGAGGAAGGGCATGTCAAGGATTCAAACCCGATGAGTTCACAACCCATGACTATTCAAGACGAGTTCATCTACGAGTCCATGACTACGCAAGAGATAGCAGCAACGACTTGCAGAAGAGATTAGCTAGTATGGAGTAGATAGTGAAGAGAGTAAGGAGCGATGGAGATGTTCGATAGCGGTGGCTACCGACGCAGCTTCTCATTCCGGAATCAACCACATTGGACTCAAGTGAGTTCCTCTTGTTACTGCTTTGGCCAAGCAGTTCGTGTGGCTCTCCACGACCTCGAAGAATTGAGCGAGAGGCTTCACGACATAACTACTCAACGACCTACTTCCTCTTAAGTGCTACCAAACCACGCTTTAGCCGAGCTCAAGTGAGAAGCTCAGCAAAAGTTGTGACAACTACGCTACTGTTCTATAAAGGCAGATATTACGGATGGGAAGACAGTACGGGGAAGAACTATGAGAAGCTTTTTGATTGTTTGAAAGCCGCTGACAATGTGAAAACGTGCTGGTTCTGTCTTGACGGGATGCCTCAGCACAAGATAGCTGACAAAAATTGGCTTAACAAGTACAGGATACTTGCAACTTCTGGGCAGTTTTCACTGAAAAGCGATGCAGCGGAGTTCTTGGAATTGTGTCTTGTACCGTATTGGAGGCAGGAGGATCTAGAAGCTATCGGGAAGCACAAGGGGTGGTCAGAGAGTACCGTGGATGCTCGCTTCTTTAAGTCTGGAGGAAACTTGAGAGATTTTCTTGATGCTGCTTTTAGGGTCGCGAGATTGGATGCTATTGAAGGTCCTAGTCATGCGGATCGTTTGCTTACCGGTATTGGAGCTAGCAGTGATAAACAGATTAACCGTATCCGAATGCGTGGAGTGCGAGACCGCAACAATGCAGATCACTACTTGGATTTAGGAAAGTGGACCAGTTGTGTGACGTCGAGAGCTGTATTAAACCTCATGATACATCAGTTGAGTCCCAACTTTTTTGAAAAGCTAGCGGATGTTGCTAGAGGGATGAACGACGCACGTCTCGAAGGTGTTGCTTTCGAGGGATATTTTCACACATTGGTGCGTCACCGTCGACCATTTCATGTGAATTGTTACGAGTACGAAAACATCAACCGTTTGAAGCACGATATCTCGATGAATAGCATGAATAAGAAGTATCTAATCGACTGTAGTCCGGAGAAGATCAAAGTTGAGAATTCAGGTACAAATACAGTATGGAGGAATGCGTAGCTGTGATGAAGAAATGGGCTACGAACCCTTCCGAGATGGACTACTGGATCCCTGCTACAAGTTTGGGTCAGACAATTGATGCAGTTGCGAAGTGGACGTTTCCCGATCAAGTAGAACGTTTTTGTTTCCTCCAGTTGACGATGGCCACTAAGCACACGTGCAGTGATGATATTCTCTGGAAGCTTGTGCAGCCTTTCGTGGAGAAGAAATTGAACGTGTGTTACATCGTATTGCTTGATGACGAACACAAAATACGCAATTTCAGATTGGATCCTGTGCGGATCATGAAAAAAGAAGTCGTGGATAACGTTGATCTGTACGTCGCGAATTTTCAGGAAGAGAAGCGGTGAGTGTGATACGGAAAGCAGCTCTGGAGTTGGTAGGCGAAACTAGGCAGCTTTACACACTAGCTCTTATCTAATGCTAAGATAACGCGTTGGGACGATCAAAGCCCTGCAAAATAAAGCGAGAACTAGCATCGTAAGAGATGACGTTCCACTCGACTGGAGGTTTTGCTCTCAAAGCTTCTTCCTCTCGCTTACGTTGCCGTCGCAGGGCTTCAGTATCACGATGATGTGAAAGTTGTTGAAGTCTCGAGAACACATCGAGAGGTATAGGTGAGGCTGGACGACTGACATCTTTGTCTAATTCTTCCTCCTCAAGCTCTTGCTGCTTTTTCTTGAGTAACCACTTGGATTTCTTACTGATCGTCGGCTGGAAGGTCAATTTTGGAGGTACTGGAGGCGTCTTCCGAGGCTTAAACATTCGTCCTGAAAGTTCCGAGTCCAGCTTCCCACTCCGAATTAATGCAGCGTAAATCTACAGCAACGACAAGAGATCACTATTAGTACTTTCAAATGGATATTATAGCGCTTTACCTTCTCCGACTTGGCGTTAATCTGTGGTGTGAAAGTCGTCTCCTTGTCCTCTTTTGCCTTTTCAATTGCAGCTCGAGCCTGCTGTCTCTGCTTCTTTCCTTCTTGAAAAGCGATAATATCATCCAGTGACCGTCTCATTAAGTCTTTCTTACGCTGAATCGCGAAGGACGTGTTCATCTTGCTGCACATGGTCATGAACCGCAAACAGGCTTGAGTATGACGAGCTCCATCAGAAGGACCTTCCACTCCAACTTGAGCCACTTTTGACGGGCTGGTGTCGCACTGTGTACCGATGACGCAGTTCTCGGACCGACTGGTGTTCCCGTGACTGCAAATACACGGCGTTCGCACGCTTTCCTGTAAGTCAATAGCTCTGTCCCGCGTCAGTTCTTTCTCCCGTTGTTGGTCCAGTTTCGCTCGTTGTTGTCGCTTCTTCGCTAACACCATCTTCTGTCGTTCTGCAAACTTCGGGAATCGACTGGCAAGTTGTCGACTCTTGTTGTTCATTTCAGGCGCGAAAAGATGGTCCATGTTTTCCTCCGTTTCTCGTCTTTTGGCTGTGAGTTTGCGTGCTTTCTTCTCTTCGAACATGCGGAATCTCGTGTTCATTTGCGCCACTCTCTGCGGTGAAAGTGATGGAGCTTTCGCTGGTTCTTTTGATAAAGAGTCGAGCAGTGCACGCTGAGCTTCTTGATCCATTGATTTCTGTCTTGATGACCGATCCAATCGAAAATCCTCAAACGATGAGGTAGTTGAACTCTTGCGTCTTGGGGATTCTTTGAAGTGCACTTGGTTGTGATCTGTTGAAGTAAACAACCGTTGTTGGAGTAGATCCAGTAGCTTTTCATCGTCGTCGGGAGATTTCACTGGTGAACGCCCTCCCAAGTAGTTGCCCAGTTGTTCAGCTAACATGGAGCTGTCGTCTTCAGAGTCGGCACTGCCTTGGAACTGGTCCACGGATTCACCATCGACATCTTCATACTCTTCCTCGTCGTCTACGTAGTCATTCAGTTCATCAGTAAATGTTGACAGCTGAGGTGGTGCATTCAATGTGAACTGCTTCCTCTGCATCTCCAAGACTTGTACTCGACCGCCTACTCCTGATAGTCGTTTCAATACCTTCGTATCTAAAACAAATGCGAGGTTGTCCATTCCCTTTATACACCATCCATCGTTCTTCTAGACTCGCTCTACATCAATACACAAGGAGTTTAAGTCTTCCTACTTACCTTCATTGACGTTCTTGGACGGCTGCAAGTTGGTCACTGCGAACACGTTAGTGGGGTCCAGCGCAGTCTTGATCCCCTGGATAGCTGCGATGGCTGGAGGAGATACTGCTTGAGGTAACCAAGCAAGACGGTGCTTACCAACGCCGTGGTGGTGTGACAGAGCACCTCCGTTGCGCACAATAGCATCCACTGCAGCAAGTTCGGTATCGTGGAAGAGCGTCATGGGCTCTTTGACACCGAAGTAGTTGATGCCGTAGTAAACGTACACACAGACGCCAGTATCGTACACTTGGGAGATCCGGCAAGCTATGAGGGGAGGAATCTTCACGCCACGCGTAGCAGCTACTGAATTGATAGCCAACTTGATATCGGTGATAAGTTGGCGCGCATTCGTCCACGGTACAGCAGTCTCGAAAGATTCGCTCATGAAGTAATAATCCATTGCGAAATCACGCAGGTACGCGATGATGTATGTGAAGAAGTATCCGCGCTTGCCATTCTCCTCGCCACCTACCATACCAGCATGGCGCTTGCCAATGGTCTGGATGAGCTTCTGCTGCTCTGCCACTCCCTGGCTGTTTCCTTCAAGGAGAACGGTCGCAGCGCACATTTCGTTGACGTCAAAGCCACGAATCTTGGTCACGTACGTCTTCTTGGCGAAGTCGAGGACACCAGCAGTGAACTTGTTCGTCGTGGAAGAAGTCTTCAACGCCTGACCAAGCTGGAACTGCGTATTGTCCATCAGACGCAGCGATGCCGGGACACATCCAGCACGTGTGATCTCCTTCAAAGCAGCCAGACCATGCTCTAGACTCGGGAAAATGAGGGAATCGTACACTTGCACGTCTGGAAACTCGCGAAGACGCAATGTCACTAAAGTGTGAACGCCGAAGATCCCTTCCGATCCGAGCATGGCGTGATTCATGTCGGGTCCCATAGCAGAACGAGGTACATTTGCAGCTTTCTGCATTGTTCCGAGTGGTGTCACCGTCGTGATGTTCACCACCAGGTCCTCGATGTTGCCGTACGTGTTCTTCTTCATACCCGAAGCTCGTGTTGCAATCCAACCGCCAAGTGTCGAGAACTCCCAACTATCCGGCTCATGGCCAAGCGTAAGTCCACGATGACGCAGCCGTCCGTGGAGATCCAAGCCTGTAATCCCAGCTTCAACAACTGCTGTCATGTTCTCTCTGTCTACACTCACGATACGGCGCATTTCCCCGAGATCCAACGACACAATAGCTCGTCGTTCCTTCGGGTTACACTCCAGTGCGTTGGTGACATTTGTGCCTCCCCCAAAGGGAATAATGCAGATATAATCTGCAAACTTCTGAGTCACTTCTTGCACTAGAATCTCCACTTGTTCATGACTCGTAGGCCACACCACCGCGTCTGGAACTCGATCTACATCTCGAACATGACGGAGACGGAAAACGTCCTCACACGTCTGTCCGTGGCCGTGACGCACCCGCTCTTCAACTGTAGTGCTCGTCTTCATCCCGACCTCCTCGCTCGCCAAGTGTAGGAACTGTAACAACTGTTTGTACGTCTCTCCAGCTTCATTTAGTGTGTTTTGAAGCCTCAGCTCCTCTGCACACGTTACACTTGGCGGACTTCCTCGATCTGCATCCAATCCGAGTCGTTTCTCTGCCCAGGGCAAGAGCGAAGGCAGTGTGCGGTCTGGCGCATTGGCGAACACTTCGGCATAGCGAGCACCTGAGATTTCAATGACTTTGTTCGAGTTCACGAACAGTTTCGTGTCCTGGAAACCCCAGCCGTTCCAGCGCGTTGTAGGGCTCAACACCAATGGGGGAGAAGAAGGAGAAGGAGAGGAATCAGATGGACGTCCTCCGGCAGAAATCTGATGCAGAATAGAGCGCATACGCGCCACGGAAGGTGTCGTGTCCGTCATTACTACTTGATACTTTGCGAACTGACGCACTTTTGAACTGACTATGGGAGAATCAGAGAGAATCAGAATCCTTATAGTAGTTTTGAGTATTATTATGTGTAAACACACTATATTGAATTATATTTGCTTGAAGACCACACCATTTACTACTTTATTTTACTACTGTGGTAGTACGTGAAGTCGAGGCTCAATAGCGATGGTTTTCTTGAAAACATCACGAAGTAGACAACCAGCAGCTTATGGCCTCCAATATTTTTTCTTCAGGGAAGTTCGGCAGTAACAAGGGTCCAATTCAACCGAAGCATCACGTAGTGATGGCTCCAATGACTCGTGAACGCATGGGTAGTGATGGGTACCTGGCCCTGCAGTGGTCAAGTTTTACAAGCAGTGAGCAACTGACGATGGACTGTTGATTTCTAAGGCCACCAACATCAGTGCCTACGCTCGTGGTTACTACGGAGCCCCTGGTCTTTTCAAGTCGAAGGCTGGAAAAAAGTGACAGCGGCCGTACATGACAAAGGTGGTGTCATTTCCAACCAGTTGTGGCATACCGGACGAGTTAGCCACCACTTGGATCTCTTGAATGGAGTTCAACCTGTATCCGCGAGTGCGACGAGTATGGAGGGGGTGCAGGGTCACATATCGACCGCCAAAGGCACAACCATGCGACCGGAGGTGTGCTTTGACGGTGTGGAGCTCCACTCCGCGAACGGATACCTGCTGGGGAGTTCATGTTGAATAAGACGAACCAGCGCACGGCAAGTACGGTGGCAGTCTGGAGAACCGTGCACGCATCGTGTTCGAGGCCCTTGAGGCTATTCTATCGTCCGTAGACTCAAGCAAGGTGGAATTCGTCTATCTCCGTTCGGTACGGCTTTCGAATGCACCGGTTCGAACCCTCGTGAGATCTATTACTATGCAGTAAAGAAGCTCAATGACTACGACCTGGCTTACATCCACATCATCGAGCCGCGTGGGATACAATTACCGGCGTTTGATGCACCAGAGGGTGGAGTCACCACGATTTACCGCAAAATGTACGATGGTGTCATAATTTTTAGTGCGGCCGGGTATGACCGTACTGAAGCTCACAAGGTTGTCGAGGATGGAACAACCGACCTCGTGGCGTTCGCGTGCGACTTCATCTCGAACCCCGAGCTCGTGGAGCGCATCCGTTATAACGTCGAACTAAACCCAGTCAACTGGCAGGCGATGTACCTGCCGCAAAGTGTGCCGTACGAGACTGGATACACGGACTACCCGTTCCTTGGCGAAACCGTAGGCAACCTAATGCGTAGAGTTTTCATCCAATACAGCATCAAAGCGTAGAATTTGAATGTCTAGTTACAAGACTCGCTAATATAATACTAGTACGACGACATGGTTTGATTGATCGATCACATTTATGCTGTTTCGGTAGTTTGGTTCTAAGATGCTTCAAAGTTGGAAGGGAAGGGATTTGAATGGAAACGCGAAACTTAAGTACATTATCACGAAAAAGCACACCTATACAGTATACCGCATCAACAGTTTCATCCAAACTTGATATTGATCGTCCCAACGCATTATCTTAGCATTAGAGATGAGCTAGTGCGTAAAGCTGCCTAGTTTCGCCTACCAACTCCGAGCTGCTTTCCGTATCACACTCGCCGCTTCTCTTCCTGAAAATTCGCGACATACAGATCAACCTTATCCACGACTTCTTGTTTCATGATCCGCACAGGATCCAATCTGAAATTGCGTATTTTGTGTTCGTCATCAAGCAATACGATGTAACACACGTTCAATTTCTTCTCCACGAAAGGCTGCACAAGCTTCCAGAGAATATCATCACTGCACGTATGCTTAGTGGCCATCGTCAACTGGAGGAAGCAAAACCGCTCTACTTGATCGGGAAACGTCCATTTCGCAACTGCATCAATTGTCTGACACAAACTGGTAGCAGGGATCCAGTAATCCATCTCGGAAGGGTTCGTAGCCCATTTCTTCATCACAGCTACGCATTCCTCCATATCTGTACCTGAGCTCTCTACTTTGATCTCATCGGGGCAACTGTCAATCAGATACTTCTTATTCATGCTATTCATCGAGATATCGTGCTTCAAACGTTTGACGTCGTCGTACTCGTAACAATTCACGTGAAATGGTCGACGGTGACGCACCAATGTGTGAAAATATCCCTCGAAAGCAACACCTTCGAGACGTGCGTCGTTCATCCCTCTAGCAACATCCGCTAGCTTTTCAAAAAAGTTGGGACTCAACTGATGTATCATGAGGTTTAATACAGCTCTCGACGTCACACAACTGGTCCACTTTCCTAAATCCAAGTAGTGATCTGCATTATTGCGGTCTCTCACTCCACGCATGCGGATACGGTTAATCTGTTTATCACTGCTAGCTCCAATACCGGTAAGCAAACGATCCGCATGACTAGGACCTTCAATAGCATCCAATCTCGCGACCCTAAAAGCAGCATCAAGAAAATCTCTCAAGTTTCCTCCAGACTTAAAGAAGCGAGCATCCACGGTACTCTCTGACCACCCCTTGTGCTTGCCGATAGCTTCTAGATCCTCCTGCCTCCAATACGGTACAAGACACAATTCCAAGAACTCCGCTGCATCGCTTTTCAGTGAAAACTGCCCAGAAGTTGCAAGTATCCTGTACTTGTTAAGCCAATTTTTATCAGCTATCTTGTGCTGAGGCATCCCGTCAAGACAGAACCAGCACGTTTTCACATTGTCAGCGGCTTTCAGACAATCAAAAAGCTTCTCGTAGTTCTTCCCCGTACTGTCTTCCCATCCGTAATATCTGCCTTTATAGAACAGTAGCGTAGTTATCGGATTGTAGCCACCATCAACTTGACGGAACCAGACCACCGGTCGATTGTACTTCACTGCGATGTAGAAACAAATCAAAGCCAAGATACAACTCTTGCCTGTTCCTGGACTTCCCATAAGAACGAACTGCTTATTAATCGCTGTGCCAGTGTCAAACTCGTCGTGATAGGTTTTCTTAAAATTCTCCAGCACACACAGAATCTCCTTCCGTATGTTCTCCTTCCGTTGGTAACTCGCCGTAGACCTCACTATCTTTCAACATTTTCCCCAAAGACGTCAGTTTTCTTCGATGGATCACTTCCAAATCGCTGTCATCATCAGGAACCACCACCAGCACGTGAATTTGGTCACTGGATGGAATCTCCATGTTGTTCCTCGTGTAGAACCACGTTGCTAACGTCTTTCCGTCGAGAACCCGTTCTCCGGTCGTCAGTGCACTGATGTAATCGTCAGATTCTCCTTTCACCAGCTTCAAAGCAGCCCGATGTTCTTCAGGGAGCCACTTGAGACTTTCTTCCTTCGTCTCCTCGGCAGAAAAGTGGTAAACAGGGACGACCTCAGTGCCGTCCTCCTCTTCAACAGGCTGCTTCGCCAGGAAGAGCTGCAGCTTACCGGCGTCGATGTTCTTCAAGGCATTTTTCTTCTTCTTGATCGCATGCTTCAACTTACTCACTTTCGCACCATCATCTATTTCCACATCGAACGAGCTTCCCACCTCACCCACGATCGCGCACTGAAGTGACAGCACCACCATTTTTCCTCGAGGTGGCAGATTCTCGAATGAAAAAGTTTTGTAGCGGGTCACTATCGGTCAAAAGTTGTGCGTCACAGATTTAATTGGGTAATCTGTGATCATCAATCAGAGCATTCAATTTCTTCTCCACGAATGGGATAACGCTCTATTGTAGAAAGGATCTATCTGTTCGTTCTAAAATGTGACTCCATTCCCTCACTGCACTGGAAGTGGTCTTTGAGATAGAGGAAGCAAAGACTGAAATCGAGTTACACTAAGAAAAAGCTCGAAGTGAAACTAATTCTACGCTGGTACTTCGAAGGAAAGACAGTTGTTCAAAATGTGCACGAACCTTTCTTTGGATTCTATAGTAAAGTTCTCTACGACAACTTTCTGGATATACCTTGAGTTTTTCAGAAGTGGAGACGAGTCCTATCCTCATCGATACGATCACTTGTAATTCTCTCAGATGCAGGTGTGTTGCAGACCACAGATACACAAGGAAGACAGCAGCGCAAAGGCCACTCAGAGGAGGTTCTCGTGTATTGTTGCTTTTCTTCAACTGAGCTCCAACCTACAAGCTCTGCTTCTTTCCTACCTCCTTTCTCACATTGCAGTCCCAGTCCTTTTCTCATATTCCAACCTAAGTATCCAACCGTGACAATCAGTAATTACAACTCGATCAATATGGCTTCTTCGCAATGATCTTGGATTGCTAACTAACCCGTGAAAATATCCCTCAAAACCCGCGTCTTCGAGGCATTCGTCGTTCATCTGCTTTGCAATATCCTCCAGCTTATCATGCTAATAATGTTAGCATTCTGGGCAAGTAAGGTTCCGTTTAGATGATGAGAAATTGGCCTTCTTGTTGTTCCTATAGAATGCATTTTAGTTAAATCCGTATGGACATGAAAAGCTTTGAAACCACTTTTGAGTGATAATACATGTACATGTACTGTACCATCACAAGGTCATTCGATCAACACACTTTTTTCCCTCAGAACCTGTTACCGGTTCTGCACTTGCACACAGGGACTCCAAACGTGCTAGAGCATCTTCAGCCGAGTACCCTCCATCCAGCGCTGACAGGAGATACGCTCTCATTTCCTCCACATGGGCAGGCAAGTCATACATTTCTTTCAACAGATCCCCCAATTCGTACAGATCATGCTGAAATCGCAGAAGCTGGCCCTTCCAAGGGTGGTTCCAGTCGATTGTATGCTTCCCTGACGGCCACGACTCATCCATGTCGAGCAACATCCAATAATTGGATCTACGGTACGATGGAGGAACAAGTGCAATATTCCGCCATCGAACGTCACCGTGACAATACCCAGTCGAGTGCCAATACTTCAAGGCCGTTAGAATATCTCGGACACATGCGCAAATTTCATCTTCTGATGGTTTCCTCATATCCCCCAGTGGAGATAACCGCACTGTCAAACTTGTAGTCGTCACGTTAAAGTTCTCCACAGTCTGCAGATGCATCTCCAAACTGCCCTTATCTTCGCTCAGTGTCTCCAAACTCTTGTATATCTTGGCGAGTCGGTCGAGGTCTTCTTTGCTGATACGCAGATTCCGTGTAATAGTCCGTTCAATCATGTTATCCAGCATCTCGATCTTCCTCTTCTCGTTTTCATCCGGATAGAACGGAACTATACCAAACGAAGCAGATCGGTGTGCTAGTCTTTCCATTTGATCCAGTAGAAATGCCAGATTGTAAAACACTTTCAGTGCAAGAGCTTTCTCAAAGAGAATATCACACTTGAGTATTGGTGTAGGTCGACAAGCTCCTCCCGATTCTTCCATCACCAAAAATTGAATGTCAGAGCCTGAAGTTGCGTATCCCAAAACGTACGGCAGATCCGCATACAATATCACACTCCACCCTCTCATCTTGTGCTTCAACTTGGCAACGGATGTTGACATAGTTACCACCGAACTCTGCTCTTCTCCACGCATCAGGACAAGACATTTGCGTTGGAGGACGAAGTTTGGCCGTAATGGCGGTAGGGTAGTTCCTTCGGCTGGATTTCTGCATGTTAAAACATCGTAGCTTTCCTCGCGGTACAGGTTGGTGGTCAGCGACAGAAGATTATCGTAATACTTCTGCCATGATCCCACCGAAGCCTTGGATTGCGGTCGAAAATTGCGTTGGCATTGGTCGAGAAAATAGTCCATCGCCGTCTCCAGTTCAGGACACGAAAGGAGTGGGGAATTTGGGTTGAATATGTCCTTAGCCACCTTTGAATCTCTCAGAGTTAACCTGAACGGCAGTGGCTTCTCCAATATGGTCTGGAGTTGCGTCACAAATGGAAATGTCTGTAGTTGTAACTTTGAGAGTCTACAGAGCTTTGCTATTGACGTTTCCTCCCCAATTCGTTGCCGTTTAACAGCATACGGAACCACCACCAGAACGTCAATGTTGTTTGACGTCGTAGAATAGTCCATAGTCTCCAGCAGATTTGCAAGGCCATTTCTTCCCTGTAGCTCTTTGTCTTCGTGCATTATCTCTTTGATTGTATCGGTCTTCTCTCCCTTTGCCAGTTTCTTAATATCTTGTGAGCAGGACTGCAGCCACCTGTCGTCTCTTTTCGCTTCGAAGAGCTGCAAGCTGCTGGCCTCGACGTCGTACAATCCGTTTGGAAATGCCGCTTTGATGGCCTCCTTCAACGCGTAAACACACTTAGAATTGCCAATGTCCACTTCAAACTCATCTCCGCGGCGCCCCGACCCAACAATCGCGCAGTATATCCTTACCATCGTTTTAAAGAAGAGTTAACATAAATTCGTTTTGGTTAACCATGAGTTCACCTCTTTCTTCTCAGAAAGTGTATTCTCGAAGCCGAAGAAAGATGGTGATGATATACTGCGTGATATCATCACCGATACGTCAGTTTACGCTTTGAAAGTGGCTATCAAAGCGGCACACCCGAACGGGTTGAGCGAGGTCGATCCCAGTGACCTGCAGCTCTTCGGAGCGAAGAATGGCGACGTGTGGCTTCAGTCCAACTCAGAAGATGTTAAGAAACTGGCAAAAGGCAAGAAGACCGATACAATCAAGGCGCTAATACATGAAGACAAAGAGCTACAGGGAAGAAATGATTTTGCAAATCTGCTGGAGACTATGGACAATTCTAGGACGTCAAACAACATTGACGTTCTGGTAGTAGTTCCGTATGCTGTTAAACGGCGACGACACGAAGAATGTACATCCCTGAAGGACCTTTGCGAACTCTCAAAGTTGCAGCTAGAGACGATTCCTCCTGTGGCCCAACTCCAGACCATCCTTGAGCGGCCACTGCCATTTAGGCTGCGACATACGGCTTCGGAAGTAGAAAACGACCTTTTCGACCCAAACGCCCCGCTTCATACGTGTTCTGAGCTGGAGACGACTATGAATTATTTTCTCGACCAATGCAAACATGTTCCGGATTCAGGCGCGTCAGAGATGTCATGGCAGTTTTATTATGATTTACTTCTAAAACTCTCGACCAGTTTGTGCGATGCGAACGGCTTTACATATACAACACATAGAGATCTCGTCGACAAAGCAGGAAGTACCATCGAACTGCAGCGACCTGACTATATTCTTGTGCACAAGGGCGTCGTCTTGCTGCGTGGAGAAGAGAAGACTACTTCGATGCGTGTAAACGTACCAATTGACGAGTTGACGAAAAAAATGGCCAAGTGGAGCGTGAACTTGTACGGAGATCTGAAATTCATTTTGGGGTACGCAACTTCCGGTCCCGAATTATGGATCGTGGCGATAGAAGAATCCGGAGGAGGTTGCCGCTTAACTCCCCTAGTAATTTCGTGTGACGTTATCCAGCAGAAGGCGTTTGCCCTCAGGGTGTTTTACAACCTGGCATCTTTACTTCAGCTGATGGGCGAGCGATGCAAGTGCACAGTCTTGTGTGACTTAGAACCACTGGTACCATATAACAACGGGAAGCGAGAGATCGTGCTACTGGGGGACAAGATTGAACGAAAATTTCGTCGCAGCAATGTCGAGAATAATTTCGACCGACTCGTCAGCATATACAAGACTCTAGAGGAGTTCACAAGCGGAAGTTCCGTGACGCATCTGCAGACTGTGAATGAACTGAAGGACTCGACAAGGACTTTGACCGTGCAGCTATCTCCAGTTGGAATAATGAAGCTTCCGACAAAAGATGAACTTCCTAAGTTCGTGGGAGACATTCTAACGGCCTTGAAGCATTGGCATTCCAAAAGATTCTGCCACGGCGATCTCCGATGGCGAAACGTTGTGCTTGTGGAGTCATATCGATCCAGTTATTGGATGTTGATTGACATACCAGACACCCGTGTTATCTATTGGACACACCAATGCAGGCATCAGCGGCTACGATTTCAGCACGATCTGTACCAGTTAGGGGAGCTAATGGACAGCATCGAAATGTCCGCACAGATGAGGAACATGCGATTTTTCCTCCAGTCAGCGCTTGATCAAGATTACTCGGCTGAAAATGCACTCACATATCTGGAGGAGCTTTACGAAGGCAACATCTACTACGTGTAGTAATCACTTCTTCTATATTATTAATACTACAAGTAGTATTCACAGTTCGTTTCTGCAACATAACGTTTATGTTGCTCATTAGAAGATCCTATCCGATATAACAGGTTCTGGAATCTGATTGGCCAATCCATTAGGTGCAATTCTCATTGTATAATAGGTAATGGTGTATCCATGACACAAATTTCATCCAAAATCTTCAAGTGATCATCACTCTTGGATTCCGCACTGCTGTAAGTCGAATGTTTAGCTCGTCGTGGACTTCCGCTCTCCCCAGTGCCTCCAACGCCCCGCAAGCGCCTCCTGATGTTTATGACCTAGCGGAAGAGTACGGGGCCGATGCTGCTGGTAAACTGACGCGTGTTTTACAGGCTCTAGACGCCGCAGGGTTCCCTAAGGCTCGTGTAAACACGTACAGCGCCTTCGACCGTGTATTAAGTGGTATAACATGGCTATTACAGAAGATAGTGAAACGTGAAGATGCCGACAAGGGAAGAGTACAGTGGGATGTATTGTTTCAGTCCCATGAGAAGATGAAGCCTCGACTGGGGCTCACACAGGAGGCTGTGCGCTGTATTGAGGATCTAAATTATACCTGCCCCGTACCAATTCAACCACATCAGTTGCTACTTCAGGACTTTGGAGATATTGAAACAGTGGAGAAACTTGTGCTGTGGTTGATCGATGAGAGTCAAGAAGCTCGACATTTGGAAAAGATCCGCCAGGAGAAAAAATATCTACAAGTTATGAACCTACAAGAGGAGAAATGTGTTTTGCCTTTGAAGAAAGAGGTGGAGTATCTACTGGATGCTTTTGCACCGAAAAGACGTTGGCAATATGTTGCAGTGGATGAAACTGAGGAGAGCGAGGATGCGTTGATTCAAAGGTGCTTGTTGGAGTATGGAGAACGAGTAACAGTTGCTGTCGACGATGCTGAGTCGATAAAGGATACGGAAGAGGACGGAAAAGACCAGGTCAATGTCATGGCGCAGATCGCTAGTCAAGCAGCAGCTATTGCTTCTGGAGGAGCATCAAAACCTCGAGGAGGAAGCATGAGAGGACTGAGAAGGACGAAGAGACACGATCCACAAGCTGCAGATTTTGACAGGCAATACCAGAAGGCGATGAAGCAGGCGAAGGAGGAGCAGCAGACATTACTTAATCAACGTCGTGAACGTGAAGCAAAGCTGCTGCAGGGAGTAGTTTCCGCGCCAGAGATGAAGCAGGGGACTGTTGAAACTCGTGTGGGATCAATTGCTCAGCCACAAATGCACCTCGTTCTAACGAAATTGAAGGAGCATGAGCTGCAAGTCCAGCAACTTATCCAGGAGAAGAAAGATCTGGACGCTAAGACACAGGAAACAAGTGCACGAGCTGCAGCATTGGATGAGGCGCTAGACGCTGTTAAGCAGGAGATTGCTGAAGTAGAATCTCAGGCTCCGAAGGACGAGAACACTCAAGCTCACCTGGCAACGCTGCGTCAACTTGTTTTGAAGAATGAAGCTCTGAAGCGTGAGAAGAACGAATTCCGAACGAAGTGTCGACTAGAAGTGGAGGCACTGAAGGAGCGCATTGAAAAGCTGAGAGTACAGGTGGCGGAAGATGCCAGCAACCAGGATGAAGAAGCTCTGCGTCTGAACGAGATAGAGCAGATGCATGCTCAGATGGCGCAGAAGCACAAGGATATGAAGCTTGCAGCGGCAAAGCAAACCCGTACACTGCACCTGAAGATGAAGCAGATTGACGAAATCCCCACGCGTATTGAGCTGGTGCAGTACGAAAAGAGGTTCATTGAGCTGTACGACGAAGTAGCATTGACGCTGGACGAAACCCGAAAGTACTATTGTGTGTATAACACACTCAAGACCACACACGAATTCCTGGAGAAGGAGATATCTCTGATCAATAGTATCAACGAGAACTTTGACGTCGCCATGGCCTCTAAGACAGCTACGCAAGCCTTTTTCATGCAGATAGAAAACATTATTGAAAATGTGCAAGGTACTGTCACGAAGCAACAGTCAGCTCGGGACGACCATCAATTTACCGTCGAAACGCTGGACAGCAAGTATCAATTGCTTCTCGAGCAGGAACGGATGTATGTGAACGCGATCCGCGAGTTCCAGAAGGAATGCGAGAAGAATGAAAGACTGGCTGCTAGACTGGCCCAGTTGGCGTAGCAGTAGCAAGAAGGTGTAACTGGTACCCCATCGCGTTTGCGTAAAAATAATCGACGCCAAGTTGGAAAAGGTTTCGAGTTTCAGTAAGTGATTGAAAGCAATCTGCAAACATGAACAAGAAGAAGACCTTGTCTCCAACAGCTTCACTCGCGTCATGCCTAGATTTTGCTGCTCGTGTGCTCTCCTCTACGGCAGCAGTACAAGAAATTTGTACTAAACAAGTCTTGGCTCCGATGGTCGTTGAAGCACACCGTTGCGGGCAACAAGTGATGAAACATGTCGAATCTGGTTTTCCTGCAGACGTTCGGAAGCTTATCAAAGTGTTGCAAAGTGGCAAGGGTAGCCATTTACATCGAGGATCTCCCTTACAGGAATTAGAAGTCGCTGATTTGACCTGGGATGGGGAAGGAACTGTGGCAGACACAATGGAAATGGAATTTATGGAGCTGGAGAAACGAGCAGTTAACGCGCAGGATTCGTGTGTGGTTTTTTCGACTTCGGGAGGAAACGGTCAAGCCGTAATTTGGTTCTCGTTTAAACGCTGCGAGTCATGGCACAGAGGGTCTGATATAAAGAACCGCCAGATTTTGTTGTACGTCTGTCCTGGTCGAGTTAAACTTGTGAAAACCGTTGAGGCTCTGATTACAAAGCTGTATGAAGAATTGCCAGCGTTACGAATGAATGGGGCTACGTACAATGTTTGGACTGTGGTTATGAGTTCGAAATCAAGCAATCAGAAGGAGGAACATGTTGTTCCAGCCGCGCCTCAACTTGAAGTCAAGACTGAAAATGCTGTCAGCAACCAATGCGCGGATGAGGGTCAATTGAATGCGTTGGGCACTCGCAATAGTGTTACTCCAGAGTCAAGATGTGAAAGTACTAATCAGTTCGACGAAATCGCTCGATCTACTGAATCGAGAAGATCCAATGTTACCCCCTTTGATCAAGAAACTGGAGATAGCTCTCAACTTCATGCTACAAAGGAACCTGTTGAGACTGTCCCAGAGTTGCGAGATGACAAGTGTGATCCAGTGTCTCCCCATTACTCTGCTTACCGTGAGACTTCTGGCGCGAAGCCATTCTCTATCAAGACGATATTCTCGTTTGGCTTGCAAAAAAAGACATCGCAAGAGCTACAGAGGAGCTCGTTTGAGCAAAATCCGGGTTGTTTCAATGCTGCTGGCGAGAATGAGAAGGGTGCGATCGTTTTAAATCCTGACACGGTGAATGAAAGCGAAAACATCGCTGTGCGTGATCCTGGAGTTGAAGTGGAGCCACGCAAAAACAACCAGATCCAGGATACTCAGCTTATGCGAGCTGCTGTGTCTGCATCATTGTCGAATTTCTCGGCTCTGAACACTGGAAGACTCCAAGACGATACTGCGCTTGGCTTAGGAATCAATCAACAGAAGGATTATGTGTGGCAAAGCTGCGATGGTAAGGTGCTGCGGAAGACAGTACGATCGCACCAACTTCCTCGTGCACGTGATGAGCCCATTGGTGGCAAAACTCAGGCTATTGCTGAAGCTGACAAAGCTGAAGAGCAACTTGATGCCTATGCTGAAGTCGATAAGGAAGTAGATGACTGTACGAGTGGTGTTCTGCTATCGGACGACTGGCAGAAACCACAGGACATGAGCGATAAATCGCCTCAACGGACACCGAGAAAGGTGGGCTTGGTAGACAGCATATTGGTCCCGCCTCATACTTTCCTACAGGTACCAAGTGCTGATCAAGACCTCGATGACAGCCAAACCAGTGATTCTTCACAAAAATCCGAGATTGTGATGTCTGTTGCGGCATCTACCAAAAGCACAGCCCCAGATTCTGAAAATGTCAACGATGAGAACGCCAATGACGAGATTGACGAACCGCTGCAATGCAATAAATTGCTGAGTGGTCAAGTAAGGGATTGCGGTAAGACTGAGGGTCATTTCATCGTATCGTCCGAGATAATTGACCAAAACGATGAAGACTCGATGCATAGACCAAAGTCTGCTGTCAACTATAAAGATAAGCTCGGAGCACGAATTTGGTGGGAACTGGCATATACTGCAAGGAGACTGGAGCGTGAAGAGATAATGGAGAAACACCAACAAGCTCTTAGACGGGTTGGAAAGGAGCGGATTAAGCGGCAACAGCCAGCCACAAGTAACTTACGACGTGCGAATCCAATCCGATCGAAGAAGGAAGAGCAAGTGAAACAGCAAGTGGATTTGACCATACCCGATGAACGAAATCACTTTAATCAGCAATACCTTGGAGAAGTGGACACTGTGGGGCAACAACCAGCTAACAACTATCTCGATGTTCCAGAACGATCACAGTCAGAAATCAGCGCTAACAGCATCAAAAATGAGATATCGCCTTGCAAAATAACCTCGCCGTCTCCTAGTCGGGAAGTTTCGAGAGACTCGAGTGTTGATGGTGTCGCTGAATTCGTAAAGAGTCGACCACTATCATCTCCGCACATACTTAGTGGTGACAGTGGCGGAGCTGTCAAACATGCAGAAGACTCTAGCGGGGAGGATGTTGTGGAAGAATGCCCGCCACCAACTATTTCACCGGTTGCGTCTCGCTCACCTATCTTTGAAACGTATCGGTCATTAGATGAGAGGCTGGAGTCAAAGTCTGCGGTGCGTGAATCTTTGACGTCCTATGTTGGCCAGTCGTTTAAACCACCAGTCCTGGCAGCCCGCGTCCAAGAGGAGGATAATGACGATGAAACTGTGGCACAAATGATGTGGGGAAGCACGCACACTAGCTACGAACGAGAGCGACTTACAAATACCTATCCTACAGGCAAAGAAGACGAGCTACAGACGACAGAAGTTACCTCTAAGATCCCATTTAGCATCTGTGGTCGAGTGCCAATACGGTCTCGCCAAGTTGAACCGCCTGCAAGAGACGAACGCCCGACTTCAAACAGTACCAAGCATAGCCCGCCTTCCAGTAACTCAGACCACATCGTCAGAGAAGAGCAAAGTCAAGATAAGGAGGTACCAAGTCGTCTCAGGTTATCCGCGTACCAAGCTTCGACAGATCCTAAAGCCCAGCCAGTCGTTCCTGGACAACCTCCTGTCGCTACTTTCATTCATCTGGGTGAAGAAAACTCTGCTGCTTCATCAGGAAAGACTCGCCAAGAGAGACTCAACGAGCTTCGACAAAAGAAACTGCAGAAACTACAACAAGCACGTGATTCTTCTCTCCAGCAGCAAAAAGACAAACAGAGCCAGCAAACACGTCAACCCCTATCATTTGCCAACTCCGTTTACTCGAAGAAAGCATCAAACCGCCAGCTGATGCAGAATGCTCTGGAGTTCACTCTACTTGCAGGAGGATCAATGGAGAAAGAGCGCTTGTTAGCACTGCAAGCTCTCAACGAATCTACTTGCGGCAACTTTATCGTTCTACTTAAATCTGCTAAAGAACTCAAGTTTCGTGCACTTTACGAGAGCCATGTGGATCGAGACTACGCGACGCGGATCTACTCCGTTCTACCGAGTACCTCAGCAAGAGCTCCACTGAAACTTGCAAACAGCGAGATGATTTCTCAGTTTTTCAAGTACAGTTCGGCGAAGAAACAGTTCCTGCCAGTTCCTACTAGGTCATTCACAGTGAAAACAGACGCCTGTGCACTGGTCGACCAACTCGTCTTCAAGAAGAATAGTAGCTCAGCTTTGTCTCGGCTGTTGTGATTCGGTAAGATATCTTTTGAATCGGATTAGAGTTTGCATATTGCTATGGTTGTCATTTCTTTCGCTCTGGAATAGGTCGATAACCACGGAACGCAGGCAGCGAAGAACGGGCTGGCAGAACGCACAGCAACGCCATCAACATCGCCCACTCGATCGGGAACTCGAGCACTTCAATCATCACGACCCAGCGCATCAAGCCGTCATTTGTATCCACCGCTCCATCTTCTGTGCCCGACGGAAAGAAGAAAGCTGGATTCGCCTGAACGACAGCGTGGAGCGGGATATGCGGCCAGTGAACGTCACTAGGCTGCGTCGTATTCCCCACAATGGAGCTGGATGCTTCATCCGATGGTGGTGTACACTGCGACGCTGCAAGAAGCATTGACGACGCCGTGTGCATGAGGCAAAAAACCGCTGCAATGAACGCAATTCGTCGGATATTCCTCTTCCGATGCGTCACATCCTCCGCCACTTTATCCAGTAAAATACACATTCTCTCTCCATAAGCTGGTAACAGGATGACACAAGCTGCCCAACAGCACACCAACAAAACCGTCGCTACCAGTAGTAAACTGCGTCGAATGGTACTTCTAGGATCTTGTCTCGCGAATAGAAACATCCCCATTTGCAGTAGATACACAGCAACCATCAGCCTGATGAACAAAAGTCTTGGTGGTGGAGGAGGTTTCAAGGCTGACTCAGTAGCTCCACTATCTCGTCTTTCATCAACATCAGGAGCTCTTCTATAGTGTAAAGTCTGTAGTAAAGGATCGCTAGCTCGATCTCCATGGTTACCTGAGCTAAAGTTGCGGCCTGTGCCTTGAACTTTATCCACCATAGCTGCCCACGTATTAAATACCAGTAGAAAAACTCCACCAAGTACTAGAGAAGCTGAAGCTCCCAGTACTTGCCATAGAAACACCAGTTGAAGATATGATAAATGTAAATGAGCTGCATCTCGGTCTAGAAGGCCTTTAGCATGGGACTGGAACAGAGTCAACATCCATAGAGCCACGAGGATGAAGCCTGCAGCTCGTAGAGAAGCCCCAAGAGCTAATAACCCGTAGAGACGCACAGCTGTTCGGTCTCGATTCCAAACGCGCACTAAACGGCGCAACGCCACGAGTCCAGGGATCAAGAACAATGCACCGCACGAGTATACAGTAGCGTATACGAGATACACGAAGGACGGGGACGTAGCGGACGGCATCGAGTTGCTCGAGTCCGCAGCGGAAGAGTCCATGGTTAGATTTTTAAGTTACACTAGTGATTTACAATTTTATTTGTGTGTATACACTGTATATTTATTTTTGTATACATGTTTCGTGTCTGATACGCACTGCTTATGTTGGAGTGAGTCTCTCATGTTTAATGAGTGCTGCAGTTTCGGGGTGTCGAATCGTGTGGACTCGACTGCTGTTGACGTGGCGTCGAGGGCTCGTGTGGACTGGAAGTTGGCTCGTAATCGACGGCACGAGCGCTCGAAGGTGGCGTAAAGCCCTTGCCACCGAGACGTGTATGTGTATACCATGAATCTTATCGATTTTCACTTGTAAGTTAGGATTTCATTCGCTGCAGTAAAGAACTGGGAGGATACAGACGAGGTTGAAGGGGATTTTGCTGCGGGCCATTCGCTTCCCGATCTTGGTTCGACACAGGTGGATTAAATGGTACGAAGCTCGGGAAAGTGTCTGCAGCGCCTCTACTTCCTGCCAATAATGATGTCATCCGAGAACAGGAGCGGCCTGACCTGGTCTTCAATGTGGGAAGTCAAAGCGAGAAGCCAGCGCGTGACGCCAGCGACCTGCAGTGTCTGCCTGGAGAAGAGACTGCAGACTCGGATCCTTGCACAAGCTTCATGCTTGTCAAGCGTGAGGAGATTCTGATGCGAGTCTGACGCCATTCAAGCAGTGGCTTGCAAGGTTGCGACTCGTACTACTGCGTGTGAAGTGCAGCGCTTTGATCCATCACACCGAAACAGATAGTAGAGGTGGCGTTGGCCGCCAACGGTATGATCCACTTAAGGTTGAAGCGATCTATGGTGTATAGCTCGGTTTGGTATACAAATTCGAAGCAATTCGAAGCGTTCTGATTGGTCGACGAAGGGACGTTTTTAGAATAAGCCCGTTTTATAGGACGTCAGATGGCCTGCATAGACGAGCCCAACGGATCAGAAGCATTCACTTGAACTTTGTATGCTCTGTCGTTCCATCGAAACCCGGGCAAGTCCACCCACCCGCCCGTATCAGCTCGGGCGTCACTCGGCAATCAGCACCGTTAGTGCCGGCCGCCTCCCGTCAAACCAAGATAGATCCAATGCAGCCTCCTGCTCTACCTTCTACAGGGGAGAAGCGAATCAAGAAACGTAGAACGGACAAGAAGAAATCGACTGCAAAAGCTATTGAAAAAGATCCGGAATCAGTTCAAGATGGTACTCTATTATCGGAGACCAGAAGTCCAGGTCCTTATCGAGGGAAATGCCTGTACCAGTCCCGCAAATGTGAGAATGAACGAGCGATTAAACGCAATGGGAAGCCTCATAACTTGTGTGAGGAACACCGATTTAAACAGAACCAGCATCAGCGGAAGTTCGACGCTAAGAAGTTTTCCAGAAAGAGAAGACGTAGTGGATCAGATGATGATGTTAAGGTGGACTTGCAACCCGTTGAAGAGCCCAGAGCCAAATATCAACGGACGAATGAAGAAGCCACTCAGATTCCGACTATGAGGAGCTATTACACTACAGGACACACACAAGTGCCGAGGTTACCGTCACTTCAGAGTCCTCGAGGACCGATCTTACCGTCGTCACCTGTTGTGTGCGCTCACTCAGCGTTGGAAGCGTATCCTCGAAGTCACGTGGTGTACTCAGATGCTCGTACTGGCCAGCGGCCGAATTTACAGTCAAGTCAAGCTTTACCGGGATATTCACAGTCGGAGCTTGTAGCTGCCAGTATCTTGGCTCAACCACAATCGTTGGCCCCTCCAGTGTCGACTTCGGTTTATAGAAACGAGGGGATCATGTCGCGTGAGAGGAGACCACAGAGCTCGACGACGCCACGTGTGCTTCCGTCGCTGTTGGTTCCTCCTTCCGCTGCGTTATCGCCGAGTCCGTATCGAGTTAGCGGGATTGTGCCGTCTTTAGGACAATGTTTGGCCCCTGTTGTGACGCCGGCTGAGAGTGTATCAGCATCTCCAGCTAGAAGTACTGGACACGTGCTTCCACCTTTAGTACCGTTCAGTCTACACAGGACACCGATGTCGACAACCAACTCCTCAAAAGCGCTGAATTAGTGATGACTGCGTTGCAGACGGACAGCAAATGTTGAAAGCAAGATGTAAGCTGGTGTTGAGCCACGATTTTTAGGTTAAAATAAGCAAGAACAATGCAATGCACACAACTTCATACCTAAACAGTCACCGATACACGCCAACAAGCTTAACAGCGGGCTTGTGCGGCGAACTACTCACTTTCCGAAGCCTTTGACTGCATTTCAGCAATGCCGGATAAGTAGTCTGCAATATCATTCTGGCCATTTACACGCGCAGTAGTAACGAGATCCACCCCATCACTATTCCTGACGCTAGTGGAAGCTCCGTTTTCGATGAGAATTTTGACAACATCCAGATGTCCATTGGTGCAGGCACCGAAGAGAGCCGTGGCTTCATTTGGTCCTTTCTGACAGACTGCTGCTCCATTTTCCAGAAGTATCGACACCACTTCCGCATGACCCTGTAGAGAAGCTTTAAACAGTGCGCTCTCGTTCGTCTTGTTGGTGGTATCAACTGCTGCACCCTTTTGGAGGAGAATAGTCACCACTTCGGTCAGTCCGGACTCTGCTGCCATCAACAGAGCGTTGTCACCATCGCCATCGACCACATCAATAGCGGCGCCATGATCAAGAAGAGATTTTGCGATATTTGCGTGTTTTCTCTCACACGCTATCATAAATGCTGTAGACCCATGAGTGGTTCGCTCGTCAATGTGTGCTCCTATTTCAAGAAGTAAGGTGACCACATCTTCGTGTCTGCACTGATAAATGGAGAGCGCCCCCTATTGCTTGATACGTTAATATGTGCCCCACCTTCCTCCACCAACAACTGTACGATATTAGCATGACCATGAAGCGATGCAAAGTGCAAAGCGGTGAATCCTTCGTGATTGCGTGCATCAATTTTAAAACCATGTTCTAGTAGCATTCTGACGACATCTTCGTGGCCATTTTGAGAAGCACCCATTGCTGCAGTATACCCTCTATCCGACGTTAAGTCAATTAGCGCTCCTTTCGCTAGCAGAAGCTTGACGACAGTGGTGCGTCCATACTTTGACGCAACAGTCAATGGGGTAACCCCAAACTCTATTGTGTCGATACGCGAACCATTTTCCAGAAGGAGCTCAACACAGTCTGCACGGCCGATCTCGCATGCATAGTATAAAGCATTGCTGCCATCTTGATGTGGTTTGTCGACGCTCGCACCTTGGTTGAGTAACAACTTCATTACGTCGAAGTGCCCATACTGGGACGCAATGGTTAGTGGCGTCCAACCCAAACTGTTAGCTGAGTCGATGATAGCGCCGTTCTCTATCAGATGCTTAACCACAAGAACGTTGCCGTGTTTAGCTGCAGCTGCCATCGCGCTATCCCCAGCGTTGTCCTCCGTATTAATGCACGAACCATAAACAATCAGCAGCTTCACAATGCCAATGTGTCCATAAGAACATGCCACGTGAAGAGCTGTCCGTCCGTCTTCTCGCTGTTTATTCACTGAAGCCCCTCCCGTAAGTAACTCTTTGAGAAGATCCACATAACCGTATCGTGATGCAAGCATCACTGACGTCCAACCATCTCGCATTGCAGCATCAACGTCTACTCCATTCATCAGTAACAACTTTACCACCTCCGTTCGTCTCTGCCCAGTTGCAGCCACGAGTGGGGTGACCCCACTATAGGTTATCAAATTAATTTCCGCACCATGAAGAATCAGCATTTCAACTATATTAACATAACCGCTCATTGACGCGGCATGTAGAGCAGTCCAGCCACTCGGTTTCTGTTTGTTCACCCACGCGCCCTTTTCAAGCAAAATCTTCACAGTGTCCATGTAGCCATTCTGAGATGCAAACATGAGTGAAGTCATCCCTTCTCGGCTGACTATATCAACAAAAGCGCCTTTCTCTAAAAGGAACTTTACCACATCCGTTTTCCCGAATACTGCTGCAGACAAGAGTGGATAAAGTTCATCTCCACCAGCCAGATTTATCTCTGCACCCATTCCAATGACAATCTCCACGATGTCGAGATGACCCTTTGTGCTTGCGAATAGTAGAGCACTACCGCCGCTGCCACTTAACTCGTTTATACGTGCTCCCTTTTTTAATAACATCAGCACCACTTCAGCATGCCCATTATCAGAGGCGCTCATGAGTGGCGTCAAACCTTCATCGTTTGACATGTTAACAGTTTCGGTGCTATCAAGTAGACGCTCAACAACGTTTACTTGTCCTCTTTCGCACGCTATCCGTAGTGCTGTGTCGCCATTGCGATACTTCTGATCGATAACTTGTGATGGCTTTACGTCTGGACGTGCAGGTGCTGGATACTGACCGTTAAGTGCCTCCTTTTTGAAACGAATGCTTTCATCGCTGAGCTGTGTGAAGCCCGTGTCAGGAGGAACTCGCTCAAAGATCAGATGCACGAGATCTGTATATCCACTGAAATAGGCAACCTTCAAAGGCTGCCAGCTCTGGAAATCACCACTTAAATTAATATCCGCTTCATTATCCAGCAGAATCCGAACAACCGCCAACCGATTGTACCATACAGCAGTGAGCAACGCTGTCCCTCCACTTGGAAGCCTTGCATTAACGTTGGCATTACGCGTCACTAGAAACTGGACTATATCGGAGAATCCCAGTTGTGCTGCTGTGATAAGAGGAGTGTAGCCATCATTGTCCGCTAGTTCCAGAGCAGCCCCATGGTTCACCAGTGTTACAACAATATCGAAATGACCATGTTCGGAGGCGATGTTGAGTGCTGTTGCTCCAGAAGGCAACTGCAAATCAATAGAATCACGAGCAGCTTCCAGTTTCAGCAAAGCTTTCACCGTGCTAAGATGTCCTTGTTCAGCAGCTTTCATCAGTGGCGTCCAACCAGCTTTATTTGCCAGATCCATTGTCGCACCGTTTGCCAGTAGAAACTTCACGACTTCAGTGCTGCCATTGTCAGCAGCGCATCTGAATGGACTTACCACGTCTTCGTCCGTACAATCTATAGATGTGTAACGTGTCTAGTCTAGCTCTGCACGCCGAGCTTTGGTCGCCCAGTGCTGATGGGTCCAAGCGTCCGTTGGCCGTCGGTAGAGGAACTTCCACTACCCCGCCGGTGTGTATCGTACTGACACACGACCTATTTGTATTTGTGTTTCTGTTCGTTCTAGGTAGACTACGACTAGCTACTCTAAGCCCGTCAATAGACTAACACCGTTCGTCTTTTCCGTCCGTCCGTTCACCGTCCGTCCAAGTACGAGTTGCTGTCGCCGACCACTTGGACTCCACACCGTTGTGCGTCGTCCTACTCGTCGCAGTCACCGGAAGCGTGAAGACCGTTGCCCTCACTCGCCCTCGTCCGTTCGTTCGTCCAAGTTCCAGTGTTCGTCCACCGTCGTGTTCGAAGCACTAGTCCGTCCACCGTTCGTCCGTATCCGTAGTCGCTTATGGGCCCACTCCTGGGTCCTGGGTTGCGGAATTGGGTTGCGCTCGTCGCTGCCAATTCGTAAGTGAGTCCTCGCCATTCCAGTCCAGATCCAGTTCGTCGTGGCGGTCGTGGGGCGTTGTGCGTCCTGTCTGCAGCGGCCATCGCTGGATACGCACGCTACCGCGTAGCGGTATCTTCGCCACTTCAACCACCGTCCGTTTGACGTCCGTACCGAAACGCTGGAGCCCATTACACGAATTCCTCTTCCTAAGGGTCTTCCACGACCCGCCCGGCGCAGTAGAGTTGCTCGTACTCAACAACCGAGACCCATCTGCTCCGCGGTCGTCCGTCCCTCGTCGTCCACCGTTCACCGTCACCGGTCGTCCACCGTCCAATGTCGCCAACTGGGCAGAGCTCGTACTCAAGTGTGTAGTGGCCTGCTCGGTTCCGCCGTCTGCGTCGCCGTCGCTCCACCAGGAGTCCACGCGGGTCGTCCTTGCTCGTCGCTCCGCCCATTGCCGTTCTGTTTCTTTTCGTTCGTTCAACTGTCGTTGTTCGCCCAGTAGCTGCCGTCGCTGCTCATACAGCCGCCGCTGGCGCCTCGCCATTCCATCCGTCGTCTTCGTCATGGAGTTCAGCGTCAATGTCGTCCGCTGCTTGAGAAAGTGGGCTCGTAGGTTCGTAATAACTCACTAAGAAAGAAACGTGTGCGATGATCGTCTCCTCCTTGCCCAGTCCGTCTTCTCGTTTCAACAGGAAGTTCTCGTACCCGGCCGGTTCCAAGATGCGCAGGGGTCCAATCCACTGATGAACGAACTTGGTCGCTTTTGGCCCTCGTGGTGGGTTGTACAGCCAGACCTTGTCGCCAATGTGAAACTCCCGCTTGTTCCTGACGTTCCTGTTATAGAACTTCGTCTGTCGCTCTTGCTCACGTGCGCGTGCGTTCTCAGCACACTCGCTGCTCCGTTTCATGGCTTTCAGCAGCCTCTCATGGTACATCGTCAACTCGCCCGCCTCCGCCACCTCGGTTCGTCGTAGAAGTTCGTTAGGGGCTCGCAATTTGCGACCCATCATCAATTCGTTCGGGGAGAGCTTCACGGTCGAATGCTGCGCGGAGTTATACGCATACGCTGCGAACTTCACCCACAGGTTCCAATCCTTTTGCTGCTCGTCCTGCATAAAGACCGCCACACAGTCCTTCCAGGTTCTATGGAAACGCTCCACCAGGCCTACCATCTGCGGTCGGTACGGGACCGGGTTGATCTGCTTCGCCTGCAACATGTTCACCAGCTCGTCAATCACGCTGCCCGTGAGCTCGGGAGCTCCATCCGTCAGCAACTCTCGGAAAACACCAAACTTGAGCACTACTTCTTCCATGAGAAACTTCTGCAATGTCCTCCGCCGTGTGCTGCACCACGCAACACGCCACCGCGTACCGTGTTACATATTCCAGAGCCGCAATCACGTAACGTTCACCGCCGTCTGCCAAGGGAAAAGGTCCTGCTACGTCGAGCGCCCATCGATCGCCAACATCTCCACCTCGTATACTGCGTAGGGGCGGGATAACTTCTCGCGGACGTGCCTTCCTACTTCCACATTCAGGGCAGCCTCGTACCCAACGATTCACCTCCCGTCGTAACTTCGGCCACCAGTATAATTGCGCGACGCGTCCGTAAGTGTGTGGGCCTCGTAGATGTCCAGACCACACCGAACCGTGCATTTCCTTGAAGACTTGCGCCCATAATGTCGGTGGTAACAACACTCTCCAGCCGTTCTTGGTGTCGATCACCGCCAATCCGAACTTCACGTCCACCTTCATGCCTCGATACGATCCGGCGTCCGTCGCCTTCTTCACAAACTTGCTATCATGCTGAGCCGCGATGATCTCAGTATCGTCCAACTGCAAGGTCTCTGTCGCCGGTATGTCGTTCTCGTCCTCCAGGTTGTCCGTAGTCGCCGTCGTCGTCATATCAGGGGCCGATGTCGTAGGTGTCACTACAGGAGCTGTCCTCTTGTTCGCTCGTCGTCCGGTTCCAACAGTAGCCGTCTCGGGTGTGCTCGTTGTCGCCCGTTCCTCTCGTGCCGCCGTATTCGCTACTGAAGCTCGCCCACCTGGCTCGCTGTTTTCTCTGACGCCGTTTTCCGTTTGCGTCCCTGGCCGTGCCGTAGATGCCGAGTTCGTCGCGGCGTCCGTCGCCGTAGTCTTCGTCGCCGTGTGTGAAGTCGCCGTACCCGCCGTCGTTTTCGTCACCGCCGAATCGTCCATCACTACTCGTCGTCCGTCGCTTGACCTGCTGCCGCTCACCGTCGTATCGCCGTCCGCGCCTTTGGTCGTCGTCGGCGTCAACACAGGGGCTGCCCCCGTGCCCAAGACTTCCTCACGCACTGTGCCACCGCCGTCAGTCTCGCCCTCCCGTGTCTGCTTCTCGCCCGCAATTGCCGTCGTCGCCGCGTTATCACCCGCTGCCACGTCCGTCGGCACCGCCGATGTCTGGTCGTCCACGAAGCGTACGCGCTTCTGCTCCTGTTCCTGGATGCGCGCGCTCCTCCGCGTCGCTGGTACTGGCGCCGTCCGTTTACGCCTTGCCCGCCTCTTCGCCGGCTCATCCGTCGCCATGCGCGTCTCGTTCATCGTGTTACTGACCCTGGGGCCCGGTGCCTCCTGCGTTGCCAGTGTCGTCGTGCCCGCGTTCTCCGTCACCGACGCCACCGTGTCTATGGCCACCATGCCGCTCGTCACCGTTTCCTCGCGTGATGTAGCCGCCACTGTCATCTCCGTTGTAGAGGCCGTTCCTGTCGCCCCCAGCGTTGGATTTGTAGCCATATTCACTGCCGTTGCTGCGTCAGCCGCCACTGTCACCGTGCACGTCATCGCCGTCTTCGTAACCGCCTCGCTCGTATCCGACTCACTCATGTCTGCACTCGTCGACGCGCATGTCAACGGGGTCTCGATCGCACCGCTGTTGACCGCCTCGTCAATAGTTACCGTCGCTACGTCGCCGTCCGTCGCCGTATTCACCATATTCTCGTCCACAGTCAGCGCATTGGCACATGTAGCTGTGGGAACCCTAATTGATGCCTCACCGCCCGTCGCAGTCGTCACCTCCGTCTCATCGTCCGTAGTCCGAGCCACCACCGTCTCCACGTCCACACCTAACGCTCGTACTCCATCATCTCTCTCCCGGGGCATCAGTCGTCCATCTTGAGGCCGCACCACCGCTCGTACTGCCGCCGGAGCACGAGACAAAGCATCCGCCACCACATTCGTCGAGCCAGGCCTGTACTCGATGCTAAAGTCGTATTCTTGTAGTGTAAGGGACCAGCGATGTAGCCGTCCTGCCAAATTCGGTCGCGTCATCAGCCACTTCAACGCGGCATGGTCAGTGACGATGCTGAACGTCCTACCGTACAGGTACGGGCGAAAAAGCTTCACCGACCAGACCACCGCCAGACACTCGAGCTCCGTAATCGCGTAGTTAGCTTCTGCCGCACTGTTCACCTTTGAAGCGTAGGCAACGGGTTGCCACCCATGCCCAAAATCTTGCATGAGGCAGGCGCCCAGCCCAGTTTTGCTGGCGTCTGTCACCAGTCGAAATGTCCGCCCAAAATCCGGATAGCTTAGCAATGGACGCGTAGTTAGCAGCATCTTGATCCTTTCGAACGCCTGCTCCTGGTCCTCAGTCCATTCCCAGGGACAATCCTTCTTCAGCAACCTCGTCATCGGCTCCGCAATAGACCCAAACGCTGCGATAAATTTCCGATAGTAGCCCGCAAGGTGTACGAACCTCTTCACCTCCGTAGCGTCCACCGGTCTTGGAAATTCAGTCACCGCTTTCACGAGTCGCTCCGTCGGCTGCACGCCTTTGTTGCTCAAAGTGTGTCCCAGATACTCCATCGACTCCGACACGAAGCTGCACTTCTTGAGTTTGAGGCTCAAGCCGGCGCTTGCCAGTCGTTCCAGCACATTAGCCACCTCGACCACGTGTCGCTCGACGTTGCCTTTGGTAAACACGACAATATCATCCAGATACACGAGGCAAGTAGTCCATGTCAATCCTCGTAGCACTCCATTCATCAATCGTTGAAACGTAGCTGGTGCATTGGTAAGACCGAAGGGCATTCGCGTGAATCTGTAGAGCCCGCGCTTGGTAAGGAACGCGGTCTTATCACGATCGCCACGCGCTACCTTTGATCTGCCAGTAACCCGCCTGTAAGTCCAGAGTAGTAAACAGCCGTGCACCACCCAACGCCTCCAACGTTTCATCTATCCTTGGTAGTGGGTAAACGTCCTTCTTCGTTATCCTGTTTAACGCCCGATAGTCAATGCAGAAACGAACAGAGCCGTCCTTCTTCTTGACCAATACTACGGGGAATCCCCATGCACCATCGCTCTCTTCAATGACCCCGCCTTCAACATCGTATCGACATTCTCCTCAATGGTGGCGTCTTCTGTCTGCGCCTGCCGTCGTCGCTTCATCAAAATAGGGGCTGCATTTCCGGTATCAATGTGATGCTCCACATTCAAAGTCGTAGCCGGTGGGCAATCCTTCGGTGCCTCCGTCAGCTTCCTGTACGACCGCAATAGCTTCAGCACGAGTTTCCGTGCGTGTTCGTCCTTCACTCCAATCTGCACATCGTCTTCGTTCTGCAGAGGCGTCTCCGTGTCGCCAAGCTCGCCAAGCCACTGTTCCAGTCGCTTCGTCTTGAGTTCACCGTTCATTGCCAACACGTCCATGTCTGCCTTGAGGGGGATCCACGCACCAAGTTCCTTGCGGGTAGGCAGCTTTGTTCGCCCACCGTACGCATTCACAGCCGGCACCAGAGCTTTTCCATTGCGAACCTTCGCCACCGCCGGGGCTAACAACACTGCACCAGTTTCACACATCGGGATGAAGACGCCTTCTTCACCTTCCGGGGCCGCTACCGCCACTTCCACCGGTTGCACCGCACGTCGCTCCAGGTTCGCAGCACCAACTAGTCGCACGCTCGCTGCCTTGCGCTCGTCGCCGTCATTGTCCGTGTGGAACGGGATGATCACCTCTCTACCTCGCTCATCGTAGCGCAGCTCACCACCTTCAAAGTCCAACACCGCACGGTGCTTCTCCAAAAAGTCCACCCCGACCAGGAACTCACTGGTGCAGCCTTCGATAATACATGCCGTCACCTCCACAGTCTGCCCGAATACGTTCTGCATGCGAAACGTCCATAGCCCAAGGACGTCTAACAGAAATCCACCAATACCTTCAACGCAGTCAACCGGAGCCGCTCGCTTCACTCGCTCGCCTCTCATCATCCAGTCCGTGCCGGCTACCGAGTATCTGGCGCCACTGTCAATCTTCACAGCCATTTGCTCACCGTCGATCATCATCATTGCTGTCGGCAGGCCGTCACTCGCTTCCGCGTTATCCACAAGACCGTGATTCCCGTCCTCTGCCACCATCACTTCCGTGGTACGCACCAGATTGACGTGGGCCTTCTCCGCGTCGTCCCGAGCCGCACTGCCACCACCACGCTGCCATCGTTCCTTCAGTTCCTGTCGCGCATCGGCTATCTGCTGCTGACGACGCGCCTGTTCTTCAGCTGCCAACTCCGCGACTACCCGTTCCACGTCATCAGCCTCTGCGACGGCTGCGGCCTTCTCCAGTGCACGCCGTACTCGTCGACGTTTCGCTTCCTTGCGTCCCTGCTTCGCCGCCTTCCGGGCCGGGGCCCTGGTCCTGGTGGGTTCCGTCGCGTCGTCCGGTAACTCCTCCGCCAAATCCTCAACCGACTCGCCCTTCGTTGTCGTTCCGTCATTCACGTTCCTGTCGTTACTCACCGTCGCTTCTTCCTCAGCTGGGCGTCCGTCGTTCGACACACCGTCGCCTTCCTCAGCCGGTCGTTTGTCATCCGGGGCACCGTCGCCTTCCTCAGCCGGGCGCTCGTCGTTTGGTACGCCATCGCCTTCCTCAGCTGGACACACTCTCTTCCCTGTTTCCGTTTTCGTCCTCGTCCGTAGCGTAATGCTGCCATTGCCGGCCTCACCGTCGCCACGTATCTCGCCGCTCGCATCTTGTCACGCGCGCCGAATTCATCATCCAAATGAGCACTCACAGCCGCCCGCACTGTTCTCGTACTCCCGTTCGTTGTCGCCTTCTCCAAAGCCACCGCACTCTTGACCTCCGCGTCGCCGGCCACCTGCAACTGCTCTACTTTCTCGCCGTTGCCGTCGTCCGCCACCACCGTCGGTCGCTGGGGTCTCTGCCGTTCGCACGGACACCGTACTCCCCCTACGGCGCCCGCTCCTCGTTTTCCTTCACCGAGTCCTTCTGAGCGCGCGTCGCTAAGTCGGCGTCGTTCCTAGCCTTCGCCTCTGTGTCTGGACACTCCTTCGCAAAATGACCTGTCCTGCCACACGCATAGCACGAGAGTTGCCCAATGGGTCGAACCCCGGATGGCGCTGCCGTCTGCTGTCGCGGCTGTTCCGCTCCACGTGTCGTCCGGGTTGCGGCCTTCGTACGCTTCGCTTTCTGACGCTTCGCAGGGCGCGTAGTAGGTGCGGCATCCACCGATTCGTCTTCACTCGACTCGTCATCGTCACTGTCTTCGGCCCTGATCATCTTGACCTTGGCGATGGCCTTCTTCTCTGCCTTCGGCGTCGTCGCAGCCTTCTTCGCAGGTTCCTCAGCAGTTGGCTTCGCGGTGCGCTTACGGTTTTGCCGAACAGCCCAGTAACGCCCATTCCACACACGTCCTTCGGGTATATCCCAGATGCCGGTGTACTTGTTCCACACGCCCTGTGGGTTCGAGAAGATCGCCCAATCTGGATCCGTAGGCGTCGTCAACGCCGTCGCAGTCACTGAATCTCGTACGCCAACACCTGGAACCACCATCGCGTGTCCAGACGCCGCGCCAACTGTCACCGGGTACGCCATCTGAGCGGTAATCCATTCCTGACCGATATTCTTCATTCCTTGCGCCACGTTGTCGAAGGGGTCATCCACTTCAGTCGCCTTATCCACCGCCTTGTCCAGAGTTTTGGGCTTGCTCTCGCGGACCAGCTGCCTCGTCGTCTTAGGCAAGTTGCGGATGAATTGTGCGACTAGTACGCGTTCACTCACTTTGTTCTCTCCACGAGCATCGCGAAGTCCAGCAGCGAAATTAGCGAACGTCTCGCCAGGCATCAGGTACCGTTGGTTTACACGTAGTTCGGCTTGGGATTTGTCTGGTCGCTCGCCATAACGTCGTTTCAATGCCGCCTTCAGGTATGACCACGTCCTCATCTCCGGTCGCATGCCCTGATCCACTTGCACCCAAAAGCGCGCAGCGTCGTCCTGCAACTTATTGCCAACGATGTAGTACAATTCACCATCCGTCCAACCACCGCGTCCTGATATGCGCGCACCTTCGAGCGCCAGATCCACCTTCTTTATCCACGTCGACACTGAGTTGTTGGGAGATGGCTGGAACGGTGTAAGTTCAAGGTCCCTGATGTTCTTCCGACGTCCGTGTCGTGGTGCTGGTGCTGTGTGCCGTTCTCGCCGTCCTCGTCCTGCGCCAACTTCGTCAGAGCCGCTTGGTGAGTCACCGTGATCGTCGTCGCCGTCGTCGCTGTCCGAGTCACTACTGGAGCTACTGTCACCACCGTCACCGCCGTCGGGTCCTCGTACGTACGTCACGTGTCGGGTGTCCACCATAGTCGAGGCTGCTGTGGGCGTATGTGTTGCGCCGTTTGTCGCCGTCGTCTCGTGCGTCGCTGTCGCTTGGCTTATGGACGTTGCCACGGCTACCTCCAAGTTGTCGAGGCGCGCCGTCATCCTGTTCATCGTCTCCGACAGCTGAAGGAGCACTGCCGAGAGCGCCGGCATCTCGCCCGTCGTTGCTGGTGCCGCCGCCGCGCCCGTGGCTGCGTCCGTGCCCGCCGGCGACTGTTCAACAGTGGGTCCGGTATCCGGAACCGTGTCAATGGCCTGGTCGTCTGTGCCGTTATCCGGATTCGACTGCATCACTGGCTCTTCGTCCTCATTCTTGGATTCTTCGTTTCCGGGGTTAGTCGTGCGCCGCTCGTCGTCCGTGTCGTCGCTGGCTGGGGACGTCATGCTCTGACCGATGCCCGGCGCCAGTGAGCTCATAGGAGTCGCCGTCGCCGTTTTCTTCTGCTTCGTCGTTGTTTGGGAGGCCGGAACCGTGATTACCTTCGTACGTGCCATTTCGTTCTCGTTTACTTGTTCCAGGCCCCTGTATGACCACCATGTAACGTGTCTAGTCTAGCTCTGCACGCCGAGCTTTGGTCGCCCAGTGCTGATGGGTCCAAGCGTCCGTTGGCCGTCGGTAGAGGAACTTCCACTACCCCGCCGGTGTGTATCGTACTGACACACGACCTATTTGTATTTGTGTTTCTGTTCGTTCTAGGTAGACTACGACTAGCTACTCTAAGCCCGTCAATAGACTAACACCGTTCGTCTTTTCCGTCCGTCCGTTCACCGTCCGTCCAAGTACGAGTTGCTGTCGCCGACCACTTGGACTCCACACCGTTGTGCGTCGTCCTACTCGTCGCAGTCACCGGAAGCGTGAAGACCGTTGCCCTCACTCGCCCTCGTCCGTTCGTTCGTCCAAGTTCCAGTGTTCGTCCACCGTCGTGTTCGAAGCACTAGTCCGTCCACCGTTCGTCCGTATCCGTAGTCGCTTATGGGCCCACTCCTGGGTCCTGGGTTGCGGAATTGGGTTGCGCTCGTCGCTGCCAATTCGTAAGTGAGTCCTCGCCATTCCAGTCCAGATCCAGTTCGTCGTGGCGGTCGTGGGGCGTTGTGCGTCCTGTCTGCAGCGGCCATCGCTGGATACGCACGCTACCGCGTAGCGGTATCTTCGCCACTTCAACCACCGTCCGTTTGACGTCCGTACCGAAACGCTGGAGCCCATTACACGACTTCCTCTTCCTAAGGGTCTTCCACGACCCGCCCGGCGCAGTAGAGTTGCTCGTACTCAACAACCGAGACCCATCTGCTCCGCGGTCGTCCGTCCCTCGTCGTCCACCGTTCACCGTCACCGGTCGTCCACCGTCCAATGTCGCCAACTGGGCAGAGCTCGTACTCAAGTGTGTAGTGGCCTGCTCGGTTCCGCCGTCTGCGTCGCCGTCGCTCCACCAGGAGTCCACGCGGGTCGTCCTTGCTCGTCGCTCCGCCCATTGCCGTTCTGTTTCTTTTCGTTCGTTCAACTGTCGTTGTTCGCCCAGTAGCTGCCGTCGCTGCTCATACAGCCGCCGCTGGCGCCTCGCCATTCCATCCGTCGTCTTCGTCATGGAGTTCAGCGTCAATGTCGTCCGCTGCTTGAGAAAGTGGGCTCGTAGGTTCGTAATAACTCACTAAGAAAGAAACGTGTGCGATGATCGTCTCCTCCTTGCCCAGTCCGTCTTCTCGTTTCAACAGGAAGTTCTCGTACCCGGCCGGTTCCAAGATGCGCAGGGGTCCAATCCACTGATGAACGAACTTGGTCGCTTTTGGCCCTCGTGGTGGGTTGTACAGCCAGACCTTGTCGCCAATGTGAAACTCCCGCTTGTTCCTGACGTTCCTGTTATAGAACTTCGTCTGTCGCTCTTGCTCACGTGCGCGTGCGTTCTCAGCACACTCGCTGCTCCGTTTCATGGCTTTCAGCAGCCTCTCATGGTACATCGTCAACTCGCCCGCCTCCGCCACCTCGGTTCGTCGTAGAAGTTCGTTAGGGGCTCGCAATTTGCGACCCATCATCAATTCGTTCGGGAGAGAGCTTCACGGTCGAATGCTGCGCGGAGTTATACGCATACGCTGCGAACTTCACCCACAGGTTCCAATCCTTTTGCTGCTCGTCCTGCATAAAGACCGCCACACAGTCCTTCCAGGTTCTATGGAAACGCTCCACCAGGCCTACCATCTGCGGTCGGTACGGGACCGGGTTGATCTGCTTCGCCTGCAACATGTTCACCAGCTCGTCAATCACGCTGCCCGTGAGCTCGGGAGCTCCATCCGTCAGCAACTCTCGGAAAACACCAAACTTGAGCACTACTTCTTCCATGAGAAACTTCGCAATGTCCTCCGCCGTGTGCTGCACCACGCAACACGCCACCGCGTACCGTGTTACATATTCCAGAGCCGCAATCACGTAACGTTCACCGCCGTCTGCCAAGGGAAAAGGTCCTGCTACGTCGAGCGCCCATCGATCGCCAACATCTCCACCTCGTATACTGCGTAGGGGCGGGATAACTTCTCGCGGACGTGCCTTCCTGCTTCCACATTCAGGGCAGCCTCGTACCCAACGATTCACCTCCCGTCGTAACTTCGGCCACCAGTATAATTGCGCGACGCGTCCGTAAGTGTGTGGGCCTCGTAGATGTCCAGACCACACCGAACCGTGCATTTCCTTGAAGACTTGCGCCCATAATGTCGGTGGTAACAACACTCTCCAGCCGTTCTTGGTGTCGATCACCGCCAATCCGAACTTCACGTCCACCTTCATGCCTCGATACGATCCGGCGTCCGTCGCCTTCTTCACAAACTTGCTATCATGCTGAGCCGCGATGATCTCAGTATCGTCCAACTGCAAGGTCTCTGTCGCCGGTATGTCGTTCTCGTCCTCCAGGTTGTCCGTAGTCGCCGTCGTCGTCATATCAGGGGCCGATGTCGTAGGTGTCACTACAGGAGCTGTCCTCTTGTTCGCTCGTCGTCCGGTTCCAACAGTAGCCGTCTCGGGTGTGCTCGTTGTCGCCCGTTCCTCTCGTGCCGCCGTATTCGCTACTGAAGCTCGCCCACCTGGCTCGCTGTTTTCTCTGACGCCGTTTTCCGTTTGCGTCCCTGGCCGTGCCGTAGATGCCGAGTTCGTCGCGGCGTCCGTCGCCGTAGTCTTCGTCGCCGTGTGTGAAGTCGCCGTACCCGCCGTCGTTTTCGTCACCGCCGAATCGTCCATCACTACTCGTCGTCCGTCGCTTGACCTGCTGCCGCTCACCGTCGTATCGCCGTCCGCGCCTTTGGTCGTCGTCGGCGTCAACACAGGGGCTGCCCCCGTGCCCAAGACTTCCTCACGCACTGTGCCACCGCCGTCAGTCTCGCCCTCCCGTGTCTGCTTCTCGCCCGCAATTGCCGTCGTCGCCGCGTTATCACCCGCTGCCACGTCCGTCGGCACCGCCGATGTCTGGTCGTCCACGAAGCGTACGCGCTTCTGCTCCTGTTCCTGGATGCGCGCGCTCCTCCGCGTCGCTGGTACTGGCGCCGCCCGTTTACGCCTTGCCCGCCTCTTCGCCGGCTCATCCGTCGCCATGCGCGTCTCGTTCATCGTGTTACTGACCCTGGGGCCCGGTGCCTCCTGCGTTGCCAGTGTCGTCGTGCCCGCGTTCTCCGTCACCGACGCCACCGTGTCTATGGCCACCATGCCGCTCGTCACCGTTTCCTCGCGTGATGTAGCCGCCACTGTCATCTCCGTTGTAGAGGCCGTTCCTGTCGCCCCCAGCGTTGGATTTGCAGCCATATTCACTGCCGTTGCTGCGTCAGCCGCCACTGTCACCGTGCACGTCATCGCCGTCTTCGTAACCGCCTTGCTCGTATCCGACTCACTCATGTCTGCACTCGTCGACGCGCATCTCAATGGGGTCTCGATCGCACCGCTGTTGACCGCCTCGTCATTAGTTACCGTCGCTACGTCGCCGTCCGTCGCCGTGTTCACCTTATTCTCGTCCACAGTCAGCGCATTGGCACATGTAGCTGTGGGAACCCTAATTGATGCCTCACCGCCCGTCGCAGTCGTCACCTCCGTCTCATCGTCCGTAGTCCGAGCCACCACCGTCTCCACGTCCACACCTAACGCTCGTACTCCATCATCTCTCTCCCGGGGCATCAGTCGTCCATCTTGAGGCCGCACCACCGCTCGTACTGCCGCCGGAGCACGAGACAAAGCATCCGCCACCACATTCGTCGAGCCAGGCCTGTACTCGATGCTAAAGTCGTATTCTTGTAGTGTAAGGGACCAGCGATGTAGCCGTCCTGCCAAATTCGGTCGCGTCATCAGCCACTTCAACGCGGCATGGTCAGTGACGATGCTGAACGTCCTACCGTACAGGTACGGGCGAAAAAGCTTCACCGACCTGACCACCGCCAGACACTCGAGCTCCGTAATCGCGTAGTTAGCTTCTGCCGCGCTGTTTACCTTCGAAGCGTAGGCAACGGGTTGCCATCCATGCCCAAAGTCTTGCATGAGGCAGGCGCCCAGCCCAGTTTTGCTGGCGTCTGTCACCAGTCGAAATGTCCGCCCAAAATCCGGATAGCTTAGCAATGGACGCGTAGTTAGCAGCATCTTGATCCTTTCGAACGCCTGCTCCTGGTCCTCAGTCCATTCCCAGGGACAATCCTTCTTCAGCAACCTCGTCATCGGCTCCGCAATAGACCCAAACGCTGCGATAAATTTCCGATAGTAGCCCGCAAGGTGTACGAACCTCTTCACCTCCGTAGCGTCCACCGGTCTTGGAAAGTCAGTCACCGCTTTCACGAGTCGCTCCGTCGGCTGCACGCCTTTGTTGCTCAAAGTGTGTCCCAGATACTCCATCGACTCCGACACGAAGCTGCACTTCTTGAGTTTGAGGCTCAAGCCGGCGCTTGCCAGTCGTTCCAGCACATTAGCCACCTCGACCACGTGTCGCTCGACGTTGCCTTTGGTAAACACGACAATATCATCCAGATACACGAGGCAAGTAGTCCATGTCAATCCTCGTAGCACTCCATTCATCAATCGTTGAAACGTAGCTGGTGCATTGGTAAGACCGAAGGGCATTCGCGTGAATCTGTAGAGCCCGCGCTTGGTAAGGAACGCGGTCTTATCACGATCGCCACGCGCTACCTTGATCTGCCAGTAACCCGCCTGTAAGTCCAGAGTAGTAAACAGCCGTGCACCACCCAACGCCTCCAACGTTTCATCTATCCTTGGTAGTGGGTAAACGTCCTTCTTCGTTATCCTGTTTAACGCCCGATAGTCAATGCAGAAACGAACAGAGCCGTCCTTCTTCTTGACCAATACTACGGGGAATCCCCATGCACCATCGCTCTCTTCAATGACCCCCGCCTTCAACATCGTATCGACATTCTCCTCAATGGTGGCGTCTTCTGTCTGCGCCTGCCGTCGTCGCTTCATCAAAATAGGGGCTGCATTTCCGGTATCAATGTGATGCTCCACATTCAAAGTCGTAGCCGGTGGGCAATCCTTCGGTGCCTCCGTCAGCTTCCTGTACGACCGCAATAGCTTCAGCACGAGTTTCCGTGCGTGTTCGTCCTTCACTCCAATCTGCACATCGTCTTCGTTCTGCAGAGGCGTCTCCGTGTCGCCAAGCTCGCCAAGCCACTGTTCCAGTCGCTTCGTCTTGAGTTCACCGTTCATTGCCAACACGTCCATGTCTGCCTTGAGGGGGATCCACGCACCAAGTTCCTTGCGGGTAGGCAGCTTTGTTCGCCCACCGTACGCATTCACAGCCGGCACCAGAGCTTTTCCATTGCGAACCTTCGCCACCGCCGGGGCTAACAACACTGCACCAGTTTCACACATCGGGATGAAGACGCCTTCTTCACCTTCCGGGGCCGCTACCGCCACTTCCACCGGTTGCACCGCACGTCGCTCCAGGTTCGCAGCACCAACTAGTCGCACGCTCGCTGCCTTGCGCTCGTCGCCGTCATTGTCCGTGTGGAACGGGATGATCACCTCTCTACCTCGCTCATCGTAGCGCAGCTCACCACCTTCAAAGTCCAACACCGCACGGTGCTTCTCCAAAAAGTCCACCCCGACCAGGAACTCACTGGTGCAGCCTTCGATAATACATGCCGTCACCTCCACAGTCTGCCCGAATACGTTCTGCATGCGAAACGTCCATAGCCCAAGGACGTCTAACAGAAATCCACCAATACCTTCAACGCAGTCAACCGGAGCCGCTCGCTTCACTCGCTCGCCTCTCATCATCCAGTCCGTGCCGGCTACCGAGTATCTGGCGCCACTGTCAATCTTCACAGCCATTTGCTCACCGTCGATCATCATCATTGCTGTCGGCAGGCCGTCACTCGCTTCCGCGTTATCCACAAGACCGTGATTCCCGTCCTCTGCCACCATCACTTCCGTGGTACGCACCAGATTGACGTGGGCCTTCTCCGCGTCGTCCCGAGCCGCACTGCCACCACCACGCTGCCATCGTTCCTTCAGTTCCTGTCGCGCATCGGCTATCTGCTGCTGACGACGCGCCTGTTCTTCAGCTGCCAACTCCGCGACTACCCGTTCCACGTCATCAGCCTCTGCGACGGCTGCGGCCTTCTCCAGTGCACGCCGTACTCGTCGACGTTTCGCTTCCTTGCGTCCCTGCTTCGCCGCCTTCCGGGCCGGGGCCCTGGTCCTGGTGGGTTCCGTCGCGTCGTCCGGTAACTCCTCCGCCAAATCCTCAACCGACTCGCCCTTCGTTGTCGTTCCGTCATTCACGTTCCTGTCGTTACTCACCGTCGCTTCTTCCTCAGCTGGGCGTCCGTCGTTCGACACACCGTCGCCTTCCTCAGCCGGTCGTTTGTCATCCGGGGCACCGTCGCCTTCCTCAGCCGGGCGCTCGTCGTTTGGTACGCCATCGCCTTCCTCAGCTGGACACACTCTCTTCCCTGTTTCCGTTTTTCGTCCTCGTCCGTAGCGTAATGCTGCCATTGCCGGCCTCACCGTCGCCACGTATCTCGCCGCTCGCATCTTGTCACGCGCGCCGAATTCATCATCCAAATGAGCACTCACAGCCGCCCGCACTGTTCTCGTACTCCCGTTCGTTGTCGCCTTCTCCAAAGCCACCGCACTCTTGACCTCCGCGTCGCCGGCCACCTGCAACTGCTCTACTTTCTCGCCGTTGCCGTCGTCCGCCACCACCGTCGGTCGCTGGGGTCTCTGCCGTTCGCACGGACACCGTACTCCCCCTACGGCGCCCGCTCCTCGTTTTCCTTCACCGAGTCCTTCTGAGCGCGCGTCGCTAAGTCGGCGTCGTTCCTAGCCTTCGCCTCTGTGTCTGGACACTCCTTCGCAAAATGACCTGTCCTGCCACACGCATAGCACGAGAGTTGCCCAATGGGTCGAACCCGGATGGCGCTGCCGTCTGCTGTCGCGGCTGTTCCGCTCCACGTGTCGTCCGGGTTGCGGCCTTCGTACGCTTCGCTTTCTGACGCTTCGCAGGGCGCGTAGTAGGTGCGGCATCCACCGATTCGTCTTCACTCGACTCGTCATCGTCACTGTCTTCGGCCCTGATCATCTTGACCTTGGCGATGGCCTTCTTCTCTGCCTTCGGCGTCGTCGCAGCCTTCTTCGCAGGTTCCTCAGCAGTTGGCTTCGCGGTGCGCTTACGGTTTTGCCGAACAGCCCAGTAACGCCCATTCCACACACGTCCTTCGGGTATATCCCAGATGCCGGTGTACTTGTTCCACACGCCCTGTGGGTTCGAGAAGATCGCCCAATCTGGATCCGTAGGCGTCGTCAACGCCGTCGCAGTCACTGAATCTCGTACGCCAACACCTGGAACCACCATCGCGTGTCCAGACGCCGCGCCAACTGTCACCGGGTACGCCATCTGAGCGGTAATCCATTCCTGACCGATATTCTTCATTCCTTGCGCCACGTTGTCGAAGGGGTCATCCACTTCAGTCGCCTTATCCACCGCCTTGTCCAGAGTTTTGGGCTTGCTCGCGGACCAGCTGCCTCGTCGTCTTAGGCAAGTTGCGGATGAATTGTGCGACTAGTACGCGTTCACTCACTTTGTTCTCTCCACGAGCATCGCGAAGTCCAGCAGCGAAATTAGCGAACGTCTCGCCAGGCATCAGGTACCGTTGGTTTACACGTAGTTCGGCTTGGGATTTGTCTGGTCGCTCGCCATAACGTCGTTTCAATGCCGCCTTCAGGTATGACCACGTCCTCATCTCCGGTCGCATGCCCTGATCCACTTGCACCCAAAAGCGCGCAGCGTCGTCCTGCAACTTATTGCCAACGATGTAGTACAATTCACCATCCGTCCAACCACCGCGTCCTGATATGCGCGCACCTTCGAGCGCCAGATCCACCTTCTTTATCCACGTCGACACTGAGTTGTTGGGAGATGGCTGGAACGGTGTAAGTTCAAGGTCCCTGATGTTCTTCCGACGTCCGTGTCGTGGTGCTGGTGCTGTGTGCCGTTCTCGCCGTCCTCGTCCTGCGCCAACTTCGTCAGAGCCGCTTGGTGAGTCACCGTGATCGTCGTCGCCGTCGTCGCTGTCCGAGTCACTACTGGAGCTACTGTCACCACCGTCACCGCCGTCGGGTCCTCGTACGTACGTCACGTGTCGGGTGTCCACCATAGTCGAGGCTGCTGTGGGCGTATGTGTTGCGCCGTTTGTCGCCGTCGTCTCGTGCGTCGCTGTCGCTTGGCTTATGGACGTTGCCACGGCTACCTCCAAGTTGTCGAGGCGCGCCGTCATCCTGTTCATCGTCTCCGACAGCTGAAGGAGCACTGCCGAGAGCGCCGGCATCTCGCCCGTCGTTGCTGGTGCCGCCGCCGCGCCCGTGGCTGCGTCCGTGCCCGCCGGCGACTGTTCAACAGTGGGTCCGGTATCCGGAACCGTGTCAATGGCCTGGTCGTCTGTGCCGTTATCCGGATTCGACTGCATCACTGGCTCTTCGTCCTCATTCTTGGATTCTTCGTTTCCGGGGTTAGTCGTGCGCCGCTCGTCGTCCGTGTCGTCGCTGGCTGGGGACGTCATGCTCTGACCGATGCCCGGCGCCAGTGAGCTCATAGGAGTCGCCGTCGCCGTTTTCTTCTGCTTCGTCGTTGTTTGGGAGGCCGGAACCGTGATTACCTTCGTACGTGCCATTTCGTTCTCGTTTACTTGTTCCAGGCCCCTGTATGACCACCATGTAACGTGTCTAGTCTAGCTCTGCACGCCGAGCTTTGGTCGCCCAGTGCTGATGGGTCCAAGCGTCCGTTGGCCGTCGGTAGAGGAACTTCCACTACCCCGCCGGTGTGTATCGTACTGACACACGACCTATTTGTATTTGTGTTTCTGTTCGTTCTAGGTAGACTACGACTAGCTACTCTAAGCCCGTCAATAGACTAACACCGTTCGGCTTGTCCGTCCGTCCGTTCACCGTCCGTCCAAGTACGAGTTGCTGTCGCCGACCACTTGGACTCCACACCGTTGTGCGTCGTCCTACTCGTCGCAGTCACCGGAAGCGTGAAGACCGTTGCCCTCACTCGCCCTCGTCCGTTCGTTCGTCCAAGTTCCAGTGTTCGTCCACCGTCGTGTTCGAAGCACTAGTCCGTCCACCGTTCGTCCGTATCCGTAGTCGCTTATGGGCCCACTCCTGGGTCCTGGGTTGCGGAATTGGGTTGCGCTCGTCGCTGCCAATTCGTAAGTGAGTCCTCGCCATTCCAGTCCAGATCCAGTTCGTCGTGGCGGTCGTGGGGCGTTGTGCGTCCTGTCTGCAGCGGCCATCGCTGGATACGCACGCTACCGCGTAGCGGTATCTTCGCCACTTCAACCACCGTCCGTTTGACGTCCGTACCGAAACGCTGGAGCCCATTACAGATGCACCACTTTCCACTAGCACCTTCACAATACCCAGGGCTCCCGTTTATTGTATTTTAGACTGATAGATAGCTGCACAGGCAATAAAATATTTATCGCAGCCACAGCATTTAGCAATAGATAATGCAGTATCATCATGAAAGAGCATCAATAATTCCAATACAATATCAAAACGTTGTTACTCAGTAAACTGCGATGCTAAAACCTGAGCAACTTGACACTGCTTACATGCACTCATCCACCGTCCGGACGTCCCAATACGACCTGTTCACACGCAAAAAGAGGATCATCTCTTTGGGAATCAATGGCTAGGAATCGTTATCATGGTTCAAAGTTTTTCAATAAAGTAGTGGAGGTTCGCTCAAAAAATAAATTATTTATCAAGTTTGGGATTCAGAAAAATTAAATATTTTGATGATGATATTGTATTGTATTTCCAGTAAATATATTTTTCGGGAGCCCTGACAATACCCACGTGGTTGTGTTTACACGCGAAATGCAGAGCTGTCCAGCCATTCGATCGACTCTCGTTTACATTTGCCCCAAATTGTATAAGCAGGCTCACCACATCTGTGTAACCTCTTTTTGACGCAACCATAAGTGAAGTCCAGCCCTCCTTATCCGGCAATTCGACATTTGCTCCATTCTCTAACATTTTTTTTCGTAATTCCCAACTGGCCACACTTGATAGCATACAGAAGGGAACTACCTTCACCTTCGAACATCAAGTCAGCGTTTGCACCTCTCTCCAGCAATAGCTCTACAGCTTCAGTACGTCCATTTCTCGAAGCAGAATGAAGAGCAGTCCAACCACCAGGCAATTGCTTATCTAAATTGGCTCCATTATCTGCCAAGATCCGGATGACATCCACATGACCATTTTGTGCGGCGACCATCAGCGCATTGAAACCTCTTTTGTTCACGTGCTCCATGTCTGCACCATTCTTCAATAGAAGCTTCACAGTCCCAGTTTGTCCACATCCTACTGCTGATCTTAGCGCAGTGTCATTTCTTTCGTCCATCAAATCGACCGTCGCTCCATTTTCAAGTAGTATTTGAACAATACTGAAGTGACCACCCCTACAGGCAATGTGAAGAGCAGTAGAGCCGTCCACTTGTTGAACATTCACATTTGCACCTCTCTGAAGTAATATTTTGACAACATCTTCGTGGCCACCGAACACAGCACGTGTGAGTGGATCCCAACCTTTGCGACTAGCCAAGTCCATCGATGCTTCCTTGTCCAAAAGAAACTTCACAATGCGGGCAAGTCCCTTATCAGCAGCCGTTGCTAGTGCGCTATTACCAAGCTTATCCACCAAATTGAGCGACGCACCGAACAGAACTAATGTTTTTACAGCTATAAGGTGTCCCCGCGCACTTGCCATATGTAACGCGCTCATTCCACTGGATGATTGTGAGTCAACATCGGCTCCTGCCTTTACGAGTGTTGCCATCACCTCTGAGTGGCCAGTGCTTGCTGCATGTGTCAGTGCTGTCCATCCAATTTTGCATTTCGAATTGACACTTGCGCCATTTTCCACCAGCAACCTTACTACCTTGATGTGTCCATTTCCAGCAGCAAGCATGAGTGGAGTGTCTCCAGATTCACCAACAATATCAACCAGTGCGCCAGCTTCAAGGAAGATCTTGACTGAATCGTCTCGTCCTTGTTGGCATGCTGCAAGGAGATTCTCGTTCACTGTCGTAACATTGACCGCCGCGCCCTTCTGGAGAAGACTAGTTATCACTGCGGTCTGCCCCACCCAAGGATCATTATCCCATTCTCTCTCAGCCACTTCAACATCAGCACCATGAGACAGAGGTGTATCGTAATCTTCTTCTTTACATGTTATCGACAGTGCTGTTGCGCCAATAGATCCTCCAACATCAGTGCTTCCTGCTTCCACTAGCACATCTTCGTAACTTTGTTCGCCTGCACTGGGAAACAAACTGTGTCCACGGGTGGACGATCCATCCTGGCTGCCTATATCATCTTTTGATTCGTTCTCCAGGGGTATCATGATCTCATCTTCGTAACCACCTTCAGTAGCAGCCATCCGCGCAGTAATAGCAATATCGGAAGTTAGATCAATATCTACTCCTTTCGCTATCAGATACGCCTCGACAGTGATTTGCCCATTCCTAGAAGCGGCCGTCAGTGGAGTAACCTTACATTCCAACGTATCGATAAGAGAACCATTTCCAAGAAGGTTTTCTACACTGTCGACTTGGCCGTTCATGCATGCCTCGTACAGATCATTCCAGCCATCAGGTCGTTCGTTGTCCACCCACCCACTTTGTTCCCTTAGCGAATCTACAGCATTCACGTGGCCATGCTGGGACGCAATCTCAAGTGATGTGTGACCCACAGCGTTAGCAGAGTCGACTATGGCACCGTTCTCGATCAGAAGTTCGACAATATCTGCATTTCCGTTCTGTGTTGCAGCTACCAGCGCACTATTCCCACATCCATCCATCACGCTAACGTCTCCACCACTAACAAGAAGCAACTTCACAATATCAATATGTCCAGCAGTACAGGCCACATGGAGGGCAGTTAGCCCGTCTTCTTACTGTTCGTTCACTGAAGCCCCTCTCTTAAGTAGATCCTCGACAACAACCACGTGACCCATTTGAGCCGCGCCCATGAGCGGAGTTCTTCCGTTTTTGACCACATGATTAATGTCAGCTCCATTCTCCAGTAGGATCCTTGCAATCTTTTTGTGACCATCCATACACGCCAAGTACAAAGCAGTAAAGCCGTCCTCCCGTTGCTTATCCACACTCACCCCTCTTTTTAGTAACATCTTCACAACATCTTCGTGGCCGTACAATACAGCAATCATGAGTGAAGTCATCCCTCCATGGCCAGCCAAGTCCACTGATGCCCCCTTATCCAATAGAAACTTCACGACATTGACATGCCCGTTGCTAGCAGCCTTCATCAGTGCGCTGTCACCATTTTCATCTACCAAATCGACCGAAGCACCAAATCGAACCAGAATTTGCACAACTTGAAGATGTCCCCACGGGCTTGCATGGTGTAACGCGCTTGATCCATCAGATAATCGCATATCAACATTGGCTCCTCTCTTTAGCAACGTTTTCACTACCTTTGAGTAGCCAGCCTTTGCTGCGTAAATCAACGCTGTCCACCCAGTGGAGCCTTTTGCATTGACTGTTGCACCCTTTTTCACCAATAACTTCACTATCTTGTAGTGGCCATTTGCAGCAGCAACAATGAGTGGAGTTTCGCCAAATTCATTGACAGCATCAATGTGCACCACCTTTCAGCAACTTCTTTACTACTCTTTTTCGTCCTTGTTCGCACACCTCGTGGAGCGTATTTCTATCCAGTAATTCACTAGTGTCAGTTCGCACCACCTGCTTTAGAGCCGCTCCCATCGCTTTAACAGCTTTCCAGGCCGGCATGACAAGTGGTCGTTGATAAAACGGAAGTGAGTTGGTTTGAAATCTTGAGCGGGTTGAGCTTATCGATCGACTTTCAACCATGTCGCATGGGTGCGCAAAAATCAGCACTGATGTTTTCAGCATGGTTTCTTTTTATCATTCTGCTGGTTCAACACCTCACTCCACCGTGCCCGTCATACCGGCTAAGTCATTTTCGGGTTAATCTTAAAATGTGTCGGTTTTCAGCACTTGACTTCGGTGCGTTTGGTCCAAAGAAGATCTTTCGTGTAGCTCCCTCGAGAATCTGCGGCATTTTGCAAGTCACTGGCCAGTGGGTGTATCCTGAACATGTCCATGCAGACAATAAGCAGACCTTGAGTTGGTCCGAGTTTAGTGAAAACAGCTTTGGAAGCTGGGGGTCTCTGCAAAAGTATTTTTCCACGGGAATATCCATATCTCCACTTGCAAAGACTTCGATAGTGGCACGTCCTCCGAAACTACATCTGCATTACGCACGAAAGTTACATTTTGTCGGTTGTACCGACACTTTTGAAAGAACACAGTCACTCAACACACTTCTTAAATAATATGTCACAGCTCTGGTGCCGTCCCAAATCGAAATGAAGAGCACGCCTCTCAGGAGTTGGCTATCCAAATAACACCACTTTTTTGCCAGTGAGCTGGACGAGTTCATCCATACCGAACGCAACAACTGACACCACCAGCCACAACATCAGCGTAAAGAATAATCCTGGCTGTGATCTCATGCCTCTCCTGGAACGCCACGTGAAGGAAATGTATCTCCATTCAACCATTTGTTTACTGTAGTGATATAATTAGAGGAATTTGAACGATGGTGGAAGGACATACACCGCGCGGTGTACCCATTCCATCGTGATCTTCACAGCTACAGCTCCGTGATGCAAGCCCTGCATCATTGATACAGTAGTCTCTGAAGTTCTGCGCTCTGTCAGTCAGCTGTGGTCTCCATCCACCATATTCAATCACTTGTGAAGAGATTGTAGGCTCTTACGTATCACATTACACAGGGTACTCAAGTATACACTGGTATAAGTACCTTCTGGCTATGGCTACATCCTAGAGTGTATCCAAAATGCAAGTGCCAGCAGCAAATGTCAGTCATTCTGGTTCGGAACAAGTCAAGATGACCGCAAATGAAATATCTGCTGAGAGCATCGTACCAAATGACCATGGACGGACGAAATTTACGTTGATGAAGATCTACAAAGACCAAGAAATTATTGAAAAAGAGCCCGAGGGGGAGTCGGAGGTCGACAATTTGACTTTGCAGGCTGCCTGTGCAACTGGCGACGTGGACGCAGTGGAGGAGTTTCTCGAGGATGGAGCAAATGTCGACGCAGAGGATGAAGATGGCGACACTCCGTTGACCTGTGCAGCGGAATACGGAGAACGGAGCTTCGGTTAATTTAGTGGATGAAGATGGAGACAGTCCTCTTATGTTAGCGGCTGTCAATGGATTTGTTGAGATTGTGGATCTACTCGTACAGAATGGGGCGTGTATTGATGCTGTCAACAGCTCTGGCTGGACTGCCTTTCTCAATGCTTGTTCGAGTGGATCGGATGATGCTGTAGCTTTGTTGTTGGAGAATAATGCTGCATCGGATGTGAAATTGCTAAGTGGGTACACAGCTCTCCACATTGCGAGTGAAGGTGGACATTGTGCTGTTGCAGAGCTGCTTCTGGACCGTGGAGCTCTGGTTGACTCGACTGACAATGATGGGGACAGTCCACTGATCACTGCAGCTGAGAATGGACAGGTGGAAATGGTTACATTGCTGTTGAAACGTGGTGCTTCAGTCGATTTGTGCAGTTTTTCTGGATGGACTGCGATGATGAGTGCAGCTGAAAAGAACTACGTAGATGTGGTCGAAGTGTTACTGGAGAACGGAGCAGACATCGATAAGTTTGGGGTTTTTGGGAAGACCGCGCTAAGTATTGCTTGTGAGCAAGGATGTGTTGATGTGGCGCGTCTTCTGGTCGAGAAAAGAGCGGATATTGATGTACCAAACGCACTTGGCCGTACTCCGCTTTACCTTGCAGTTGACAGTGGGCATGAAGAAGTGGCGAAGTTTCTCGTTGACAATGGAGCGATTGTGGAAAGAACCTCCAACTACGATGACCGGAGTGTCCTATTGAACGCTTCGGAAAAAGGTTACGATGCTATCGTGAAAGTTTTGCTGGAAAATGGAGCTGACATTAACGCACAACTACACACTGGATCTGACAGTCTTCTCCTTGCATCTGGATATGGTCACTTCGCTGTTGTCAAACACCTTCTCGAGTATGGAGCTTCTGTTAACAAAATTGATGGTGATGGCGACAGTCCCCTGCATTCAGCTGCACGTTACGGCCACCTCGAAGTTGTGGAGCTTCTTATTGAGAATGGAGCTCCTATATCGCTGGTGAATAATTCTGGCTGGACTCCGCTGATGAGATCTGCTGAACATGGGAATTCGAAAGTGGCGAAGGTTTTATTGAAAGCTTCTACTGCTGACCAACTGGATCTACAACTGCCTACTGGAGCTACGGCATTAAACATTGCCTGTGAGCATGGTCAATTTGATATTGCAGTGGCTCTCGTGAACCATGGAGCTTCCATTGAACTGGCAGATAACGAAGGATACACACCATTGATCACAGCTGCACAGTTGGGATACTCCGATATTATCCAGCTATTAGTCAACCGAGGCGTTAACGTTGATGCTCGACTGCCAAGTGGAAGCACCGCACTAGTGACTGCGATTTGGTACAAACGATTGGATGTTGTTCGAATACTCTTAGACAATGGCGCAGACGTTCACTTGGCCGGGGGTTTTCAGAACTGGCCCCCACTCAATGTTGCATATTTCAGCGGTTATAGCGAGATGGTGCAGCTCATTTACGAACGGCTCCCGGCTGACAAGCAAATATCCTTTGGCGATGTCGTTGCTGCAATTACTTCTGGCCGAAATATTGCAGTTCGTTCTGAAGAATCAAATATTCACACTGAGATCGACCAGAAACATCGTAATGGAGATACTGCTCTGCAAATTGCCTGTGAACAGGGAGAAGTGAAGACTGTCGAAGCTCTTTTGGAGAATCCGAACAATGATATTAATCTTACGGATTCGAATAGTTGGACCCCGTTGATGCATGCGTGTGATAACGGCTACATTGATGTCGTCAAGGCTCTTCTTTCGAAAGGCGCGGATGTCAACAAAGCGCCTCCCGATGGATTCACTGCTCTCCACCTCAGCTGTCGGGAAGGGTACATCGACATTGTTCTCCTCCTTCTTAACCATGGAGCTTTACTTGATCCGCAGGATGAAGACGGAAGCAGTCCTCTCATTATTGCTGCAGAAGAAGGATGTGAAGACGTGGCCGAGTTGCTAATTGAACGTGGAGCATGTATTGACTTGTCCAACAAGGAAGGAATGACTGCGCTTATGAGTGCAAGTCCAGATGACTATGACGACGTAATTTCACTACTTTTGGAACTGGGGGCAGATGTGAACAAGCAGCGGCTCGACGGAAGCTCAGCACTAAAGATCGCGAGTGAAAACGGAAGCTACGCTTCTGTTAAATTACTCGTTGACCATGGCGCTTCGGTTGATTTGGCAGCAGAAGATGGCTATACCCCACTGATCAGTGCAACTGAATGTAGACATAAAGCTATTGTGAATTTGCTACTGGAGAACGGAGCATCGATCGATTTGGCGAAGGAGAATGGATGGACTGCGCTCGTTTGTGCAGCTCTTGATGGCTACACAGATATAGTTTCTCTTCTTCTAACAAAAGGAGCCAACGTAGACACTCAAGGTCTGGATGGTTCTACAGCTCTCATGAATGCCAGTTTACGTGATCATTTGGATGTGGTAGAATTGCTTGTTGATCATGGAGCTTCGATCAATTTGGTAGATGGAGATGGAGATACAGCACTCAATTGCGCTGCGGGTAATGGACACAATGAAGTGGTGACGTTCTTGGTAGAACATGGTGCAAATGTAGCCATTCTGAACAATGAGGGATTATCGGCGATAATGAAAGCTTGTAGTGGCGGGTGTGGTGTAGCCACTATCTCACTTCTTCGAGAGCACGGAGCAAGGATTGATGAGAAACTTCCGAGTGGCTACTCCACTCTACACATAGCGTGTGTAAACTGTGACCTTGCTGTGGTGAAACTGCTTCTAGACGATGGTACAGACATTGAAAGTACAGACGAGGAAGGTAATACGCCCGTACTAATGGCTGCTCAAAACAATTCCGTCGACGTGGTAGGGTTCCTACTTGACCATGGGTCATTTATCGTGGCCAACAACTATGGTTGGACGCCACTTATGGGTGCTTCGAAGAACGGTGACCTCGATATTGTTCGTCTTCTTCTTGAACGTGGAGATTCGTTAGAAGCAGTCGATGGCGATGGTGAAGGTTTGATTTTTGCAGCGGCTGCTGGCGGGAACGCTGATGTGGTAGAATTCCTCGTTGCAAACGGCGCCGCAGTGGATTCAGTCAATTCGTCTGGAGCAAATCCACTGATGAAGGCGTGCGAAGAAGGCCACATTGAAGTAGTGACGCTTCTTTTGGAAAAAGGTGCAAACGCAGAGATGCAAAGCTCTGACAGGGCTACAGCCCTTCATAGCGCTAGTGTGAACGGTCATGCGGATATTGTCGAACTTCTTCTGAAACACAAGGTGGTATTTGACGAAAGGGATAGCGATGGAGATACACCGTTGGTACTTGCAGCTGCAAATGGACATGTAGATGTGGTGAGGGTGCTCTTGGACAATGGTGCGCGTATCGATGCAGTGAACAATACCGGGTACAATCCGTTGACTAGTGCAGTTAACGGAGGTCACGAAGATGTGGCCTCTTTGTTACTTGAACAGGGAGCGAATATTGACGAACGAGGTCCTAATGGGGCTACAGCATTGCAAGTGGCATGTGAAGAGGAACAATTGGAGATTGCGAAACTTCTTCTTGATCGTGGAGCAGATATCGACGTGGTTGATGGAGATGGTGACAACGCTTTGTTGATGGCAGCAGAACACGGACTGACCGAAATGGTGACGATTCTCCTCCAAAAGGGTGCAGCAGTTGACACCACCAACAAGATGAACGAGAGCGCATTGTTCAAGGCTTCTCTACAGGGCCATGCTGATGTGGTGTCAGTACTTCTGGAGAACGGGGCGACTATCGAGCAATAAACCACAGTACTCTTTGAAGCCTGTGCCAAATGGACATCTGCCTGTTGCCAAGATTTTGAAAGCTTCCACCAACCCCAACCATCTTTTTTTTTTATGACACTTTAGTGGACAAGTATAGTGAAGTGGAAAGTTTAGCAAAGCCTAGATAAGAGGGATTTTTGTCCTTAAAAACGAGATAATTGTTGAGGCTGACTGTGATGGGGTTGATCTATTGCGCGTCAAAATGAGCACTACAGTATTGGGGACCCGGGTGGTGGACCCGGGGGACTTCGCAGTTCGAAGTCCCATATCACATGGGATTTTGACACTCCTGCTACAAAATTAAACGGAAAATCTATTGTCCATGTTTTCTGAAGAGGGGGTGAAAACCCAAACTGAACCCATCTTGGCCGGCGTCAAAATGGGCACCTATAGTTACAGAGCTGTGTATGCAGGGCACGCTTCACCACAGAGCCATGGATGATCTAAACGAGCTCGTTTGAAAGCTGTGTCAGCGTCCTCAGGTCACTAAGTGGCTTAGCTAGGCGAGCTCGGATTTTGGGAATTTGCACAGGATTTGGAGCCCATCCTTGCGTCATTAATGATTTTACCATGTTTCCTTCGATTTAGTTTTACTATGGATATTAACCTAACCCGGATAGAAAATATGGACAAAACACCTTCCTAAATACAAGTCCACATCCTACTCCCCCCCTAAACCCCCCTTACATCCTACTGTACGTTTTGTACAGTACACACACTGGGAAAAATAGCACAAATAGCAAATTGCTGGTCTTTTGCGTTCGTAATTGCTATCGCCGAACCCTACAGCGAGGCCGATAGAAAATCGCGCAAATTGCTGGCAAACGTTTGCCTGTGACAGCTTCGGTTTTGGCAAAACAACCTGAAGTCTGTAGCCGTCGCGGAGAAGGCTGCACGCCGCCAACGCTACAAGAAGCTGCTGCTGCTACATTTTATTCGTAGCAGCATTAAAGAAGAACGGTAGACTTCGGTGAAGCCATCCGGTAGGTTAGTATTGTACTCGATCTGGACTGCATCCCACTGGTCAAACGGCAGAATCTGCTCAACTAAACCAAGCATGTACTACGTTTACGGAGCGGTCCAGCCTTTTCCTTGGGCCATGCACACGTTACGGGATCGCACGGCTGCGCTGCATGCTGCCCTGTGAAGTCTGGATCCACCACGAACAGCGTTTGGGTGGTAGCAAATTGCGGAGACCTCAAATCCGTCTCTGCAGATTGCGCGTGAATTTGAGTCACCTATCCCTCGCTTTTAAATTGGATTCTGGGAGCGTTCATTTTGCAATTTGTGTTGTTTTCTGAAGGTCCCCACTGACAGCTTTGCATCTACGGAAGTGCTCTGTAATATCTTATTCTAGTAGTAGAAGTAAGCTTTTCAGGTCACGCGAATTATCCAACCGTTCGTCCTTTCATCCCGTCACAAGCGAGAGATTCTCACAGCAAGGCTGAACGACCATTTTGACTCAGCATTAGAGCGATCTACTCCTCAGTCTCCAATGGAATCGTCCAGAATACATGGTATCACGGTTGTTCAAAGGTGTTCGTCATGAATAGGTTCATTGTATCGGTGTTGGTTCCAGAAGCACCACTGCAAACGCAATGAGCAGTAAATACTAATCAATCAACCTGAACACCCACCTGTGCGCTCCAGCTCCTTCTGCCAACGCTTTTACAAAATCGTCAAGAGACACGATGACAAAAAAATGGACACTGTGAGGCCTTCAAGGACTCATAGCAATGCTAGTTGCTGTGCAGAAACCGAGAGATTTTACTCGCGCTGCACCTTGGATCTGCTTCTACGAGGGAAAACTTTACTTGACGATGTTGTGGGGGCTTTGAATGACGATGTCTGGGCCAAGCTACTTTTCACTGTCTGAGAGTTCAAAATGATTGATAAAAATTGACATTCTCCAGAATCCGGAAGGCCTTGAGCTTACTTTAAATGTTAGCGTCAGCCATTCTGTCTGTCTTTTTCTGAAAACGTAATTTTCCCCTCAGTTGGAATGTATGGCAAAAACTGCAAAGCGCGATTTGCACATAATTTGTCAGACAAATGTCAAACCAGAATTGCTATGTAACTTAAAGTGAATTAGAGCAAAACATACCCTACCACACACGGCATTAGATGGTGTCGAGTGCGGCCAAGAACTAACTATGTTTTCTAGACCAAGAATTGCTAAGTTATTAAAATGACAGTAGTATTTGCTTGCACCAGGGCCTCATATGACCGTATGGGGTTCTGCTGCTTGCTTATAATTGCCTACTATTATCCTTCTATCACACATTGCGTCCACAAACTACTGCGACAGCCAAGGTGGCTGTCACAGTAGCTTGTGGGAGCCTTTCGGTTTGTACCAGCACCTGTCTGTGGAGAGCAGCGCTGTTGTCGGCGCACTTTGTAGCTCTGTGGAGTAATTAACAGCTTTTGAGGTACTATTAAATAACTTACTGCTCTCTCAGATGTCTCTAAGTTCGTATTAAGTTCTTTGATATTGCTATTACTGTGCGAGCACTGATGAGTAGACTAATAAAACGCGTTTGCGGAAGGTAGAATGAGCATGCATAGACTAAAACAATAAAGGTGACCAATATAAGTCTTGAGCTTGGCACATGCTCACATTAATATCGACAAGACATGGCATGCATGTGCCCAGCTTGACATTGGATGTATGATGTAACCTATAAATTTCATGCAAATCGTGATGTCTAGCTTTTGTCCAGATAATGTGTCACAGTATATATTATGTGACACGAATGTTACTCGATGACATCCGATCCAAGTGAGAAGGAAAATGTGACGCGAATGTTGCTCGATGACATCCGATTCAGGAGAGAAGGAAAATGTGACGCGAATGTTACTCGATGACATCCGATTCAGGAGAGAAGGCAAATGTGACGCGAATGTCACTCGATGACATCCAAACACAACCCCCCAACGACAGTTCTTCGAACTGCGAATGTAGATTGATTTCACAAGTTTAAACGGTAAAAACAAAAAAACGTTTTGAAAATGTTTGATTCTATTTTAAGCAATTAATTGTGGCTTTGTTGTTTGTCTTCATGAATTGAAAACGAGAAGCTACGGCTATGGACATGTTCTGCAATTCACAGCCTCGACCCAGACGCTGGGCAAGGGGAGGATACTATCTAGACACTCAGTGGCACTGCCAGTGGGCCACTACAGGCTAGCAAACGGAGCTCTATTGAAGATCATACGTCAATGGGTACATTTTGCTAAATCAAATCGGGATGAACATTCTCCAATTGGTCCCGAGAACAGGATGTCAGACTTTACCTCAGACCTTTTAGGTCAGCTACCGACAGGAGATCTGGATGTTGTTCGAGCGTTGATAGAGTGTGGAGTTGCAGTGGACGAGGAAGTGGTGTCGTTTTTACAGGAAAATGACAAGAAACAATTGGTGAATAAAGATATCATTCTCCACGTGGCGTGTCAAGAGGGACAAGAAGCTGTAGCTGATATTCTCCTCAAAACTGGTGCAGAGATCGAAGCTGTCAATAAATACGGCAATACACCACTCATTGAGGCTGCTGGGAATGGCCACAACGAAGTGGTGAAGCTGTTGTTGGAACACGGCGCAGCAATTGGAGCAAGAAGCGATGATGGGTGGACAGCATTGCTGTATTCGGTATACATAGGCGACTCGGAGGTGGTGACTACACTTTTGAAGGCAGGAGACGACGTTGATACGCAGTTGCCCAGTGGAATGAGCGCGTTGGAACTCGCTAGTACAGGGGATTATCTTCCAGTTGTGCAAACTTTGATCAAGTTTGGTGCGTCCGTTGACTTAGTGGATGACGACGGTGATAGTGCTCTGACAGTGGCTGCAGATAAGGGACTTGCCCACATTGTGAAGTTTCTGTTGGACAAAGGAGCATCCGTGGATTTGGTTACTCACAATGGTTGGACCTCGCTCATGAATGCTGTATTCCGTGGTCACGACGATGTTGTCAAGATATTACTCAAGGGAGGTGCAAATGTGAATTTTCAACGAGTAGACGGCTCCACTGCACTTCACATGGCGTGCAGAGCTGGCCATAACAACATTGTGGAGATTCTACTGGAGAATGGAGCAATCATTGAGTTGACTGACGATTTGGGCGACTGCGCACTGAGATCAGCAGCAGAGCACGGACGAACTGAGATTGTGAAGTTTCTGTTGAAGAATGGAGCAGACGTCGACCATGTGAACAAGAAAGGTTTCAATGCGCTGATGGCTGCCGCACAAAATGGTCACGTGGATGTCATCCGGGTGTTGGCAGATAATGGTGCAAATTTAGATAAACAGTTGCCGGCTGGTTGGACTGCTCTTCATTCTGCTTCGAGACAGGGGCACACTCAAGCGGTAGAAGTACTTCTGGAGAAAGATGCAAATGCTGATTTAATGGTGGAAAATGAAGGTAGTTCTCTGCTATATGCAGCTGAGTATGGCCAAATGGAGATTGCGAGGATTTTGTTGGAGAACGGAGCAAATGTCGACTTGCCAGGTGATGATGGCAGGACGTCACTCATGGCTGCATCTCAAAATGGCTACACAGAAATTGTGAAGCTGCTGGTACGGGGTGGTGCGGATGTACACAAGCGACGATCAAAGGGCTGGACAGCTCTGCATTCTGCGTGTAAAAACAACCACGTGGATACCGTGAAGGTGTTAGTGGAAAGTGGTGCGTCTATGGATTGTACGGACGAAGAAGCAGGCAGTCCATTGCGATGCGCTACTGACAATGGACATACTGAGGTCGTGAAATTTCTATTAGGGAAGGGAGGGAGAATGGACCTGACAAACGAAGCTGGTTGGACGCCACTGATGAAAGCTGCTGAGCAAGGACATCTTAGCACGGTGAAAGCTTTGCTCAAACAGGAAGCTACTCGTGATTCTATTGATTTGCAGTTGCCTTCTGGAGCAACAGCACTCAACATCGCCTCCGAACATGGTCATTTCGATATTGTTGTAACACTGGTGAACCGTGGGGCTGCTCTGGATCTAGCGGACAATGATGGCTACACTCCTCTTATCACAGCAGCACAACTGGGATTCTCCGATATAGTCCAGTTTCTAGTGACGCGTAATGCCAACGTTAATGCTAGGCTTCCAAGTGGAGGAACAGCGTTGCTCACTGCTGTATGGTACAATCGGTTGGCGGTTGTTCGGATTCTGCTGGATAATGAAGCGGATATTAATTTGAGTGGCGATTTCCAGAACTGGCCACCGCTGTACGTGGCCTATTTCAGTGGATATATAGATCTCGTACAGCTAATCTATGAGCGCGTTCCTCCTGATACAAGTGACTTGCAGCTTAGCGGTGAGAGAGTGAGTTCTGAGTATGACGAATTTGAAGATCAAGAGCTGTCTACTGATTTAGAACCTGTTGAAGAAAAGCCATGGTTCAAAACGACGCAGAATACCATTGATCAAAAGAATCGCAATGGAGACACAGCGCTGCGAATTGCGTGTGAAAGAGGACAAGTAAAAGTTGTCGAGCATCTACTAGAAAGCACGGAAGCGATCAACATGCCAAACAGTGAGGGTTTGACGCCACTCATGAGCGCATCTGAGAATGGACACACTGAAGTGGTGACAATGTTATTGCAGAAGGGAGCAAGAATGAACGAGCTCAGTTACAGTGGTCGTTCTGCTCTCCAGTTCGCGTGCACCGAAGGATACATCGATATTGTGAAGGTTCTCGTTGGAATGGGAGCGAACATTGATTTAGCAGGTGATGAAGTGTTCAATCCCCTGACATCTGCAGCTGCATACGACAAGATCGACGTGGTAAAGTTCCTTTTAGAGCATGAAGCTTCTGTGGATTTGATTTCCAGAGGATCCTGGACTCCGCTCATGCTTGCATCCCAGAACGGTTACGCGAATGTTGTTAAACTGCTGCTTGATGCCGGTGCAAGCGTGAACAAACAGGGGCCAAATGGTTGGAATGCGCTACATGCAGGGTCAATGTGTGGCCATGCTAATGTGGTTGAGGTGCTACTGTCTCATGGTGCTGATATCGATGCAGTAAACGATAGAGGAGCCATTCCATTGATATCTGCAGCTGAACGGGGTCGAACAGAGGTGACGAAACTGTTGCTGAAAAATGGAGTTGACATTGACTTCACAATGCCAGACGACTGATGACAGCATCGCAAAATGGTCATGTGGAACTCGTCCGAGAGCTACTGGCAGAAGGAGCTTCAGTGAACAAACAGCAAGATAATGGAGGTACAGCTCTCCACGCAGCTTGTTTGTCTGGACGCGTTGACATTGTGAAATTGCTACTTGCTAGTGGTGCAAACGTTAACTTGACGGACGGAGAAGGGAATGGTGCGTTGGCAGCTGCAGCCTTCACATGGCGTCTAGATTTGGTCATGGCAACATCGTCCAGTTGCTGGTGAAGGGAGGGGCTACTGTTGACATTGTCAATAAGCAAGGCTATCGTCCTTTAACGCTTGCCTCTGAACATGGACATACTGTTGTCGTGAAAATTCTTTCGGAGAACGAGGCTACCTCATCTATCCTGAAAAATGGATATACCAAGAAATTAAAGCGCAGAGGTCGTACAATTATGAACTCTCGGGCATCAAAAGGAAAAGCTGCTCTACAAGTAAAGACTATCACCTTTGACGTATACACCGATCGACAGAATGCAACGACCACTTTCCCGCAGGTGCAAAGTCTGTTCGGCGCGTGTAGACTGGTTATGTGAGAGCGAATTAATATCGATTTTGGTAAAAGATAGAGAGCAGCTGTATTTTGCACTAAAAATTGCACTAGTGACGGTTTAATGGATTCCCAGGCTGAAATGGCACGCTTTATCGTAGCCAAGCGCTCTCCTTTCGCCGTCGTAGCAGTAGCTGTTGCTCTTGCGTAGCTTTGCGTTGGCTTAGCCCCTCTATAGCTTAAAAGGACACGTCGTTTTTCTTGTATTGTGTAGTGCATGCAGCGTTGTTTGGCTGGCGCGTACACCTCGTCAAGGAGGCCTGTGTGTGGCAACCTCCTTTGCTTCCTGCAATACTGTCGCGGGTGGTGGGGGCTGCGAGGACTCCTCGTCCGCTTCCTCCATTTTATTGAGTGGCTGGTGGAGACCTCCGTTTTATCGAGTGGCTGGTGGAGTTTTATTTTAGCGATTGAACGCTGCATCGGGCAATTTGATTGGTTGATAACAAAATGTGCACACAATTTTATATCACAGGCGCCCTTTTTATATGGAAGCTGCATTCTGTCGATCGGTGTACTCGTATGAATAAAAATGGTGCTAAAAAAAATGGATTCTTTTGCGACTGTACCCATTACAGATATTACGGGGGTACGTAACCGTTGACTAGGGGTACATTCGATTACACCTTTTGCGACACCGAAACTCCAGTTCCATTACATCATTTGGCCATTCGTGCTTGGGCTTCTCCGTGTTACTCTCCCTTCAGTCTTCTACTTGCTTCCCCTCTCTCTCTCTCTCTCTCTATTACGACGCTTTCCTTTAAGTGTAACCGACGATGACGCTGACCCTGGGCAGGAAGCAGAGGAAGAAGTTTATTGTGCGCATTGTGCTCTTCAAGTGTCAAGACTTAGCAGCAGCCGATATGGACGTCGTAGGCGGCAAAAGCGACCCGTACGTGGTCTTTACACTGGGTGGAGCGACCAAGAAGAGCTCCTGTATCATGAACGACCTTAATCCGCAGTGGTCACCCCCGGAGAAGTTCGAGTTCGAAGTGGACGAATGGGAGAGCGAGTTTCTCATCGCACAGGTCTTCGACTACGACCGACTAAGCAAGGACGATCTCATCGGTTCGGCTGTCATTCCTCTTACGCTGTATGCGGGTAATAGACACTGTGAAATGTACAGCTACCCGCTGGTTCTACCTGATGAGGTGGGCGGAATTGGAGCTCCGAAGAGCGACCTCTACCTGCAGATCAGTTTGTCGGCAAGTGACGGAAGCCCCGTCGAGTATTACTATTAGGAAATTCACTATTTGGATATGAACACTTGAGACGTTTTAAGTGGCAATATACTACAGCCTGGAATGTGCATCGATGGATGGCTGGACATGTACCGGGAAACGAACGACGCGATACTTGAGACGTGCCACACCAGAAATCTTGGGGATCAGCGGCTTGATGTCCACTACTAGTATGGACCCACGATCGCCATTGTCTTCAATGAAGAACGCTAGTACCCATCTAAACTTGTGGAGGTTAATTTGGCGTCGACAATTATCAACAGCGCAACCACACATTCGACACTTGTCGAGCGTAACAAAGACACACAAGTGGGAGGTAGGGGCAGGAAGCAAGTTGCATTGCAGCTTGCAGGGATTTCAGTCCCGCATACCTCCTCGCGTCACGCTGCGACAAAGCTATTGGCACCGGGAAAGTGAGCTCTTCCTCTGCTATTACACAGCAAAAACGGTCTTCGTGCGGCTTTCGAGGTTGTGGTCGGCAGACTGAACTCAAGTCATTCGGAAAACCCGCAATCTTTCCCCAAACAAAATCATCTTCGTGTGCTCTGCGATGCTGACTCGCGTGCTCGAATGAAAACCCGAAACCCACAAGTGGGAAGCGCAATGCCTGGCGATCTTCCGCCCCCTTCTTCCGATCGATAAGGTACTTTATATTGTTTGCCACCGTCTACCTTTTCTGACCTCGACGGTGTCGTTACGCATGATCAGTTTCGAACCATGCGGTCCACTGGCATGAATTTTCGAGTGTATCTGTCTGTACGAGTCTGCAAAGGTGCAAGTTGGGCTCCCGACCGGAGCTTCGAGTTTTGGAGCGTGGAGCTCTCAGCTTACGGCACGACTGGCAATGCGCGTCGGAAAATAGCCACTGCGGACCGGTTCTGAAAGGATTTCGTGCACTCGTAGAATCTCCACTGAAGCCGAGTCGTTTGATTGTCGCTTTTCGGTTCAACAAAATCATCCGACCCCAAATAAGACACTGGTACACATCTAATCTAACAGGTAATATAAACAAGAATTTTATGAATCTGTTTTCAAAGTCTCCGGTACATATTTAATGTCACAGTATTTGTAGATTGCCATGGCCACAATTAAACTGCTGCTCACTTTTGGACAGCCATACAAACATCAAGGTAGTAGAGCTGCTGGCTGCACTCTATCACCTCCATGTGCTGACGTACGCCCCCTATCCTCCGCCTCCATCCATGCAGCGGCACTGGTCACGTCGTCCAGCCGCACCTTGCTCCTCTTCTTCGGCTGGGACCAGGTCACAGATACTAGTAATGCCTTACCAGATGCGAGTCATTCCTCGATTGTGTCTTGTCAGCGGCAGCACGTTCAAAGTCGCAATAAAGCAAGACAAAAAGCTGAAAAAAAAAAAAATCTCACCTTGGCAACGCCAGGATTGAGACCAGAGCTCTGCGATTCGATAGCCGCAACTCGGGGATAGCGGGATCGTGCAGAAAGCGAGCGAACGTCCGCCCGTCCAAATGTTAAGCGCCAGGACGTCTACAGGTCGCCCACCCGTGCGTCCGAACGGTGTTCGGCGAACGCATTCCGAAAGTCGAGCCGCAACCCGCTCAACATGAGCCGCACGGCCGGCAACAAGACCACGGGCCATGCGCCGTCCACGCTGATGCTGGAGCGGATGCACGAGGCGGCCTCGGACTTGGCCATGCTGGCCACGACCACACAGGGATGGCGGTTTGTCAGCGAGCGTAATGGCTCGATGCTCTACGAAATGGCAGGACGGAATCTGCCACAGAACGTTTCGACAGCCAAGAAATTCGGACGCGGAGCGGGACATTCGTCCGATTATTATCTCGTCCGAGCGGTGACGACCGTTCATACTGGAGTGGCGGCCATGCTGGACCTGTTGCATTCGTCTACAACTGACGAATTCCGGCTCGTCATGCGACAGGTTTTCCAACAGTATTTCCAGAACGGCGTCACGCTGGACAAGTTGACGTGCACCACGCCACCGCCTTTCGCGGAGGACCCGGATGCAGGTGTGGATGGGTCTCGACGTAGTTTCTCCGAGGACGACGCGTATTCGGTCAATTGGTTGACGCTCAAGGCACAGGCGAAACTTGGAAATGTGGAGAACCACCGTGATTTCACTCTCGTTTGCTATCAGGACGCGTTTTCTCGACATGACTCCGGTGTTTTAGAGCGAGTTGGAAGGGGAACAGCACGCTCTCGATCAAACACGTCCAACTTCCAGCCACAGAGCACATTGGTTGGCGTTCACGTACTTAGCAGCGTCAACTTTCAAGATGTACCGGAGCTCCCGATCCCGGAATGTACTGACCGACTACACTTCCGTAACTCTGGATTCGTCATTGAGGAGACGTCGGAGCCGAATGTACTGCGACTCTCACTGCTGCTGTCACTTTTGCCGACGAAAGCGACTCTCAAGTATGCTAGGAAGTATCAGCGGTGGCTGCAGACGCTTGCGAGTTGTGTAGGCAATTTGGCGCAGGTTCTGAGACCGGAAGTTACTCTGCATTGTCTGAGTAAGCTCACATGGAAGCAGAGCGATCACTGCTTCATGTGTCTCAAGATGTTCCGAACGTTCCGTCGTTGCCACCACTGTCGATTCTGTGGAGAAGCTGTTTGCGGTGCGTGCTCCAGTATGGTCAATATGGCTGGATATGAGGTCACGGACGGTAGTGGCAGCACATTGGCGGCCAGTGCAGCTAGCAATTTGGTGTCTTCGCAGCGTGGAGAGCCTATGAACGCAGATTTCAGTCAGACTGGAGATATCTGGCACACGACGTCAGGCGAAGGTATGGGCTCGACACGAAGCAGCAACTCCCGTAACTTCCGAGAGGCGAGAGGATGTAGTGCTTGTATCGCGGATCTTCGTCACGGTTTAACGTCTTCAGCTGTCGTAAAGACTCGACGGACTTCCGACTCGGGGAGCAATATCAGCGGCGAAAACCCGAGTAATTACAGCGGAGAAAACCCGTTTGCTCGAACGGGAATGAGTGCTAGCAATGACGAGGAGGAGGTGATTTCCTACGACAGCTCAGAGGATGTCAACTACGAACGACGCTTAGGTTCGATTGCTACGTACATTCCGTCGGAAGGTGGACCTGGTACGTTGGTGGAGGAGAACGGGCCATTCACTGCCAGCAGCTTAGGACTGGATGAACCTGTAGACGAGTTCCCAGTCACGTCGGACGAGCTACAAGATACATTCCCAGGTGTGGACCAACCACCTCCGCCTCGTTTTCGAAATGTGTCGGACCCGGATCAACTGCGTCGTATGCGAAATGTATCGGACCCCGAGCTACCACAACGTCTTAAGGACAAGCACAGTATGGTGTCCATGTCTACAGCCAGTAGCTCTTTCTCGCGTTCTTCCCATGACCGCTTTACCAACGACAACGCGTCGCAGTATTCGCGTGGAACGAACTTCTCCGCTATGTCGGATGGTTCCTCGGCTTGCGATCTCTCTCGTGATCCGGATATTCTGGCTCTTGCTGGTCTGTCGATGAAGCCAAGACCGTCAGAGGACTATGAACCTGCTCCAGTTCAGCGACCTCAAATGCTTAACAGCAAAACCTACGAGCATCAGGTCATCGAGGAGCCTGAACGAGAACAAGAAGCAGTGGACGAGGAGAACTCGTTCACCGAGCGAACTGTCCCCACTCCTTGGCCTGGCAGCAACGTTGACGCTCGATACCGCAGCAATACAACCAGCACCCGTGACGATCTGGCAGTGCCTCAACCCAACACGCTTCGTCCGGCAGACGTTCTTCGCCACCGCAGCCAAACGACTGCTGCAATGGCTTGGAACCCTTCAGCTACAGCTCCGTTGTCTTCTTCATCTTCAGCAAAGGACCTCAACACTAAGTCGAACAACTTCGCTAGCTCCAGTATCGGCCGATTCGCTAACAATTCGAAGCCAGAGCCTTCGACTGATAGCAACGGCCAATTCCACTTCTCGAGGATGAACAACCAGCCGTCGACCACTTCAGCTGCGATCGTAGCAGCCATCACCGCTGCATCAACCAACTCAACACAGCAAAACCAGTCTTCGGCCAACAGCAAGATCTATATGACCTCGTCGGCTCGACGAGGCTCCGTCCCAATGCAAATGCACCGACTACCAGCTTCCGTCCCGGAGGATGGCGCAGCATCGGACGACTTGGGCCGCAATGACATGATCCCGTTGCCTCAGTCAGGCCAGACACCAGCGAATTTTGTCGTGTTCTCGGACTCCAGACGCGAGTCGATCTTCACGCGCGCGGATGATGGCCAGGATATGATTCCACTCGACTTTTAGATAGACGAGATGAGGTGCAAGTTGAAGTGCTCGAACGAAGAGCTATTTATCATTGGGGAGTGTCGTATTGCAATATAATGCCGTGAAGAACAAGTTGCGTGTGTCGAGATTGTATTGCCTTGACCTTGACTTGAACTGCGCTAGTCAAATTGATAAGCCCGCTTGAAACATGACTACATTCCACTAATCTGCAACGTCCTTGTGCTCGTTGGCACGCGCAATAGCGACAAGATCGATCCTGTCATAGTTCTACGTCAGTGGAAGCTCCGTTTTCAATGAGAAGCTCCACAACAGCCAGATGCCCATTGGTACAGGCTCCAAAGAGTGCCATGGTTTTATTTGGTCTTCTCTGATCGATAACCACTCCATTGACCGCTGATCTTAATGCCGAAGCTCCATCGTTAGCAACCTGCTACCTGTAGTGGCCCACTGGCAGTGCCACTGGGTGTCTAGATAGTATCCTCCCCCTTGCTTAGCGTCTCATTTTCAATAAACAACAATTGCTTTAAAATACAAACATTTTGCAAATCAAAACGTTTTTTTGTTTTTACCGTTTAAGCTTGTCTCAATGGTGAAATTAAAATATCTTATTCCATGACAGTTTCTTCTCAAGAAGTATACACGTAGTTTGCAACATACTAGTGATCATTTTGACGCGCAATAGATCAACCCCATCACAGTTCTTGATGTCAGCCTCAACAATTATCTCGTTTTTTAGGACAAAAATCCCTCTTATCTTGGCTTTGCTAAACTTTTCCACTTCACTATACTTGTCCACTAAAGTGTCTTAAAAAAAGATGGTTGGGGTTGGTGGAAGCTTTCAAAATCTTGGCAACAGCTAGATGTCCATGGTACAGGCTTCAAAGAGTACTGTGGTTTATTGCTCGATAGTCGCCCCGTTCTCCAGAAGTACCGACACCACATCAGCATGGCCCTGTAGAGAAGCCTTGAACAATGCGCTCTCGTTCATCTTGTTGGTGGTGTCAACTGCTGCACCCTTTTGGAGGAGAATCGTCACCATTTCGGCCAGTCCGTGTTCTGCTGCCATCAACAAAGCGTTGTCACCATCTCCATCAACCACGTCGATATCTGCTCCACGGTCAAGAAGAAGTTTCGCAATCTCCAATTGTTCCTCTTCACATGCCACTTGCAATGCTGTAGCCCCATTAGGACCTCGTTCGTCAATATTCGCTCCCTTTTCAAGTAACAAAGAGGCCGCATCTTCGTGACCTCCGTCAACTGCACTAGTCAACGGATTGTACCCGGTATTTTTTTTTTTTTTTCGAGTGTGAGGTATAGGTAGATTTTTTTGCGGGTATAATGCGGAGCAGGCCACGTTTCGGGTCTTCTGATTAGAGCAATCGTTGACTAAAAAAAGAGCATCCTCAGTCTCCATTTTGACCGAAGAAAAAGGTAAGCTATTGCCGACAAGGCACTCTGATGGTCGACGGCTCCTTGGAGGCAGTGCCGAGAATGCAGTACCAAAACTCGTCGTTAAGAGGGAAAACGTGCGTAAACTATTAATGATTCACATGTAGGTCGACCTCGTTTCTTACTGACATCGTATAACTGGTGCGCTGTTGTGTGCAGCGCCCAGCAGCTCCTGTTCGAAAGGAGACTGTTGAGAAAGCGTGCTTTCAGGTTATGAAGCACGCAACTGACCTGCTACGAGAGACGGACAGGCGTCGGAAGCGCGTAGGGCGTGTGGTCGCGCGGTTTGCTTGTAGCTGAACACGCTGAGTGGAGATTGTGTTGATTACAGCCCCGAAGCGGGGCAAGCTCGGATGAGGCGTCCCGACCGCCTCTGTTAAAGCACTCCAGAGGGTTATTCGTGCGATTGTTCACAGCCCATGCACGTTCCAGAGCTCAGCAGGAAACATGGCCAGCCACGTTCGCTCAAAATAACGCCAAAAGTCGCCCAACTTGCACGCTAAGTAGGTTACTCCTTCCTCTTGGCATCGACGCTGTATGTTGCGCTTTACGAACGGAATACCACGAGTCTCCACTTGGTCCAGTCAACATGTCCACACTCCCTCGCTCCATTGCAATCGATGCTTCAATATCTCCAATTAGTAGTTGCTTGATGCGTTTGCGGTGGTGCGCGTACCGGTGGCGTCGGTGGCGTCGGTGGTGGTTATTTGCAGGTATGCGCAGGTCTCCCACGATGAGCTCTGGGTCTGAGTAGCCGTGCGACTAATTTTAAGTTTTGTGCATTTGTGTATACTCTAATCAGAAGACCCGAAACGTGGCCCATTTGACCCGCAAAAAAGTTTATCGAGGTATATTGTTAGCTACTTAGCCTACAAGGCCTGAGATCAAATATCCATTCCAACCGGTCTGGGAACCCGTGTTGGTTGCCTGTGTTCCCACAGGACTTGTCGTCTGTGGTTGTCCTATTGCCCATTGGTGCGTGCCCAATGTGCGAGGTCCCCGCTCATTAGGACCTTCAATCCGTCATCGATGACGGAGCAACTGGCCCCTCCTGCTGGCGTTGAAACCTGGCTCCGATTCGTATCCATGGCAAGATTGGCAAGCCAGTCCGCCATTTTGTTGTGCCTTCGATAGTGGTGCTGCCAAGTGGTTACATTGACGAGATCCGCTAGTCGTCTGACATTGCGATACAGATTTTGGAGCCTGGTCGCTGAAGGTACCTTCCTCTTTCGGAGCATTGTCAGGATAAGTTGGCTGTCACCCACCACCGCTATCCCGACCCATTTTTTCGTATGTGTATAGTGGAGAAGCCGCTGCAGTCCCACGAACTCCGCTATAAAAGTACCCGGTATTGTTCACTGCATCGATGCGCGCACCATTGTCCAAGAGCACCCGCACCACATCCACATGTCCATTTGCAGCTGCAAGTATCAACGGTGTATCTCCATCGCTATCCCTTTCGTCAAATACCACCTTGTGTTTCAGAAGAAGTTCGACAATATCCGCATGACCGTCCACACTAGCGCTTTGAAGGGCTGTCGTCCTGTCAGAGCTTTGCGTCTCTGCGTTTGCACCTTTTTCCAAAAGAAGCGTCACTACTTCAATGTGGCCTTCTTCGCACGCCTTCATCAGTGGATTTGCTCCAGACAAATTGACTGAATCCACTGCGGCGCCGTTTGCAACGAGGAATTCTACCACATCAGCGTTCCCGCCAGCAGCCGCTGCAAAAATCAAACCTTCACCATCGCCATCGACTGCTTCTAACGAATCTCCACGTTCAAGAAGAAGACGAACAATATCGAGGTCACCGTTCTTCGAAGCACCCATAAGTGGCGTCCAACCATAGTTGTTGGCCACGATAAATGACCCATGGTCAAGTAGGAACCCTACCACGTCGACGGAATTGTTTTGAGCAGCCATTAGTACGGGCGTATTACCGTCCTCGTCTGTACTTTCAATCTCTGTACCATCGTCTAGAAGCAGTTTCACTACAGCAAGGTCACAGTTTACACACGCCATGTGTAGAGTGGAGTAGCCACTCGGAAGTTTCTCATCAATCCTTGCTCCGTGCTCTCGAAGAAGTGAGATAGTGGCTACACCACACCCGCCACTACAGGCTTTCATTATCGCCGATAATCCCTCATTGTTCAGAATGGCTACATTTGCACCATGTTCTACCAAGAACGTCACCACTTCATTGTGTCCATTACTGATGGTACGGATGCATGCATCCGATTGCATCCGAATCCTGCGATCTGATTGGTTACACCATATTGCGGGACGGAGCGAGGCTCAATTTAAATTTCGCGCCATTTTACTTCAACTTCCAGATACGTCTCACCTAAAACAACGCTCGGGTCGCGCCAAAGAGATGCTTTGCCTGCTGCTAGCAGCACTGACTGTCCCGTTGGCATTGGCAGTATCCCGGCATCGTGCTCGGGGAGGCCAATTTGAGCCTATTTGGGAGTCCTTTACCGTTATTGAAGAGACCAAAAAGCAGAAATACAAGGACGTGACGTGCGATTCCTGCGGTGTTCTTTTGAAAAGAGTACAGCCGTCGCGTGGGCTTTTAAATCACGTGAGGAGCTGCACCAGTATACCGGCGTACCTCAAGGAACGATATGAACGGTTGGCTGCTGAGAAAAAGCCCAAGAAGAAGCAGAAGCGATCTCGTGCAGAGCCTCCAGAGCCACAAGCAATAGAAGACACACAAGAATTCACCGAAGATTTTAAGTTCCGCTGCCGAATGGTTGTCGCGAGTTTCTTTTTTAGGACCGCGGTTGCTTTTCGCGTCGTCGAGCACGATGCTTTTCGTCAGATGTTTGCGTTCATTTGCCCAGAGCTGATCATGCCAAACCGTCACCAATTGGCAGATGAGCTTTTGGAAGCTACGTATAAAGCTGAACGGAATGAAGTTATCGGGGTTCTGAGGAAGCAATCTTACGTTGCTTTGGTATCCGACGGTTGGTCAAATCCACGCCGTGAAAGCCTGATAAACTTTATCGTGGTAGCTCCAAAACTTCGCCCGCTCTTATGGAGCTGTCGTGTGACTGGTGCAGATACCAAGACTGGTGCTTACATGGCTGACATGTTTATTGAAGTTATCGACGAGATTGAAGCTGAAATTGGCAGGGGTAAAGTTGTCTCTATCACGACCGACAATGCGTCTGCAATGAGGAGTGCGTGGGAGATTCTTGAAACGAATCGGAAAGGATTTTTGACAACTGGTTGCGCAGCTCACACGCTAAGCTTGCTCATGAAAGATGTATTGAGGAATATTACGCTGAAGAATATTTTAGAAGAGACTAAACAGCTAGCGCATTTTATTCGAAGTCACACAGCAACAAACGCGCAGTTCAAAACGATCCAAAACAATGATCCAGCCGGGTTTCAGCGGGGCTTAAAACTTCCTGTTGCTACACGATGGTTTTCAGCGTTTGAATGCATCAAATTGGTAATGGAAAACGAGATACCAATTCGAGTTTTGTTTGGTGACCAAGACCTCCTCGAGAAATATGACAGTGACAAAGTGCTACCATTGAAGGCTCTCGTGGATCGTGAAGCATTTTGGGCGATGGGAGCTGTGGCGTTGCAATTACTGGAGCCAATCCACAAGTGCATAGGCCACTTTGAAAAGGATACTCTCTCTCTTTCTGTTATTTACCAGCAATTTCTGGTGCTAAGGGATCACCCTGCTTACAAGACTAGCAATCCTGGAGTTGAAAGTGACCTGCAGAAGTTATTCAAAGAACGGATCGAGTATCGTTGGAGCTTTCTTCACAAGTCTGCCATGGGAATATCCTATCTGCTAGACCATACAAAGCCAACTAGGACTTTCCTCGGTACTGGAAAGATTGACACCATTAAGCAGCTCATCGAACTGGGAGGACGCCTAGGTTACAACCTAGACAAGCGGAACCGGCTGGAGATGGAGATAACAACATTTTTGGAGGAGAAACTAGGTTGGAGTGATGACGATCGCGCGTTTTATTACAAGTCATCACCCGCGGAATGGTGGAGGTGGGATGGTCTCGACAGGTATCCTTTGCTAGCACCAATCGCGTTACGAGTTTTCACGATTCCGACGTCTTCAGCAGCATCAGAGCGATCTTGGAGCATATTCAAGTTTATTATTCATTCATCTCGTAGAAACCGGTTGAGCAACGACAAGGTGATAAAGTTGGCGTTTATTTACTCGAATCACGGGTCGAAGGATGCGAGAACGCCCATCATTTTTGATCCTATCGACAGTGCTGCTGCCAACTCGTCCGACGCCACAGCCAGGCCGGATACGACAGCTAGCGACGAGCTATTGCAAAGTATACGTGAAATGGAGCGGCTGGTTGATGAATCTGCACCACAACAGGATGAAGGTTGGTTTGACGGCGCTCATTGGGGTGACGAAGACTATCCCCCAGCGAAGTTGCTACAGATTGGACGGTTTAGGCCTATCCCCGTACTGCATTTTGGCTTGATCGAAGCGAAAGGATAGGATATTTTGGTTAATTTAACATCACTTATTTTGGTCTACTTGAGTAGCGTGTGATTCGGATGCATGCATCAATTGCATTCGAATATTCGGATGCACGCATCCGATTGCATCCGATTGCATCTTAACCAACAGTAGTGTCCATTACCCGCAGCGCAATTGAGTGCTGTATCTCCATCTCCGTCTACCAAATCGATCGAAGCTCCATGATCAACAAGCAATTCTACCACATCCAAATGATCACGTAAACTGGCATTCATGAGAGCTGTAGAACCATCCAGACCTTGAGTGTCTACGTTGGCTCCTTTTGTTAGAAGAAGAGAAACTATATCTGTGTAGCCATCAAGAGTTGCACAAACGAGCGCAGTCCATCCATTCTCCTTCGCCAAATCGATCGATGCTCCGTTCTCCAGTAGCAAATTCACAATAGCTTTATGTCTACGTTCAGTTGCACTGATCAGTGGGGTATAGCCATCTTCTGCTGCCAAATCAACCGAAGCGCCATGGTCAACGAGTAATTTAACAGAAGCGTAGCTACCGTTTTCACTCGCGATCTTAAGCGCTGAGCTTCCATCGAGCCGCTGCTGGTTCACGTCTGCCCCCAGTTTCAAAAGGAATGAAGTTACGTCGTCATAGTCATCTGGACTTGCACTCATAAGCGCAGTCATTCCTTCCTTGTTGGGCAAGTCAATACATGCTCCATGTTCAATTAGCAACTCGGTCACGTCTTCACATCCTTCTTCTGCAGCAATAATGAGAGGACTGCTTTCCATCACGCAACAGAACAGTGGGGCACAATACGTAGATTTGCTGAGGTCAAGTCGGAGGGCGAGGTGAGGCGGGTTCGTTCTCGCCGAACTGAGTAAAAGCGAAAGTGAGGCCTCCGAGTCTATCTACAGTGGTTCTCTATCGAGTCCTTGTGTTCTTGTCGCGCGCTGCCTTGTGTTCTTGTCGCGCGCTGCCTTGTGTTCTTGTCGCGCGCTGCCGTTAGCGTCTCCTGTTCCTTATGCTTCCGGAAATAGGAGTATCCTTCCTGGATACTTCCGCTTTCCATCACGCAACAGAACAGTGGGGCACAATACGTAGATTTGCTGAGGTCAAGTCGGAGGGCGAGGTGAGCGGCCCCCAAGCGTAGGTTATTTGCTTGCAGCGCTTGACGACTTGATTCGCTGCACCATTTGCCGCGATAGTCCCTTTGATGCTGCGGCAGCATGTCGTGGATAGTCTTCGTAGCAGTTGGACAGCCAGCGACCTAGGAACTTGATAGAGAGTTTATCCGCACCACTGGCCGCCAAGGCTGTGGCTCCACCGATTCGAATAGAGTGCGACGAGTAGTTCGAGGCTGGTACACCGATCCTCTTCGCTGTTCTTTTGATAGTCGCGACAACTTCTTGAGATGAAAGGGTTCCGCACAGGTGCCGATCCGCTTGGCACTTTAGCAGCTTGCGGGCTCTCAGAATATGTTGTAAGCCTCGAAGTGGGCATAACAACTTGTCACCCGATCTGTTCATCGTTCGCCAGGCTCCACGGCCGAATTGGTCATTCTTCGCTCCTTCCAGGCCGATGGTGACTGATGTAGCCTTGTTTCGAGTCACTCGTTTGCCGTTGTCATCCGAGAAGAACGCGTTTCTTGTTTTCAGGCAGAAGAAGCGTCGGGTTTTGCCGATTTGGAGAAATTCGGACCGTCGAAGTAGGAAGAAATAACCGATGACGATGCTCCCCCAGAGCAGGCGCTGCCTCGGGTTTGACATATCGAGGGAGCGGTAGAGCAGCCGTAGAAAAGGCGGAGTCAGTGGTTGTTTCTTCCGTCTAGGGGCCGATAAACGCTTGATTCCTTTAAATAGAAGCTCGAGTCTCGGACTTGTTGTAAGTGATAAATTTTTGTATCGACGATGAAACCAGCGGATGCTGGCGAGTTTTAGCTGGATGGTTGAGTGTTGATTTCCGATGTTGCTGTTGTTCCAGCCGCCTGCCCAGCAAAGTGTAGCGAAGTATCCGAGTCTTCTAGAAGCCGTAGACTGGGTGAGCCATTTAGACCATCCCATCTGCCTGGTGAATTGACACCATTGGCTCCAGTGGCGGCTGTAGGTGGTAGAGGTAGACTGAGCCAAGGCGTTTTGACGCAGCATCGTTCCCATAAGGACGAGAGATTGTCGAAAGGCTCTTCTAGAGGAACCTGTATCCATGATGACGACATGTTAGTCCAGGTATTAGCGAGATGATGATCAGCTGTCCACACGCGAGATCCGGCATCCGCCATCACATTGAGTTTTCCGGGAATATGTGATGCGGTAAATACCAAGTTATACTGGAATTCAGCAAGTGAAAGTAGTCGATTGTACATTTGTGCGACCGGATTTCGACTTGCTCGGCTGTTAGCCCAGGCGACCGCGCTTGTATTGTCGATGTGAAACTGCACATGCGTCCGGGCTTTTCGATCTGGAGTAGACCAATACGGTCCCCAATGCAACGCTGCCAACACTGCGCTTCTCAGCTCCCGGACGTTGATCGACGTGAGTTGAAGATCGCCTTCTGAAAAATGCTGACGAATGAAGCATTTTAACGAAGGCTCAAGAGCACATAGTCCGTCTCCACTGGCATCCATAAAGACGTGGAATTCCGGAACAGAGACGTCTGCGAAGTGAATGACGGGAATCCTGTTGAACCGACCTGGATTTTGGAGAACAGCTTGGAACCAGCGAAGGTCATCCAGTGCCGAATTCGGAATTGCGTAGCGACCGTACTTTGGACTACGTGAAGCTGTTTCTTGTAACCTCTGTAGGAAAGCCCGAGCTGGTGGAAAGCAACTTGCGACGTGTCGGAGGCTTCCGAGTGCTTCCAGCAGTGTTGTGCGAGACGTAGTAACCGCTAGAAGCAGGTTCTGGATTCGGGTCAACGCCTTGGCGAGTTTGTCTGACGGAATAGACACCGTAGCATCCTTGGTGTTCCAGAGTAGGCCTAGGGCTTTGCACTCCGAAGACCACTTCGTAAATTTTTGTTCGTTGATGGCTGTGGGTCCGAGTACAGTAGCCATTGCACGTCGTAGCGATATGTTGGCATCAAAACATTTTGGACCCTCATCGATTTCGATGCACGTGTGATCGTCACACCACACGTTTCCGGTGAACTGACGATTGAAACTGTTGCCGTGTTCGTACAGGTAGTTGATTATTTTGCCAGCGAGCGAATAAAATGCTGGTGATCCACACCAGCCGAACCCACATGCGAGATCGATGACGAGTAGGTTTTCGAACACGAAACCGAACATGTGAACCGAGTCAGCATGTACTTGGATGTGGCGGAACGCCCCGGACACATCCCCGAGCATGATCAGAATGCGTTTTCCGACATGAGATATAGCGAGAGCGTGAATACGCTTAGCGAGATCCCGAGGTGGATTATAAACGATCGAAGGGAAGTTTTCACGATCAGTAAAGTCATTCACCGATTGACCTTCTGGAATCGAGTAGTCGTTGATTAAACGAATATCAACCGACGTACCGACTTTAGCAACGGCACCCAGAGGACTGATGAACACTTCTGGCCACAGGTCTACGAGACTAGCATCGACGATGAGGTACCGTCCTTCAAATTGTCCTGCTCGTAGATGCCGACGTATTTGTGTAGATAACCTTCGTATGCCAGCATGGTTGCGAGGGCGGCGTGACTGCCTGGGAGGACGTCCAGTGGTCCATTTCGGTATGACGCCGTGCTGCACGATCTTGTTCCACTCGCAGATCGTTGGTGCAAGTGTTGGATCAATTGACGTTGCTATCTCAAAGAGATCTTTGTTGGGTCTAGGATCTGAGAGGGTTTGCCCCCTAAGGCATCGAACGATGTCGGGTAGAGTCTGTGTACCCTCACGAGCGACACTCGTCCAGAACCGAACCTGGTCTATGTCCACTTCAGCCAGCATGTTCGGACGAGGCGGCGGTGGTTCCAATCCAGCAATGTTGTTTTCATGAATCTCAGAAATGGTGGCTTGATGTAAGTCACGAACGCGATGCAAAGTCGACATGAATAATTTGTGACGCTTGACTTCATTCTCCTCGTGACTCGGTTGAAGCCTCGCGGAAGTTGCGACGTCAGCGTCGTAGGCGTGTCATGAATCAGTTGACTGCGTGCTAAGACCTCCCCAGCGCTCCTCAATGATCTTGCGTGCTCCATCCGGTAACGATTCAGGTCGAAAATGGGAACTCGAGCAATTAGCAAACTGGCAGCCCGATTTAGAAAGGAACTTCAGGCAGACTCGTCGACCGTCCTCACCTTTAGGCAATTGCGAAAACACCTCGGAAGGGATGCGCGATGTCATTGGTGCGCGTTGTCCGCGTGAACCTTTATCTCTGTCACTGGTACGAAGCCGAACGGATGTTGATAACGGTTTCCAGCTCTGACTCGAGTCTCGAAGAGCCGCTAGCTTGTCATCACTTCGACAGAACTGTGACGACACCTTTGTCGCTTCACTTAGACCCTCGACGAGGATTGTGCTACGAAACAAGCTGAACTTGCAGTTGATCCAGTAAGCGAGAAGACGCGACATCGCAGGATCCGGTCGAGCGTGGTCCGAGTAATTAATAATGAAGTCTTTCGCCGCAGAAATGAACTCCACTGTCTCGTTGTTGTAGAAGTACTGACCGAATTTGTGAAGTGCCGACAGTGAACTGATCAAGTCGGCGAAGTTAGATGCCTTTGGAGGCGTCGGAAATCCGTTCTTTGCAGAGAAATCCCACAGGTTAGCGCCCTTTTCACTGGTCAGTACCTCGTCGTCCCAGTGTGTTCGTCTACAATGCATGATAGACAAACCCAATCCGAATCCAAATGAATACAAACCGCGTAGGGTAGCCGGACTTGCCACGAACTCCACGTGTGGTGACTGCTGAACAGATTGAAGCAAAGTCTGAGGTTCCTTACCTGTATGTTGCCTGTTGACTATTGCCGCATGTATACGGCGGTCTGTCGGGGACGGATGAAAAACTATTCCGCGTTGAGGTCTCTGATGACGGTCAGGATTTGACGTGTCGGAGTCACATTCACTAACGTAGTCGGTGCGTCTGCGTTTGGATAATGGAGCGTTCATGTGCTTTACTTCTCTGATGTCATCGTCGTCGTCGTCTGAAGGGCTGTAGTGTTGCTCATCGTCAGAACTGGCCGAGCCCATCGACTGTAGTGCGGCCTGGGCGGGGTCACTGCGTCTGTTCGTCGGAGGAGCTGTATGAACCCTGCGAGTGGCCTGTTCACTAAGTGGATGGTCAGTTATAGTCGCTACCCCGCAGTCTTGATATAGGTCCTGCGGTCGGTTAGAGCGACTAACCGTTGAAAAGTCCACAATGTGCTGCCTGCGAACGTGCACTAGGGCAAGCGTTGAAGGTTTCACAAGGGGTACCAACTCTTCGGGGTGATATGGCACCGACAGATTGGTCATGACAGAGTCTGGAATACCGTTCTTTTTCTTTCTGCAGGTCGCTAGGAGAGTATCTTGACGATGAAGAAGTTCCATTGGACTTACAGCCGCCACGTTTGAACCCTGCCCAGGTCGTAGAGCGTAGTTGAGCGGGTCTACCTTGATAATTGACTCCACATTCGTTAACGGGAAACGTGCGGGCCCATCAGAACTAGAGATATGGAGGATGTCCGTTGTATCCGATGCGGTATAGCCAGTGACAACACCGTATGACCACTCGTCGACACCAGCATCCGAAGTACGCACGAATGCAACCGGGAAGGATACATACGACCCTGGCCATTGCTTGCGTTCCGATTCTGGTACTAATCGAAAGCCAACGATTGCCGTGGGAATTTCGAACGTTGTGTTTTCAGTGTCCTCGTCAGGGCCCACCACCTTCACTTCAGCCGTGTCATCCGTGATGCTGACAACTTCAACGTACTGGAAATCTGCCAGTTCACTAGCGTGACTGGGACCGAGGAATGCAAGGGCGCCAACTTGGACTGGTCTCGACATTGGTTGTACCTTCGCTGGGAGACTTCCCGATAGTTTGTTCCGTAGACCGTTCGTTCTCGCCGAACTGAGTAAAAGCAAAAGTGAGGCCTCCGAGTCTATCTACAGTGGTTCTCTATCGAGTCCTTGTGTTCTTGTCGCGCGCTGCCTTGTGTTCTTGTCGCGCGCTGCCTTGTGTTCTTGTCGCGCGCTGTCGTTAGCGTCTCCTGTTCCTTATGCTTCCGGAAATAGGAGTATCCTTCCTGGATACTTCCGCTTCCGTCTTCGTCCTGCGCATCAACTAAAGCTCCATGGCTAAGAAGGAGAAGAACAATGTCGATGTACCCTTCCCGACAGCTGAGGTGGAGAGCAGTGAATCCATCGGAAGGCGCTTTGTTGACGTCCGCGCCTTTCGAAAGAAGAGCCTCGACGACATCAATGTAGCCGTTATCACAAGCATGCATCAACGGGGTCCAGCTATTCGAATCCGTAAGATTGATATCATTGTTCGGATTCTCCAAAAGAGCTTCGACAGTCTTCACTTCTCCCTGTTCACAGGCAATTTGCAGAGCAGTATCTCCATTACGATGTTTCTGGTCGATCTCAGTGTGAACATTTGATTTCTCAGAACGAACTGCAATATTTCAGCCAGAAGTAAGTGCAACAACGATATCGTCAAAGGATAATTGCTTGTCAGCCGGGAGCCGTTCGTAAATGAGCTGCACCATCTCGCTATAACCGCTGAAATATGCAACATTGAGTGGGGGCCAGTTCTGAAAACCCCCGGCCAAGTGAACGTCTGCGCCATTGTCTAAGAGTTGTTGTGCATGTCTGTGGACTTGCGGTGCTGGTTAGATGTGCCAGGCGCCGCAGGCTACAGTGACAAGGACTCAATGGATGGCAGGAGCAAGAGGATGATGGGACAGCAGTCTGAGGACACAACGACATTAAGGCAACGACGGCAACAATGCAGTCGGCGTGGTTGCTGTTGAAGGAGCACGAGCAGGATCGGCAGCGCGTGGCGCCCCACAGCTCGTGGCTTTGGGACTAAGGGCGTAGCTCCTGGAGGAGAAGACGTTCACCTACCGTAGGTGAGCTGTAGTTAGTTGAGTTCGGGTCTTTTGAATCAATTCACTTCGCAATTTGCTACTTATCGATCGAGTTAGCACAAAGAATTCTTTGCAAACAAGAAACAACGTACAAGATGGCTTCCAGTGGCACTACCGACGGTGATGTGGAGATGCCTTTGGCGCAGCCAACGTATGAGTACATCCGCGCTCCCAGGTTGACCGAGTGGAGTCAACCGGCACTCGTGGAGTACCAGAGACAGAGACGTCGCTACGAGGAAAAGATCCAAGAGCGCTGTTCAGCAACAGGCGAAGCCGCTTATGCGGTTGCTGTCAGCATCAAGACGTCTATGGAGCCCAGGGTGTTGGATCACCTGGCGTTCTACATTTTGAAGAAAACCGTGATGGAGGTAACGGATGAGGATTTGATCAGAGCCATCCAAGCCAAAGCCGGTAACATGATGAACGACTATGTGCCGGACCTAGAGAGATTATTCGAACGACTGAAGATGAACATGCAGCAACCTGACATTGAGGCTCGGGTCGCCCAGTACTTCATCGACTTCGACAAGATTGTTAAAGAAAATGGCCTAGTGGGTGTTCTGGGCCGTCAAGGTGCGGCATCTCCGGCGCATGCAAAGATGCGTTACCGTTTTTTGGTTCGTCGACTACAACCAGAAGTACTACGTCGTGAGGTTGAGCGGTTGGCTGAAATCACTCACCGACACATAAAGACGGATGGCATCGCGCTGTATGAGCTCGTCGTAGATAGAGCTAAGCGTCAGCACCAGGCACACCTCCTCCAGTTAGAATTGAAGGGGTCGCGTGGAGCTATGGGTGGGGTTGACCAGCATACTAAAGGGCGAGGTGGTGCTGCATCCAAACCAGCTAGTGGGGGTAGCCATGGCAACGGCAGCCAGGAGAGACCTGGTGGCACTCCGAAAGAACAACGACACAAACAGGAAAATGAAGGTGATCGGGCTCGCGTGCAGGAGCCCCCAAGGAACGGCTGTCTATTCTGTAAAGGTAGCCACTGGCTAAAAGACTGTCCCTCGGCCACAGATGCTCAGAAGGACGAGGCCAGGCAAAAATTTGCGCAGGAGCGTAAGCAAAAGCGCGTTAAACACCTCAACGACGGTACCCAAGCGAACATGCAGGCGGTATTTGGTGACATGATCGAAGTACCACTTTGTCTCGACACGGGTTCGGACTATAACGTGGTACCTCGCCACGTGCTTGAACAAGTCAACGAGTTGGACATTGAGGTGATCGTGAGTCAGTTGGACCCACCAATTACTGTGACTACTGTTGGAGGATCCCAGATATTCTGTGATGAGATGGCATGTTTGGATATTTCCGTACGCACGGCTGCAGGACCCGTGATGTTACGATCTCTAGAGTGTCTAGTGCTGGATGCCGATGAACCTGAGTTCCTCCTGGGCCAACGCACTATGCAGTCATTGGGTATTGACGTCCAGCGTCAAATGGAGCAACTCGCTGGACGCGACCATGTTGTTGAGCAGGATGCCGATGGTGACTTGCCAGTCGAACCAGAAGTGGTGTTCGACCATGATCGGAGCCAGGTCACTGCCAACCTCGAGCGCATGATCGCTGAAGCAGCTCAAGAGGTTAATGATGACGAGTGGACGGAAGAACTACGTGTGTTGACGATGCGGTTTGAAGACGTGTGGCGTGTTAATGTTGGATCAGACCCACCAGCGACTGTGGAGCCTATGCGGGTTGAGCTGATAGATAACGCTAGCCCATACCGAGCCGGAACCCGGCCCTATTCGCCGGATCAGCGAAAATTTCTGAGTGAATATGTGAGAGAGCTTGAACAACATGGTCTCGTTCGGCGCAATAATGAGAGTCGGTGGGCCTCGCCAGCTTTACCTGTACGCAAACCGGGCACTGATCGGTTCAGGATTACAGTTGACTACAGGGCAGTGAATAAGATGACGGTGCCAATCGCTGGGGCGACGCCCAGTCTTACGTCAGCAATGAGCAATGTTGAAGGAGCAGTGGGCTTTGGTCAATTCGATTTCTTCAAGGGTTTCTGGCAATTGCCGTTGCACGAAGACAGCCAGGAAATGTTCAGTTTCGTGACAGAGGACGGTGTTTTTACTCCTACGCGAGTACCCCAAGGTGCGTGCGATTCTGTGTTACACTTCCAACTCCAGATGCATACGTGCTTCCAGGAGATGCTATACAACGCGGTGCTGATTTGGATTGATGACATATTGCTTTACGCCAGGTCCAAAGCCGAGTACCTCCAGCGACTAGAACAGTTCTTTTTGATTTTACGAGAGCGGAGTTTGAAGCTCAACGCCCTCAAGTGTCGACTGTTTGCTCGGAGCGTGCATTGGTGTGGAAAGATCGTGAATGGCCAGGAGGTGAAACACGATCCGTCTCGCCTCTCAGCATTGGTAAACATGGAACTACCCCCAACAGCAGCAGCACTGCAACAATTTTTGTGCGCTGCGAACTGGGTTCGTGATACCGTTGTGGATTTTGCTCGAGTATTTTCCCCATTACAAGCGAAGCTGGAGGCAGTGATGGCTACACGAGGACGTCGACGTCGACAATTGACAGGGGTCAACTTGACCTGGGATGAGGTAGAGCGAGGTGCATTTAAGGACGCAACCACGGCTCTTGCTCACTCATCACCACTACAGTATCCGTCGGAGACAGCCACTATCAATCTCTTTAGTGATGCGAGTGCTACTGGTTGGGCTGTGGTGCTCACTCAGGTGGCTGAATGGGATCCATCCCTCGACGTCGTGGAACAGGCACATCAGCTACTCGTGTGTCAGGGCGGTACATTCACACACAGCGAATTGAACTGGAGCGTTGCTGAGAAAGAGGCATACCCTATCGTTGCGGCGTGCTCCAACCTCGCTTACATACTCGAACGCCCGGCAGGTTTCCGGATTTTTTGTGATCACGCCAATTTAATTCACATCTTCGCACCACACCGAGAGATTCGCCAGCACATTCGAGGCAAGCTACAACGCTGGGCATTACGTCTCTCGGGTTTTCGGTATTCGATTGAGCATGTGAGTGGTGAATCGAACGTGTGGGCTGATTTAGTTTCGCGGTGGGCGCAACCTACAATAGTGAACACGTCAGTTCGACGGGTGGAAACTCGCCAAGCCATTGAGCTATCTCTACTACGGCCTCTAGAAGATGGAGAGTTTGTTTGGCCGAGCCTTGGCGAACTAAAGCATGTGCAACAAGAGCATCGCGAGTCCGCTCCTGCTGACACAACGACACGGGATGGCGTTATTCGAGTCAACGACCGTCCTTGGGTTCCTGGTAACGCTACTGATTTTCTGGTACGACTGCTGGTCGTGGCCCACTGCGGACCCCATGGACATCGTGGGGAGGACGTGGTAGCAGAGCTTCTACGGCAGAGATTCGAAATACCACAGCTCCGCCAGCACGTGCAAGCATTCAGCAGGAAGTGCCTGTTATGCAAGCATGTGAAGGGTGGCCACCTCTTGATGAGAAAATGGCAAGAACACGAGAGGGCTACGAAGAGAAACGAATGTCTACATGTTGACTATTTCTTCCTGGGCGACAGCTATGGCGAGGCACGCTATGTATTGGTGCTGAAGGATGAGCTGACCCATTACGTTGAGCTTGTGGCATGTGATTCACCAACGGGTCTAGTTGCAGCAACAGCTATCCTGGACTGGCACAAACGTTTCGGACTACCTGAGACTTGGATTTCAGATAACGGCACGCACTTCAAGAACGAACTCATGCGTGAGTTAGCCACTCGTTTGAAGGCAACTCACAAGTTTGTCCCCGTGTATACCCCGTGGATCAATGGAACCGTGGAAAGAGTGAACAGGGACCTTCTTCAAGTGCTGAGGGTAATGCTACTAGAACTGCAGGTGGATACAAGGGCCTGGACTACTCTTCTACCAATTGTGCAAGCGAATTTGAACCACACTCCCGTGCGCTCGCTGGGCGGGCATGCTCCGATTGAGTTGTTTACAGGACTACCGCTTACATCTCCGTTGGATCGGGTGGTGCAGCCATTGGAAGGACCTCCTCGTGAGCTACCCGCCGAAATTCAAGAACTCGGTGCTGCTCTGGGCAAGCTACGTGAGCACTTACGCGAGCTGCATCAGGACGCAGCTGACCGTAAAGAACGTCGCCGTCAACTCGAGATGGCCAAGCAAAAGGGCACACCATGCAACTTTGAGGTTGGGGACTACGTGTTGTGGTCACGTATAGACAAGAGATTGCGCGGCAACAAGCTTCTGGTTCGATGGGTGGGTCCATTCCTGGTGCTCCGAGCACTCCCACACTCGTTCGTGGTGCAGCATTTGCTCACAGGGGACGAGTATGATGTACACGGTTCACGTCTGAAGTTCTACCATGACTCTGACCTTAATGTGACGGCTGAAATTCGTCAGCACGTTGGAAACCAAGGCATCGTGCTCGACGTCCGTGACGTCGTCCAACACCGTTTCAACGAGACTACACAGGAGTGGGAGCTACTAGTGGCGTGGCGTGGCCTGCAGGATGAGGAAAACTCCTGGGAACCCTTCGAATCGATGAAACGTGATGTCCCGAGTCTGGTGCGACAGTATGTGGAGCGCGCACAGGTTGTGGCTTTGGAACAATTTTTGTAATTGCAATTGGACATCTGGAGACTGAGATATCGTGGATTTTATCATGGGATGGGATGGTCAAGTGCAACCTGTTGAAGTTGGCGCCCCGTCACATTTCGTCTACTACACGGACCTGTCTACGCAACTATCCCGATTATGTGACAGCAGCCATGTTGTGATTGGTATGTGTTTTCGGGATGGTGTTGGCTTTTATATTTTCGATGTCGCTGATGGCGGCACTGTATATGCGCGGCGCCTTGGAGGGCGCTGTGGTGCATGTCTGTGGACTTGCGGTGCTGGTTAGATGTGCCAGGCGCCGCAGGCTACAGTGACAAGGACTCAATGGATGGCAGGAGCAAGAGGATGATGGGACAGCAGTCTGAGGACACAACGACATTAAGGCAACGACGGCAACAATGCAGTCGGCGTGGTTGCTGTTGAAGGAGCACGAGCAGGATCGGCAGCGCGTGGCGCCCCACAGCTCGTGGCTTTGGGACTAAGGGCGTAGCTCCTGGAGGAGAAGACGTTCACCTACCGTAGGTGAGCTGTAGTTAGTTGAGTTCGGGTCTTTTGAATCAATTCACTTCGCAATTTGCTACTTATCGATCGAGTTAGCACAAGAGTATTCGAACAACATCCAATCGTTTGTACCAAATCGCAGTCACTAGTGCGGTGCTTCCACTTGGCAGTCGAGCATCAACGTTAACGCCTCGGTTGACTAATAGCTGGACAATATCGGAGTATCCCAACTGTGCAGCTGTGATCAATGGTGTGTATCCTTCGTTATCTGCCAGTTCAATGGAAGCTCCATGGTTCACGAGAGCCACTGCAATATCAAATTGGCCATGCTCACAGGCAATGTTTAACCCCCCAGCACTCACACGTTGTATATAACTACATGTTATGAAAAAGGTCACCACGTCGTTTTATACGTGAAATGCACAGGTGTAGGTGAAAATATTTTCAAAAAACAAACACAAATTACAAAAAAAGCCTACGGGAAAAACTGAAAACGGATGGCTGGAAATTCCTCCTCATTCTAAAACACACCAGGAAAGCCAAAAGCAAGATGCCTCCACCGCGACGGCAGACTCGCCAAGAACACGAGGCCTTCATGGCGCGACTGGAGGGAAGAGACTCGGTAGAGCGCTACCGGTTACTGCGAGAGCGTAAGGCGTATCTGGATGGGGAGCGTGACGAAGACGCTGACTTTGGGAACGATGATGCACCTTCAGCCAGCAAACGATCGGCAGTGAAGAAGAAAAAGACTCGGCAGAAGCCGCCTCTGGCAGTTACGGCGCAAAAGAAGCCGGTGGTGAGAAAGCAGAAGAAGATGACGAAGAAAGAGGAGGCAGACATCGCCCGCAGGGATAAGGCTGCCAAGGAAGCAAGAGCCGTGCAACATGTGGAAGCCACGACTGCACTTCGGGCCGCTGCAAAGGAAAAAGAGCGTGATCGTATCTTGCAGGAAGAGAAAGATGGCGTAGATGCACGCATTCGCGCGCTAACGGAACTGAAAAGGAGAAGAGCAGGAGGCAGGTCGGCTACCGGAAAAAAAAGAAAGACGAGCACAACTACCCCAGGTGAGAATGTCGAAGCCATCGGAAACGAGAGTGAAAGGTACGGCTTTTCTTATGCTGTATATACAACATGTGCAAATCTGATTATGTGGTGTGGTATATGATGTGACTGTAGCCAGAGTCCTTATATTGGCGAACCTCCTGCATCTCCCCGGTCAGAACCTTCAGCATCGCCCCAGTTGGAGACATCGCCTCAGCGTGTTCTTGTCTCGTCAACTACCACTAGGTATGAATGTTATGGATGTCGTATATACAACATGTGTGTAAGTATTTAGGACGTATATTAACTCCTGTTATATTATTAGGTGTCCTCTCGTAGAACGTGCGCTGGAATCGCCGGTACCTGAAGTACCTACAGCGGTGTGTGCACGTGACGACGATGCTCTCAATTCTGACATCGACGGGAACGATGGGGACTCGGACGAATGGTACTCAGAGTCGGAGTCAGCAGAGGAAGGAATCGATCGTGTTGGGTCTTGTGACGCGGATGTGTCCTCTGCCTGCGAAACGGGCGACGCCGCGGAAGAAGCTGTCAACAGCAGCGGCATCGACGGTATGGTGTTGCTCGCTCGCGAGAAGTCCAGAGCCAAGAGGAAGTTAGAGCGTGAGCGCCTCGAAGCAGCGAAAGCGAAGTTGAAGCGCGACTGGAGTTCGACGACAGCAAATTGGGACGAATTGACCAAGAACGAAATGGAAGTTCTTGCTCAGGACGTAGACGCGCTGAAAACGATGAGGGAGGATGGCTGGAACTTTGGTATGTGTCGCTCAGTTTGGCCATGTTGTATATCTAACATGTTCGAAAATGTCTTATGGTGTATATTGGTTTAGATGCTTCATCAATTCCGATGCAGAATGAATCGTATCCTGGGCTATTCCAAGGGGAGTACGGGCCAACCGAAGCAGTAATCGAGAAGGCCGAGTCGCCAATCCAGCTCTTTTTCTTCTTCTTGCCACCTAGACTGTGGCTTCGAATTGCTTCCGAGAGCAACAAGTATTACCACCAGCACCTGAATGGACGCGTCGACCGGATGTATTCGAAGAAGAAGGCGCAGGATCCTGATGCAACCAGAGAAGATGTGATTCTGCAAGAAACGAAACGGCACAAGAAAATCAAGCCTGAGGAAATTTTGCACTGTATTGGACTATTAGTGGCGCGGATGTTATGTCCTCACAAGCGCCGCTTTTCGGATCACTGGGCCAATTCTGCTGAAGGCGCTGTACCTAAGGGCACGTTCGGTCGCTTCATGTCTAAGGCAAGGTTCAGTCGAGTGATGCAGAATCTTCACTTTACAGACAACACGGACGCCCGAGCGGAAACAGACCGCGCTTGGAAGGTGCGCTCGGTTGTCGACACGCTTCAGACGACCTTTCGTGATGGGTACAATGTTCCGCCTGTACTGGCCTTCGACGAAGCCATGATTCCATCAAGAAGCCGCCATAACGTGACACGTCAGTTCATGAAGGATAAACCCCACAAGTGGGGGACCAAGCTATTCATGACGTGCTGCGCAGACACATACGGTGAGTGAAACTGTTCTCCAGGCGGAGGACAATTTTTTTTTGGGAGTGTTTAACATGTTGTATAATAACCCCTGTTTTGTTTTGATTTTGGTGTTTTTACTACGATGTAGACTCGAGGTATTCTGTGGAACTGAGCAGCATTCGGATGAACTTGGTGGGGAATCGCCAACACTGTTTTCAGCCGACCCAAATTCCGGTCCTACCGCGGTGATTCGAAACCTACAGCACGTCCTTCCGCCTCCACAAGAAGGGGTTTACCATGTCGTGGTCACCGACAGATTTTACACTTCAGTTCAACTGGCAATGCAGTTACTAGCGCGGAACGTGTATTTAGCCGGTACAATTCAAACGAACAAAAAGGGCTTCCCACCCGCACTGGTAGTCAAGGCTTCTACACGCCCAGCAGACGTACCTCGCGGTACAGCCACAATTGCAGTCGCGAAATGCTGTCCAAAAATGCAAGCAATGTTGTGGTGGGACAGGCTACCAGTATATCTGCTTTCGACTGGTAGCAGCACCAAGATGGAGACGTGCGGTACGTTTGAACTGTAATGGTCGCTAATGTCTCTCTTACCCTGTTATTGATATATGTACAGGCCGCTACCTACAAGGAAGAGAGCGTAGTGTCATTCCCTGCCCATCAGCGATGCGTGACTACCATCGCTGGATGGGCGGGGTTGACATCCATGATCAACTGCGTCTGCAGAGGTATTCCCTCCAGCTTTCGGTGAGGTTCAAGAAGTATTACAAGACTATCTTCTTGGGCCTCATCGATATAGCAATTGTGAATGCTTTCATAGTTTACCGTGAATGCATGAAGAAGAAAGACGCATCTGCAGATCACGCTCGATTTCTCCAAGAATTACAAGCCCAACTCCTTCAAGTCAATGCAACCGATTTTACTGAAGCGGTATGTTCTTCATGTTTGAAAATGAACATGTTGTATATACGGTATGCTGACTTTACGTATATTTTTGTGATGTAGATTATTGTACCTGAATTTGCCGATGAAAACGAAGGATCTGTGCCAGCTCGACACAAGTTAGTCGAGTTTCCTGAGTGGGTGCAGGTTCGTGAAGGTGTTAGGAAGCGACCACAGCACCAGTGCAAAGTTTGTTCGATTCGGAAGCAAAAGGTGGGCCAGCGAAGTGCCACGCGCTTCTTTTGCGAGGCATGCAGCGACGGAAACAAGCGGTACGTATGTGTGGATGGCTGATATTGTATTGCGCTAATTTGCCATTCTATGTGTATCTAGTGTCTACCTGTGCGATCGCGTTCGACCGAATCACTACCCTGGAAATAATCTGACTTGCCATCAAATCTGGCACGTGAAATGGAAGAACGGGGACGAGCGTCCTCGCCCCCGAGTAGGCCGTGACATTCAAATGAGGGGGCTAGGTAAGAAGCGCCGCCGCGGCAACACACAAGGTGACGCTGGAGAAGACAGCGCTGAGGAGGAGGAGGAGGAGCTAGATGCCGACGAGGAGATCCATCAGGACAAGACATCTGAGAACAGCTACGACAGTGGTGGCGTCGAGAATGATGAAGTGGCTGAGCTTATCCCTGAAGGAGAGATATAGTTGGTACGATAGTGCGCTTCACCGTATTGCACGAAGCAATCAATGACATAGTCGTTTGCACTTTACTCGGTTCCTAATAAAAAGGTCAATCTAGCGCGTTGTATATACTTCCTGTTGAAAATATGAGTTCTGACGGTGGTGTCTTTTACTACATGCTACTACATAGTACAGCCGTACGAATCGAGCCAGCTTCCCGCATCTCAGAAAAAGGCATCGTACTTATGGTAATCAATACAAATTGAAAGTGTTGCATGGTTTTAACAATGTAGTATATACAACATGTGTGGGTGTGGACAGGGTCCCAAAATTGATGTGAGTGCGGGGGGGGTTAATGCCGTAGCTCCAGTAGGCAGTTGTAGATCCAGTTGGTCAGCAGTAGAAGCTTTCAGTAAAACCTTCGCCATTTTCGAATTCCCTTGTTCAGCAGATTTCATCAGCGGAGTCCAGCCAGAATTGTTCACCAAGGATATATCCACTCTCAATCCACTCTCAAGAAGAAGCTCTACAACTTCGAGGTGGCCGTAATGTGCAGCTGAATGCAGGGGGCTGTCGCCATCAGCGTCACCTTTGTTAACAGAAGCTCCATACTCGAGAAGGTGTTTAACAACAGCGAAGTGACCATATCCAGATGCAAGGAGAAGACTGTCAGATCCAGTGGGTAGTTGTGCTCCATTTTCCAGCAAAACTTTCACAGGTGTTGTATCCCTTCTACGAAGCCTTTATTTGCCCCCGGTTAAGAACGGACGCGTCTCCCCGCAGAATGTGTCCTTCTATCTCAAGCGACACTCATAGCGTAGCCATCTCGCCTAAAGTTTGGTCTAACAGAAGGCTGCGTAGTCAATCGTAATAAGATCTTAACCTGTGCCCCCTCCCCGATTTTCATCGGAAAAATGGCAAATGATGGGGTGAGCTACGATGAAAACAGGCTTGACAACACCTTTGCTAAAGATTTAGTTGTCGCTTGCAGTGAGGGACAAATTGATGTGGCTGTAGCTCTCATCCAAGACGGGGCTAATATTAACCAACAGAACTCAAGCGGAGAAACTCCACTTCTAATAGCGTCCCGACACCGTCAAGCAAATATCGTTCGATTACTTTTGGATAATGGCGCGAGTGTGGACTTGACAAGAGCTGATGGAGCAACTCCGTTACTGGTAGCTTCGCAGGAAGGCTATGCTGATATGGTGGCAAAACTTTTGGAAAATGAGTCTGTGTCACGATCCGTAATCAACATAGCAATGCTCAACGGCGTAGATTATTTTGGGGGTCGTATTTGGGTAGGGTCGGGACTTTTGGTCGGTGTTTTTCCAGACGAAATACTTGAGCCAGCAAGCTCAGCTATGGCAACGCCGATACGTTTAACCTAGCTAGACACGTGACTTTCTTGACGTTGCCTCAGGTTGTTGAGGAAGTCGCGAAGGTGGTTTTCTTTTACTTGCCAGTAAGAATAGCCGAACCGGATCATGCACTCAGCACACCAGAAAGATGACCTGCATCTTCTGTCGTTTTCTGTATCTAAAGCTTTCATCGCTTCAAGATATCTTCGTCCGACCAAAAGTCCCGTCCCGACCCAAATACGACCCCCAAAAAAGTCTACCCTCAACGGAGCTACAGCTTTACACTACGCTTGCCACCTTGGTCACCTGGAGATTGCGCAGCTACTTGTCGAGAATGGCGCAAGTGTTGATACTCCTGATAACGAGAGCTCGACACCACTTATAATTGCGTCTCAGTTCGGTCACGTCGAGATCGTTTCTTGTCTTTTAGCGCACGGGGCCCGAATTGATAACACGATTTCCAGCGGTCACACTGCTCTGAAAATTGCGTCTGAGGCTGGCCAGCTGGAAGTGGTCAAGATCCTTCTCGAGCGTGGCGCGTCCGTCGACATGCCCGATTTGCGTGGCTGGACTCCACTCATGGCCGCTTCACAGTACGGCCATACCGATATTGTGTCGGCTCTTACAGACGGTAGATTTGAATTTGGAACAGATACAGTACGGATCTGGTCTTGGATCAGCACTAAAAGAACATTCTCATCAGTCATGGCAACAGGCAAAGGGCACTCGCAGATTAGTGCAAAGGTACAGCAACCTACTGGCTAAGTAGACCAAGTCCTATCGCTACAGTACTGCAGCAGCAGCATCTTCCTGACAGAGATGTGGTGTACCACCATCTGAAGTAGTAGTTGCCGACAATGAAGTAGAATCCGAGTCAGCTGTGGTCGTATTCTCGAGTGCCATGGGTAGATCAATGGCAGCAGGTAACTCAATGGTCTCGCGCACAACACGTTTGCTTCGTTCACGAGGGATATCAGCCAACTGCTGCACATACTCGGCTGAAAGTTGCTTGATTACACTCACGAATGTGGCCATGGAGGGATGTGGTGTGGGGAATCGCGTGTTGAGAATGCGATTGAATCGCTCAAGTGGGTTATTCGTACGTGCAACAAGCTCGTTATCGAGACCGTGTACATTCCAAAGATCCACTGAGTATTCATCAATCCAAGTTCGCTTAAAATAGGCCCAAAACTCCTGCCACTTCGCATTGGAATACGTGCGTGGTGCCTTGCTTCTCGCAACGAAGCTTCATTTCTGCACGAGACTAAGCAATTCCATGTGAGTTCACTTGATCCGGGTCGGCCACTGTCAACATATCGATAACGCCTCTTTTCATCGCTACAGCGCATTCGGCATCAGGTATAGCATACCTCTTCATCGCTCGTCGCAGTGCTTGCTTCAAATGGAATAAACAACCCAAGACAATAGCGTCACGGAACTGAGTTTGCACTGCTTGCATTAGAGCCGATTCAAAGTCGCATACAACTTCTCCTGGGCTTAGTTGCTGGTCAGTGGCTTGGAAAACAAAGTGCATCATATCCCAGTTCGCGTCAGCGCAGCGAGATGTGCTTAAAATGTAAAACACAGGGACAAACAGCAAGTGAGTCAAACATGCAACTGCCAAAGCCCAGTCCTGAAGCACGGTTGTGAACCATGAAAACCACACATAGCTGAAAATTGCGTGGAACGCAACGAAAAGTACCATCGATAACGAGCGACACGTTGTGGTAGCGAAGTAAGTTCACCAGCCTTGGATGTGCCCACCCCAGGGATCGTGTTGGACTGTTCACATCCTAGCGGTTTGCCGAAACAAAGTGAAATGAGAAAAACGACACTGAATCAGAGTGCATTGAGTGCTAGCGAGAGTGGTGGAATCTCCACTGATCCATGCACGTTGCCACTATAGTGAAGAGATCTTGCTCTATACACGCAGTTAATCACTTGTGACTCAGACAAACCAACCATGACATTGCTGCCATTACCGTAGAAGATGCTGCGTAGCTCCTGCCACATTTCTCTTACCGGTCGAGCGACGTCAGTAATTGCCAAGCTGTCTGCCATGGCTTTCATTTCATCGTTGACATCGGATATTCCAAAAGCACTCTGCATGACCTGGCATGTATGTGGCCGAGCATTGGAGTAGCCCATTGTCGAGATGTTGTATTCCATAGTCCCCTTGCACTCCGTGCGTCGAAATGACGAACAACGATATACAACTTTCTTTGAGGAAGTCCATGCACGCGTGTACATATATCCTGGAAGTAGCACGTCGTACGCTCTTGACGATGCTTCTTCACCTGCCTAGCATCGATCTCATCATCTTGCTCCTGTGACTCTTGCCCAGTACCTTGCTCCAACGCCTTGGCTCGCCGTTTTAATGACCCAGCAACTTGTTCCTGAGATCCTGTGACGCGCATGCCGCCTTGCACCGATGGATCAGCAACTGCGTCTGCCATTGCCTATTGCAAACTGACTCTGTTATTGTGATCCACACATGCAGCAGCACATGCACCACCTCCCATTTTCACATCACTATGTCTATCCTTGATGCACCTGAAAACTGATCCAAGATCAGATCCGTTCCGTATCTGTTCCAATCGACAGGTAACCTTACAGACACCGACTCCAGTAACCACGCAGCAATTAATTTACAAAACCAGAATGGAGAGGGACCGCTCATTTGTGCAGCACTTGAAGGTCATGCAAAAGTTGTTGAGATTTTATTGATGCGAGGTGCGTCAATCGACATGGCTAACGGAGAGGGCTGGACTTCACTCATGAGAGCTGCAGAGCGAGGTCATCTCGCAGTCGTGAAAATATTACTGAAAAAAGGAGCAAATATCAATGCACGCCGACCAAAAGGCGCCACGGCTCTCAATATTGCATGCGAACACGGCCATTTCAACGTGGTTGTGGAACTGGTAAATCATGGAGCTTCAATTGATCTAGCCGACAGTGATGACTACACTCCGTTAATCACTGCCGCCCAACTTGGATTCTCAGAGATCGTTCAGTTTCTGGTGACCAGAGGGGCGAATGTTAATATTCGTTTGCAGAGTGGAGGAACAGCATTGATCACTGCTGTGTGGTACAAACGAATGGCAGTCGTTCGTATTCTACTTGAAAATGGCGCGGATGTAAGAATCTGTGGAGATTTTCAATCTTGGCCAGCTCTCATTGCTGCATATTTCAGTGGCTACTCCGAGATTGTACAGCTTATTTACGAGAAAGTGTACGATCTTCCAGATGTATATGGTTATACGAAGCCAAACCAGCCAAATACACAAGTGGATGCGAAATGTCGAAACGGAGACACTGCATTGCGAGTGGCCTGCGAGCGTGGAGAATTGAAGTCGGTTGAAACGCTAGTGGAGATTCCCAACAATGACATCAATGTACCAAATAGTGACGGATTCACCCCACTGATGAGCGCGTCGATGAATAACCGCACTGATATCGTGACCCTTCTTTTGTCGAACGGAGTTAGTATCAACCAGCGACACTCTACTAATGGAACTACAGCTCTTGCACTTGCATGCGAGTATGACTTCCCCGCGATTGTCCGGTTACTTGTCACGAATGGCGCTGAGAGTCGACATATTGGATCGACAGTGTTGGTTGCCCCTTATGATCGCAGCCCGATTTGGTTACACGGATGTGGTAGAAATTATCTTGGTACCTATCAACGGTTAAATTGCTTGTTGAGAACGGTGCGTGTGTCGATGTGCCTAATCGACGGCATTAATGTGCGCTTCCAGCAGTGGCCACGCGGACGTCGCTGCATTTCTACTGGAAAATCAGGGCAGCATTACGACTTTTTCTCCTCTGCTCAGCTCCCCTTCTCTTTTGGGCGATTCTTCCGTTCCACTTCTCATTAAACAACTGGGATCTGGAGAAGCAACCACACAAGAAACCGAGCTAGCTCTCCTCCACCTCATCGGCAAGTGTGTCTCCAACAGCATCCGGGTGCAAGTGTACAAGGCCATGGGAATCCCAGTGCTCCGGGAAGTTGTCCGCGGCAGTAAGAGTTGGTTAGCTCAACTTTACGCGCTCCACTGCTTAAGCTGGTTCACCTTTCACTTCTTTAAGGTACGAGAGTCCGAGTTCGCGGAGCTGCAGGAGTATGTGCGAGTGCCAATGCAATCGCAAACGCTCTCACTCCTTCCTACACACGCTTCAGTACGGCAACGATCAAGAAAAAGAAGTCGCAGCTCTGCAGTGCTCGTGCTTAGCTACTCGAGGCGACGCTGAAATTTTACGCCAACTTAAGGCTTTCCCTCTTCTAATTGATCTGCTCACGAACGGCACTGCCAACCAGAAACTGTGGGCTACGGAAGCTCTGGTGACTCTGGCTAGCAGTGCTAGGAAAATAAAATATAAAATTGTATTGGATTCTGAGCGAAAAATAATCCATCATTGCCGTATCCATGAAAACAATAATAAGTAATTAAATTATTGAAATAAATTGGTAGGGTCAGAGTGGTGCAGTGCAGTGGGTTGGGATGACCCTACCAATCCATTGCACAGGGTTGAAAAGCTGGTGGCTGCCACCGGGACTTTTGTCCTGGCTTACAGGTACTATCGCAAACAAAAATGAGCCGGCAACGGCAACACAGTCCAAGATGAGGTTTGTATACCCTGTCCTAAGTGCCAGCTTCCGAGTTGTCCCGCATTGCTTGCAGGAGAAGTGACCGTTGCCACAGTCCGTGAAGAAGAAGTTGGAGGTTGCTCGAGAAGTCGACATGTCACTTGGAAGAAGAGAAAATGACCAACATCATAGCACTTTTGAGTATGCTGGTGAGCTCTTGAGCGCATTTAGTATTGTAAAAAGTCAATATAATTATTACGGTCACAATTGCATATTTTACGGAAAGTTCTCCTTACCAATAATCCGTAATTCCGTCAATACAATTGCACAATAACTATATTATAATTATTTTTTCCGAGCTCTGCTGGCTAGTGACAGTGATGAGAGCTGCGTGGAAATCACCAGTGAAGGAGCCATCCCTCCTCTCATTGCTCTTCTACGATCAGGAACGGACGTGCAGAAGCAAGAAGCTGCTTATGCGCTGGGCAATTTGGCGAACGACGCCACGACTCCTGCTAAAATCGCTCGTGAAGGTGCTATCCCCCCAATGGTGAGCTTCGTGAAAGTTGACGCGCAGAACCAGGGTGCGGTCTACGCACTAGGCTTCCTCTGTTTGAACAATGAAGAAAACGGTGTGTTAATCGCCCAAGAAGGAGCGATTCCTCCTCTTGTCGCGCTTCTAAAGACAGGAACAAGAGCGCAGAAGCAGTGGAGTGCGTTCACCCTCGGGAACCTCGCGTACAGTGATGCAAACCGAGTGGAAATCACAGAGCAAGGGGCAATTGGTCCACTGATTGAACTTCTTCGATCCGGAACAGCCATGCAGAAGCAGAGAGCAGCCTTCGCGTTGGGGAATTTAGCGTGTGATAACGACGTGGGGTCCAAGTTCGACGAGGCTATCCTGCCTTTGGTTGAACTCGTTCGCGTCGGCTCCGACACTCAGAAGGAGGATGCAGCATTCGCTTTAGGCAATTTGGCTGCCAACAATGACGGAAGACGTGATGAGATCGGGCGGAAAGGAGCCATCGCGCCGTTGGTGAAGCTCCTGAACTCAGGCAATGACGACCAGAAGCAATGGGCGGCGTTCGCGTTGAGGTGTTTGGCTTACAACAACGACGAGAATCTTGTGGCGATTCTTAAAAATGCAGCCGTTCCTCCACTTGTCGAGTGTGGAGCAGCTTCCAGCAGTGGCCATGAGGGCAGCATTGCCGGCGATACAGCGGTTTTACCAATGGATCTGCTGGCCATGGCGTATAATGGTCTCCGGCAGATCTTCAAGTTTGTCAACGCTCTCCAGCGCCAGCGCCTCCAAAACCGCAAGACGTACCTGCGAATGATGCAGATCTATGTCAAGTTGCAGTCGAGGCCTCTTCGAGTCAACCCCACAGTGCACTGTATCCAAGCCACTGAGAGTTTTTTTGAGGTAATCAACATGTTCACGAGATACCTACAGAGATACCACGTATTGGCTTACATGTATCTAAACGGGGCCAATATGCATCGTATTTTGCGAGTCGTCGAATGGCTCAAGCTGGAGGATAGTCTTATCGAAGTCGTCGACGAGGTGGACAGACTATTCCAAATGCTTAATATCGAGGTATCCACGGAGGGGCCCGTGGCTGCGGTCTCAAACGCTATGTTACTCTTCAGCAAGCTCGAGGACAAGCACAGCGAGATCCGAGTCACGCACGACCAGATCCACACAGCGCTTCAGGTGGTCATGCTGAATTTGCAGGAGCCGGTGGGTAAACAGACAACTGAAGTGACTAACCCCGATATGTTGGCCATTGAGTTGACGGAACTACACAGTCAGAATGTTAACGAAGAGAAGCAATCGTCTGATTTAATCATTACTGATGAGGGAGTGGGGAAAGATAAACTGGAGCCGAAGATCAAGCCAGTAGTTCAAGCTGAGGAGGAAATGGAAGTGGACACGACTTTTTCTCCTCTACTCAGCTCCCCTTCTCTTTTGGGCGTTCCACTTCTCACTAAACAATTGGGATCTGGAGAAGCAACCGCACAAGAAACCGCACTGAAGGATCTTACTGAAGATGACCGCAATGACTTCGGTACAGAGCGACTCATGATATCACTGATGGACTATCAACGAGCTGGAATCGCTTCGCAAACCTCGAATGTGCCTGGGTGCTTGAAGAGACAACGAATGGAGCCACTTTTTCACAAGCGCGAGGGCACCAGAGGGCAAAAAGGGAATGTTGGCTGAAGATACTACTTCGAAGTACGTAGTATGCACTGTCCATTTACGTAAGTATTTTATTCTTGCCACCGTTTACTTGACATACCGTCCAACAATTAGATCTTTGCGTTAGCAAGCAGGAGAATCCCATTAATTTCCCAAAGAGGGGGGGGTCTAACACCACTGATTAGCTCTCGGTACAATCGTAGCATTGCTTTTGGCGAGACTCAAACGTTCATCCCTACTAATGAATCTACATCTCTCACCGTCGCGCCCAGCTAGGTCCCTCGGATACTAGTACATTTTCAATCTCGGCTGGGATTCGGAATCCAGAACTATGTTACAATCTGCTGACGAGACTGAGAGTGTGGGCTGCTGGGTGAACGGGTAAGGTGGAAAAGTCTGTTTGGATCCATATGCCGGCAGGATGTAATTCAGGTACAAATATTTCTTCAACCAATCCATACATATACTGTACTCACTTTATCCACCTCACCAATAAAACTCCTCCACAGGACTACCATCCTCATCCAGCAGACTAATCTGCATGAAAATGTCGCTCTTGGGCGCCCCCAGGCCTCCCACTTCGTCCGGCAGCACCAACGGATAACTGCACATTTCACAGTTCCTGTTTCCAGCGTACAGCGTCAAGGGGATCACCGCAGATCCAATCAACTCGTCACCTTGTCGACAGCAGTCGAACACTTGTGCAATGAGAAATTCATTCTCCCACTCGTCCACTTCGAACTCGAACTTCTCAGGCGACCAGTGCGGGTCGAGACTGCTCTTGACGGTCGAACTCTTCTTCGTGACACCGTCCAGAGTGAACACCACATACGCGTTGCTCTTCCCGCCCACTTCGTTCGTAGCAGCCACCAGATCCTGACACTTATACAGCGCCAACTTGACCGAGAACTTGTTCTTCCCCATCGAATCGCGCAATGTACAGTGAACGACCAAGCGATCGAGCAAGTGGCGACTCCGTTACATTCGCCCACCGAGATGTCGTAGTGACGGAGTCCATTTCGGTGACGAAGCATGTCAAAGGTTTTGTGAACGTAGACTAATCAGACGACAGGGATACTATCCTGCCGGTCATTCTCCAGCTCCTCTGCTCATTCCCTAGGCCTCCTCCAAGCTTAATACTACGTAGTATCATGTCGACTGGTGCTTTGAACATTGGTGTGATCGTCTTTGACGGGGTTGTGCAGCAGGATTATGTGGGGGTGACGTCGTATCTGGAACAGCTCCCTACGCAGGCCTTGTCCAATTCAGTATTACACGGAATTGGCTGTAGTTGCTGCAGTAGTACAGTAATAATCTCAATACAACACGCTGCAATAATAAAAGCGGCCGCAATAACTGCAATATGAATTAATGCTACCAACTGATGCCAATGTCGTTACATCCCACATATTCCTGTTCGCACGAAGAAACATGACGAGTTCAAAATTCGCTGGGAGCATACAAGTGCGTTGGGGGGTGAGCACAAGCTTGCACTGTGAAAAAAAAACGCTCACATGCATTCGAAGTCGGCGGCAGTTCCTTCAACAGCAGACTGTAGTTGGCACGACTGGGACGCTTGTTTGGCCCAGCAAGAAGAATCCGCGTCGCGTAGTCATCTTGGCGTTTCTTGCGCTTGTCTTCACACTTCGCCACCTCGAATGCCTTCACCGCATCTGCCTCAGCCTTTGAAAGCGTGCCACCGTTGATCACTTTGACGGCTGCCGCTTCAAATATAGGAGAGTGGACTATACTAGCGTTTGCGTTAAGCTGGGCACGCATCGTGGGGTACTCGCTAATAACCGAGTCAAAAAGCAGGCGGACATCCGCCAAATCGATATCGTCGCACTGCACCTTCTTAGTGATGCTCTGGAACTTCTTCATGTGCTCCAGCAGCTCGAGGAGCTTGCGATGTGCTGCTCCTTCGTCATTGTTTAGACTGAGCGGGAGTTTTTGAGAATGAAAAGGTCACCATGCAAAAGGATTCGTACGTGTCCAGTGATTTAAGGTAGTTAGGTGGTCAGTATGGAGTATAATGAACGCAAAAGAGCTGGCTTCTCGGGTTAGGACGTCCATCAGTTCAATTGTATCTTGCCATTGCTATGCAAGCACTTATGTTATATTGTATTGCAATTTTCGAGAAATATCATATTTTATTTTTTGTGAATATCCCAGTAATCCGTTTTTTTTATTTTTAGAAACTGATTTTATCGATACTGAAATTTTTTATTCAGACCCCTGTCCCTACGGTCTGTGATCAACCTGTCAAGTTCCTCACGATCTCATTGACCTCGGGGGTTCTACGCAGTAGAAATGCACTAGGTTTCGGTATGCCGCTGTACGCTACACACGGATTCGAAGATGTTACGGAGCATATCGACATCCTCGTCATCCCTGGTGGATCTCCTGGTCGCCTGGTGATGCAGAAGCACGAAGCGTTTATGAAGTTCTTGAAAGGAATTGCAGAAACGGCAACGTATGTGCTGACGGCAGGGGTTCCGAATATTGTACTGATACTCATTTTCTCCATTGGACTCCAGCCCGTAACGCATTGCAGGAAGAAACTCAAAGAAATCAATAATTGAGAACTATCAAAACGTCGCAGTAAATAATTGATATCACCGCGAAGAACCGTGAGAAACATGCACTGCTCACAGTCCCTTGATGTCAGTTCATGTGCTGCTGTACTGTTTTCTAAATGCATCTGTCAACGACTTCCACACCCCAGTAGGAGGCGTTGACTTTCAGGAAAAGCAGCATCTCAACCGCTATAGGCGATAGTGCCTGGCGCTCGTGGCCGATCATAGCCCTGGCAACGCTAAACAAGCGTTCAACTTTGTTTGACGTGGGAGGGATTGCACTGACGAGTGGATAGCTGACTTCCGAAGCCTTCACCTTGCGCTTTTTGAGAATGCGCTCTGCAAAACTCTCCAACTGCAACATTTGCACTTCAGCGCTTGAGCCAGTCTCCTCCACGCGCTCAAACGGCTGCATAGCTGCCTTTTCGGCTCGGGACAGTCTTTCCGATTCACCTGCTAGCACCTTACAGCATCCAGACTCAAATGATGGCGAGTGAATAATATTTGCCGACGTTCCTACAAAAATAATTGTTGGTTAGTGAAATTCAAACTTCCTTTAGAAAATGCAAACTTACCAAGATACGTCTTAAGTATCGGCTTCACAGCAATCAGACCATCAAGTAGATCTCGAGCCCCGAGAAGATCGACGTCATCCTTCTGCAACGCCAAGGACACCGATTCACAGTCCGATAGCTCATCCAGAAGTACCTTCAGGCGCTTGTGCGTTGCTGGCGAGGGCAAAACTCAGCGATGTCTTCGTTGTCCATGGAAAGAAAACCACGTAGCTCGAAGTAGCGGCGCAGCATGGCGTGGGTAGAACCCCACCGTGTTTCTTGGCGCAGCACAGGCCGTAAAGGAGTCAATAATCTAATATAGAGGAGCAATTAATTATTATTAGCACAAAATACAATTGGAAAGAGGGCAAAAACTTACCTCAGCTTTGATCCCTCTTTTAGGGTCCTTAGCTTTTTCATCAATTGCTGGATTATGTCTAGATCGTCCTCGTAAGGTGCCAGGAGCTCCTTCATTGCCAGGTTCAGCTGGTGACTTGCACAGCCAACAAGCGGGACATCCATGAGGTTGGCCAACCGCTTGTTGACTGAGCAGTTGTCGCCGACTAGAAACCGGCATTGCGACAGCTGTTTTCCGAAAAACGGGAGGAAAATTGAGAGAGCTTCCATCAACGTCTCTGCTCCATGGTCATCACCAGGTCCTCGCACCACTGGTGCCATCGACACAAGAGGGTACCGCGCGGTGCCTTCGCTCACGTACACCGCAAACACAGCAAGGTAGAACTCACTGCCGTTACTCCAGCCGTCCAGCATCAGGCCAAAATCATTTGGCATTTCAGTACCGATGATAGTTTCCACCTCCCGCGTCACTGCCTCCATGTTGCTTCGCAACGTGTCCACTGACACTGGCGCCAAGTTAGTGTATCTGTACACAAAATACAAGATCCATAAATTAATCTTCAAGTACTGGTACCGATTTAAATTCTTGTCCTTACCGGCGCGAGAGCGGGTTTTCAACAAAGGCCAGTGGGAGATTTGCTTTTACCACCCACTCCATCCACCCAAACCGGTTTGACGCCTTCTGTCGAACCCAGGGGATGAAAGACCCAGTAGAAGTAGCGGAAGCGCTCTCCATTTCACGCTCGTACGTCGGATGTTCGACGCGAACATGACCTACTAGGTTAGTGTAGCCAGTTCCTTGAGTTTGTTTACGGGATTTCCCGCACGCCTTGCACTCAAAGTATCCCGTAGGGTCGTTATTGTCGTCAACTATGCGTGTAAAAAAGAACTGAGCCACTTGCTTCGGCGTAAAGATCCCCTGTTTCCCCTGAGGAAGCATAAGAGTGGTTTCGCGCACCATTTCTGCTGGTTAAACGCTGGGTTGGCGGTTGGGAGAAGTTTTCAGCGATGCTGGATAAAAGAAAAGTGATCCTTTATGATGAACTGGTACCATTGAGGCAACTACTGGACACTATTGCTTAATAACTTTTACAGGTTTAAGTAAATGGCGTTTTAGCATGATATATTTGAACTCAAATGAGTAGGTGTGGTTGTACATTAAATATAATGGATGGAAGGTTTTGAATATTAAAATAAATAATTCATTATAGTCGTGACATCTCCGTAAATAATTTATTCTTGTCCCAGGAACCGTGAAATAAATAATTTCACCGAAAATACGGAATATATTTCCACTTCCGAGTATTTTTCGGAACCCCTGGCTGACGGTGTGCACTGGTTCGGCTATATTGGCGACTGCGGGTCTTCTGGATAGCAAGCGAGCGACCACTAACAAAATGGCGTACCAGAGCGTTGTGGAAGCTCATCCGAAGGTCCAGTGGATCCACAAAGCTCGTTGGATGCAGGACGGCAACATTTGGACGAGTTCGGGAGTCACGGCAGGGATGGATATGGCTCACGCGTTTATTGCGGCCACGTATGGCCAGGAAGTTGCGGCTATGATGGCGCGCTACATGGAGAATGTGCCTAATACGGACGCAAGCGACGATCCTTTTGCCAAGGTGTAGAGAAATCTACACCAGGATACAATCTACTGGAGATTAGTCGTACGTGCAGTGTTAGGCTTCTTGAGTTACACAGTAATACTTCAATTTGCTAGCCCTTCACTTGCAATTTACCCATTCATACTCAAATTCTGTCAAAAATGCTCACGCTTGTGCGTAGTTGGTGACAAGTTCATCTGCAGCTCAGCTATGCACGTAACACAGCCACGAGTTTCAGCGACTTCTTCTCTCCTGTGTTTTACGTCACCTTCTCGTTCAATGTATGATACGTCAAAAGCTGACATGTCAATAAACCCAGAGCATGAACTACAGACAGCTTCACCACAGAATCGGCAATGGTGGCAACGTCGCATGATGAGAGTTCCAAACGACTTCAAGCAGACGAAACAATGGTCGCTCTCCACCCACTCCATTTTCGTTAGCCTTTCAATCGTGACACCAGGTTTCTCCGCTTCTGCCAAGTTTCCAAGACAAACTGCTAACCCTTGCAGCCACTTCACGTATTTCTTAGCGAGTGAGCTCCCGTGTGACTGTGCAGCTCGGATCCTTGGACTAGCAGCAACCGTTTTGAGAATATTCTTGTTGGGCATTAGAGACAGCAAGAAACTTACTCGCACAGTACTCGGTTCGTTCGTGGTTTCAACCACCAGACCAGAATTTCGGAAATGTAATCTCTCAGTTTTGGAAGATTTTGGCAGCTCTGGAATATCGGAGAAGTTCATACTAGAAAACGTGTGTACACCGATAAGCAAGTGTGGTGTCACGTCGTGCACAGCTCGTCGACCTTGCCTCATACCCAGCCGTTCTACAGTTTTGTCCGAGTTACGCTCAAAGATGTCCTGGTAGCACATCATGGTGAAGTCGTGGCATGAATCCACGCCTCCTAATTTGTTCAACGACCGTAAAGTGAACCAGTTAGCGGCGTACGCATCGTCCTCTGTGTAACTTTGCCAGTCACCATCCGAGTCCTGAGCTGATGCAGGTGGTGTGGTGCACGTGAGCTTGTCCAACGTAACTCCATTCTCTATGAGCTTACCAAAAAGCTTCTTCATGACTTCTTGGTACATCTGAGTGTGTGTAGTTTTGAAGAATGAAAGCAGTTCATCCACATCAGCGTCCATTGTCGTGACAGCTCGTACCATGTAGAATTCGGAAGGGTGACCACCCCCTCCAGCACCGAATGTGTCCACTGTACTGATGCAATGAGGGAGCGATTCGCCCGTAAGTTCGTAAAGACAGCAATTGTTGATCTCTTTGACGAACTTCCAGTTGTCTGCAGGCGTGGAAGTGACCAAAAGAGCTAAATCTGTTGCATCTTCACGTACACGGCGAAGGATACGAGTCGGTGCGTGGCCAGTGGTTTTGCATTGTGTTGTGCGGCTCATGATGGCCAAAGCAATAATGATACAAAGGGCCGATAGACGAACGCAATGCAACTTCAGAAGGCTGCATCATCGAAGGTTGTCAAACATACCGTACTGGGGGGGGGAAGGGAGGACTCGAACCCCTTATATTAGGTACTTATTTCGAAGCCTGTTCGAAACAGGCGCATTGACGTTTAAGCAAGGTTACTCCTAACTAATTTCCTACGGCTACTCGGTTACCCTTAGTCTATGACCGGTACGCTTGAATTTCTTGGGAATTTTGCCCAATGGGCCACCGTTGATGAGCCCCCAGCCGGTGCCTGGCCGGGTAGAGTACTGCGACCGCGCCAACTCCTTGAGTCTTGTCTCCGTGTTGTTGTGCCTTGATTAGTCCCGATGTCTTAGAGAAGAGCTTGTGAGTGATGGGAAATGAACAGAGAAGGGCAGCGGTGAGAGAGGAGAGCAGAAGTCGAAAAGGGCGACGGAGGCGGGGCTCGAACCCTCGGTCAGTTCGTGGATCAGCGGATGCTAATCCACTGGGCCACCGGCGAGCCCTAATAAACATACCGTACTGGCGTGATGGGCAAATTGCTGACCAATCAGAAATCGATGATGCCCAGCGACGTCACAATTCGACAGTAGAATGTGACGGTACACTATGGAGGAAATTGAAAGAGTCATACACGCTTGATAGACTTAGTGTTAAACTCAAAGCCTGGTACATGTACGCTCTGCTCTGAGCAAAAAGGTACAGTCCAGTGGGCTACTACTGCTTGCAAGTTGAACCACGCTCCCAAGACAGGCTTTTCAACGTACTGTACACACTGCAAGCTCTAATCCGGAAGCACGGAGTTGGAAAACTCTAGATCGGTAAATCGATCTGAATCGAGACATCAGTAAGTGGGGTGAAGGGGGGCTATCGACTGCATTTGTTATCGTGATTTGTTAAAACTCTTCAGATTCCAGCACCAATCTGCGGCTTCGATTCGACTTCATTGAATTCAGTGTCGATCCAAGGAATAGCGTCCGAGTCGAATGCGTTATCCAAATTTCGCGCGGAGCCATTACTACATGTAGTTATGGGAATCAGAGTGCAAACCAGATTCGTAGTGGTTAGAATTGTCAAGACGCTTTCGAAAGCCTAAGTAGAAACAAGCGAATAAGCTACACGAAAATAATTTGCTTTAAAGTGTGCCTGGAACACTTCATGGAATTCTATACTATAAAAATGACGTCGAACTCTCATGATTCTTTTGAAGCGAGAACTCTACAGTGGTCTGGAGTTCAGACAGCCCAGTAGAGATGGGAATAAGGCAGGTCTCGACCTTCGTCTCCGTACAACTGGTGCAAAGTCATTCGTCAAACCGACAGTCAGTGCCGAGTTGGAGTTAACGGAGACGTTCGAAGCGGAATTCTACACATAGCAATTCCGAGTCTATGATTTCCTGCCACGCAGACAAACAAGCGGCAGCACCATCGGCCAGAATCCTCGAGCGTGTTCGCGAAGATGCAACGGATTTGGCATTGCTGGCCACCGTCACCACCCACGACTGGAAATTGCTGAGTGATAAGAACGGCACCCAAATGTACGAAATGACAGGGGAATCACTCTCCAACAAAGTGAGTACAGTCCGAACATTCGGCAAAGGTGGAGGTGGTCACCCCTCCGAGTTCTACCTTGTCCGAGCTGCAACTACAGTACGGGCAGATGTCAATACTATGCTGGATGTGTTACGAACTGGTACGTCCGAGGACTTCCGAGCCATCATGAAGAAGATTTTCGACAAACAATTCGAAAGTGGAGCTGTAGTGGATTCCTTAAGTTGTACGACCCCGCCCCCGTACGCACCCAGTCCGGATAGTGCAAGGGATCGAGAAGATTGGCAGCTCTTCAGTGAAGATGATGGCTACAGTGCCAACTGGATCACTTTGAGATCATTCACGAAATTGGGCGGACTGGACGGCCATCGAGATTTCACTATGATCTGCTACCAGGATGTCTTCGAGCGTGCGTACATCAGTGATAAACTGACTCGCGTGGGTCGTCGTGTTGCTCGGGACCTGCATAGACCTCAACCGGTTACAGGGTCTCGACTGATTGGAGTACACACGTTCTCCAGTATGAATTTCAAGGATATCCCGGAACTTCCGAAATCCTCGAAGACCGATCGACTTCACTTCCGGAACTCCGGAGTAATTGTCGAAGAAGTAGTGCAAGAAGACTCGAATGGACCTATGGTACGTGTGAGTTTACTTCTGTCGCTGATGCCGTCAAAACTTGTGTTGAAAGAGGTATCGCAGAGCCCACGGATGCGTGTGGCAGTAGCTGCGGGTCATGAAGTGGCGAAGAAATACCGCAAATGGCTGCAGACTCTCGCACTAGGTGTGAGTCACTTTACAGAGGCAGCGAAGCCTGCAGTGACGATGCAACATCTGAGTAAGATGACGTGGACGGAGAGTGATCACTGCTATTTGTGCTTGAAGACGTTCCGCACGTACAGAAGACGCTATCACTGTCGATTCTGTGGTGAAGCTGTGTGCGGTTCTTGCTCGGGTTTTATAGATATGAGAGCGTTCGAGGTTAACTACAAAGAAAGTGAAGACAGCTCGGACAGTATCACCGTTGGACACCGGAAATTGGATGTACGAATGGCCAGCGATGGCAGTGGTAGGAGTTTGGGGGGTGAAAATGCGTCTCAGAAAGATGATACAGAGGAGTTCATGGATACTCGCGGGTGCAATACATGCGTGTCTGAGTTGCAGATGAATTTGACGATGTTGGGGCATGCTCGAGGCCGAAAAGACCTCAGTCTCGATAGTAACAGCAGCAGTGGCAGCCTCTCACAACTTGTGAACGCTCGTAGCAAACACAAGAATACGGATGAAAGCTACAGTAGTGTTCGTGGTCCACCTCCACCGTACCCCGGGCGAGACAACAACTATGAACGAGATCAAGTGATGCCGATGCGAGCTGGGGACTACCAGCTTTACGAGCAATACACCGGCCAGAAGATGAGTTTCTCTACTATCAGCAGCAGTTCATTCTCGGGTCTTTCACAAGATGACAAACTGACGCCTCATTCCTCCAATTGGGCTGAGTTCATGGGCAAACCACCGCTCGTTTCCACCTCAAAGAGTTCAAACCACACGCCCAGTAGCTACTCGACGTCAGACGCATCTCTTAGTGCGTTTTTGGCTCGTGATCCGTACATCCTGTCGCTCAATGGATTGACGATATCACCTGGAGGTTCTGTCATGACCAACATGGACGATGACGAATACAGTGATCTCACCTACAAACGAAGCAGCCAAGCGTCAGGCAACCGAGCGAGTTACGCCACTACAGCAGCCACAAACGAAGGCAGTAACCACAGTCAGATCAACTTCTCGAGCATGACGACACAAGAGATGCAGACTACAGAACGACTCATTCGTGAAGCCAATTCACGAGGAAATGTGCATGTGAATGGCCGACCACCGCTGAATACTCGACGCCACCAGCCTCGCTACCTGCCAGAGTACGAGAAAAATCCGTTGGAAATCGCCAACAAAAAGAGTTATCACATATCTCCTAGGGCCTCTGCACATTCTCAGACGTCGTCGTATTCATCAAGCAGTGCTAACTCCGATATGATTCAACTGAATATGCCTACGAGGAGTTCACGAGCGCCAAATGAATCTGAATTTGTCATCTTCGACGAGAATCGCCGAGACAGAGCCCCTACACGTGCGGAGAGTGCCAATGACATGATCCCGTTGAAGCTGTAAATTCAAAGCCGTGGCATAGAGGAAAAAATATAGTGTCGTATGAAGATTCCAGACTACAAAACGCAATATGCACATGACAACCTTCAGTAAATCCCGGATTCGTGGCCGTTCTGGTTGTGTTCAGTGGTTTCCGATGGTGCTTCAACCGGTCGAACCTCTTCCACAAGTCGAATTGCCGAAATTACAGCTTCACCACCTTTTCCTGTGAATTCCTCGGCCTCCTGGCCTGCTTCTTGCTGTTGTTGATCTCGAATCGTATCATCTTTCCTTTCCTGGTCCAGTCGCTCTTGCTGTTCCTGTTTTTCCTGCAGACGACGTTGCTTTTTCACTCGTAAATCGCGCAAGAAACCCTCAAACGCTTCCACATCGGGGAAACTTTGGCCAGCAAACACAGAATTCGGGTGTGAAAATTCCTCGCCCCCGACGTAAAACGTGAAGCCTGGTTGTTTGACTTCCACTTCCTGATTCTGTTCCTGTTCATACGTTTCTTCACTTGTAGAATCCGAGAAGTAGTCGTCACTATCAGCATCGCTAATATCGGCAATTTGTACTGCAAGGCCCTCTGTGCTCAAAGCAATTGTCCGATGAAGCATCCGCCGGTCACAGGTAATAAACAGCATGTTGCAAACGCTGTCGGCTGGTAAATGGGTCACATCCACGGAAAAGCATCCTTCTATCACTGAGTCCGACCCAGGATCATCTAGAGACCGAGGCGGTGAGGATTCCTTCGTCTCAATTGGAGCTTCTTGGTTATCCTGAACCTGCCATAGTTGCTGGGGTTGAAGTGCGGCATCTTCATCCAGGAATTGAGCGTTTTTGTCTCGCAACTTCGTGATGGATGGGTCATAGTTCGGTTCTTCACTGCGAGGATCTCCAAGTTCTCGCCAGATTAGCTGGAAGTAGCCATTAAGGAATGGTTCAGTACGTGGCACACGATAATTCACTTGTAGCAGCACCCCACGTTCGTGCACGTGGCCTATGTTGCACTCTTGGTCAATGGAGAGATGGTCACGTCTCGGTTCAAATGCCACATAAAACTCACCAACACGATCATCTTTGTCTTCTTTTTCTTGATTGGATTCTTCCCTTAACTCTTCAACCATTGAGTCTCCAAGAAGACTGCGAACCTGCTCATCCTGTAGCTTCGCCTTCCTCTCTCGGAGCTTCTGAAGAGCGAGGCATCGCCTTGTGCGAGCTGTTCCAGGCTTTAATTTGTCCGGTATTTCTCGTAGATTGTCGTCTATCTCGTCTGCACTCATAAGCAGCTCCGGCGGCACTAGATCAATTGGAAAAAAACCAAAGACATCACGCTTTTGAATATCAAACTGATCTGGATAATGTTGTAGTGTAAATGCCACAAAGGCGAGATTTCCCGTCGCGCAAGCTCGATGACAAGCTGACCACATTGCAGAATTATTTCCACTGTCGTTATTCTCACCATACTCTTGACTAGAGACTATGGAGCTCCAAGCCTCCGGTCGAGCTTGTAGCAATAGCTCCAAGGCGATCTGCAGCTGCTGAAGGTGTTGACCAGATTCAAGTTCAGAGGCTACGACAGTGTGAACAGCTTCTTCCAGCTCCAATTTCCTATCATTAGAACTGTAGCCATCTTCCTCATAGCTGCGCAGGATGGTCTTGAGCTGCTGGATGTCTCCATCCAGTACGGAATCTACTAAACCAGTTGACGTTCCTGCCCCCATGTCGATTGATACAGTGATCGAAAAGACGCGTATCTTTTCAAAAAGATCTACTGAAAATGGCTACACTAAATGAAATGGCTACATTTGTCTTTGTGTAGCCATTATGGTATGGTACTCTGGTACTCAGTGTTTGTGCTGCGTTGAGCAACAGCTCTACGTCTACGTTGCTTCTTCGTGAGACCATCATGTGGTTCACGCATAGCGTATTGGTACAGAAGTAGCAAAGTGGCGGACCGGATACCAGCGATTCGACTGGCTGCGTGGATTGTGGCAGGTTGTGCACGTTGCAACTTCTCTCGCTCTTCGTTCGAGATCATAGGCAGATCCGAGTAGTCCACCCACTCGGGGATCTGCACGTGCTGCTTATTACGGAAGACGTGGATTTCCTGGTGTTGAATTCGGAGTTGCGTCGCGTACAGACATTCCGTTTTCATAAGGTCCTTGATATCATCGGGCAATGCGTCTTGGTGCTCGTAGTCAACGTCACGCCAAATTCGCTCGATATCCTGCGGCGTTACAGTCGAAAACGCCAGGATTTGCGCCGCACTGCGCTTCACTCCGTCGAGACTGACCTTGATACCGTAGCGGTTCCACTCGTGCGGGTCACGAGCAAATTCGTCCAGAGCTTTACGAGCGTACTCCATAGCTTTCTCCTTCTTCTCAAGCTTCTCCATACGCTCACTTGGAATGCCAGCACCTTGTTCGAACGCCTTGCGAGTGAGTCGCAAGTCAGCGTTATCAGCACGAAGCAGTAAACGGAACTCCGATCGAGAAGTGAACATCCGGTAAGGTTCGGTAGTGCCCAACGAGATCAAATCGTCAATGAGGACTCCGGTGAAGGCATCAGCGCGGTCAAGTATCAGTGATTCCTTCCCCATGGCACTCAGTCCAGCGTTCATACCGGCAACAATACCCTGTGCAGCAGCTTCTTCATATCCTGTCGTACCGTTGATTTGACCGGCCAAGTACAGACCTGGTAGCTTCTTCGTCTCGAGTGTTGGGTGAAGTGATCGCGGATCCACATAGTCATATTCAACGGAGTATCCAGCGCGCACAATCTCAACGTTTTCCAGTCCCTTGATGGTACGCAGCAGTTCAAGTTGTAAATCTTCAGGTAGTGCAGTACTGATACCATTAGGGTACACCAAATGAGTGTTCAAACCCTCAGGCTCAAGCCAAAGTTGATGTCTTGATCGATCAGCGAAGCGAATAACCTTAGTATCGATCGACGGACAGTAACGAGGACCCACACCCTCGCCATCCCTCCCACCGTCATATTGTGGAAGCATATGCAAGTTATCACGGACAATACGGTGACTCTCCTCGTTGGTGTATGTAGCGTGGCAAACAACCTGCTTGTCTGCGAGGGGTACCTGCTTGCGCTCATTCAAGAACGAAAATGGTATCGGTGGGTCATCACTGGGTTGAATTTCAAGTCCAGTGTAGTCGATCGTCCGTCCATCAAGTCGTGGTGGAGTTCCAGTTTTAAGACGACCAAGCGGGAACTCGAGTCTTTCCAATGTCTGTGCCAATCCCACCGCTGGTGGCTCGAGGCCGTCTGAATCACGCATGTGTCGCCCTGCTGGAATTCGAATATCGGGTCCTTGGTAAATCATTCCCCGGAGGAACGTGCCCGTTGTAATTACCACCTGAGAAGCCGGAATTTCACGTCCGGAAGAAGTCACCACTCCTTTAACCTGTTCTCCCTGATTCTGTTTCTCCAAAATGAGGTCATTCACTCCATCTTCTACGAGCCAGAGATTCGGCAGCTCCTGAAGTGCCTTCTGCATGCCCTGTTGATACAGGTCTCGGTCCATTTGAGCGCGTGGACCTCTCACCGCCGGTCCTTTGGCTGAATTAAGCATCCGGAACTGAATGCCGGCCGAATCAGCCACCTGTCCCATGAGACCACCCATAGCGTCCACTTCGCGTACTAAAGTGCCTTTGCCTACACCGCCAATAGAAGGCTATGATAAATTGAATTGAGGTCAGCTCATTGCAACAATTGTTGATAATTACCAAGAGTGAATAATACCCACGTTACATGACATTTCGCCTACAGTTGCCAGCTTTTGTGTCACTAGTGCAGTTTTAGCACCTGAATTGCATTGCAAGTGCAACAGCGAGTGGGAAATACTGTTAGTAGATTATTCATCAGCATTGACAACCATTTAACGTACCAGTTCTTGAGGCAGCAGCAGCAGCTTCGCAGCCAGCATGGCCGCCACCTACCACAACCACATCAAATTGGGAAGGAGCGACGGCGCTGCTGAGCGCTCGGAGCGCAGCGCAACGCACTTGAGTCGCGACGTGGGGCCGTCGACGCGCCAGCATTATGAGTGGTGGAAAAAATGGTCAGAACGACACAAAATGAATTTGAGTGAGACTATTTTAAGAGGAAAAGGATACACACAATAACCTCATAGTCAATTCAAGATGCCATGATATGTTAGCGTTTGTATGGGGAAGCTTGAAGTTGTACCACGGCACTGGAGCGTCATATCGATGCCATCGACTCCACAGGAACTTCCAGTGCCTCCGTTCAACTTGCAGCAACCGGAACTCGATGTGATAAAGCTCACGCTGACTACTTTCACGTTGATCAATGGGTACATCACTGAATCTAGGCTGGCAATTGGGTGCTCTGCAAGTTTTCTGTGTCATTTGGCGATTGGACTGGGGCAGCAGCAATGGTCTCCGTGTACGTATGGATCGCTATCGGCGCTGGGGTTCTTCTTGTGGCATACGCTGCTTTCATGTTCATCAAGGTGTACCTGGACGACAAAGAACGGATAAAGCGCGAAGCAGAGGGAGGAGGTCCATACAGCAGCAGCAGTGACAACGAAAATGGCTACCTCGGACTCAGTGTGTTTCGTAACAGCAAAGGTAATGACGCTGGTGGGCTGGAAAATGTCCGAGAAGGCGTCGACAAGGGCGGGGTTAACAGCGGTGGTACAGCCTTAGCGTAGGGGGTGTCAAGGCGTACAAGTGAAAATACAATGGATCGTGGTATTCACTGCAAGTCTCAGTTGAAATCTCTATTAATCTAAAATGTCACCACCTTGCAATCCTGACGCTGCCAGGTTTCGAGGCGATTTCCACTGCCACCGCCACGACGAGCCCGATCGTCGTCTCGGTACCGCCGTTCCAAAGGATCGACAGCTCGTGTTCTTCTGTCTCATTCGTCTCTTCGTCCTCGTGATGCGCGTCGTGCCACAATATGCTGTTGCTGGTGTCCATGGGCCTCCAGCCGCTGATCCAGCAAACGGTCACCACCGCCATGTTCATTCCGAAGCCTAGAATCAGCTCCACGCCCCAAGTCTCCATTGCAACAGTGGGGAAACTGAGTTCAGTTCAAGCGATTCAAAAGCGAAACCGCTCGAATGCGGCGCTTGAATGCTGTAGACTTAGACTAAGGCTTTTCATACTGGTAGATAACGCTACATGTAGATATGCTTGGAGATCGCAATGCGGGGGGGGTGACGGATCCGTTTAACGCTGAGCTTGAAGTGGTAATGCCGAGAATGTTCATTTAGACTTGATTTCACTATACAGTAATACTCGCGTGGCTTTGTTTGGAAGCTGCTTTTACTCCATCGCAGCTCGACTCATGCTGGCTGCTGTGGCAGTGATCTCGGCTGCAACGGCTGCCATGACTGCAACTGTGACCACGACACCTCCAGCCAGCTGCACGTCTTCACCGCATAGGCCGTTGCTGAAATGGCCGGGAAACGTCGTGTAGATGCTGGGGCCGTTCCTGCTCTCCACGGCTCTCCTTGTGTCATTCGATAGCTGCAGTCCGGTGCTGGAAGGGGCTCCTCGTAGCCAACAGAGCACCACCACCGCTGCGTTAGCGCCGAAGCCCAGAGTGATGTCGGCTAGCCAGTCGTCCGTCATGTTGAGAGGAATTCCGATTGTGAATTGAGAGCCTGAACGAATCGTTCAACGACGTGAATACCACGCGCGGCTCGTCCGCGCGTGGCCATGTGCCACACTAGCGACGTCGAAGAAGACGCGTGGAGACTCCGAATGAATGACAATGAGGAAGCGAAGCTTGGGATCTCGGTGCGTTTATGAAACCCAAGATACACTCAATTGTTGCTGCTGTCTTCACTGTCTCCATGGCTGCCACCGTGGGCTTGATCATTGCCAATGGAAGTTGAAAATTTGAGCGACCTGTGCAGTATCTTGAGTGCTGGCAAATGGATGTACGTGGCAGAGCAGCTCTAATAACAACAAGGCTTACCGGTAAATTCCGTGACGAGAATTTCACTTGAGCCTCAAGGTGAGGCGGAACACTGTGACCGTCGAACAGCAATGAAACGCAAATCGACTTACCATTCACTACCTGATGGTGAAGCCTCTGGTAATGTTCGTCACCATTGCCTGCGAACATGAGTTCAAGCGCATCCCAGCTATCGAAAACACGGGGTACAGTAGTGCACGAGTGCGTCTATGTTATCGGGTTCTCTGGCAAAAGGTTGTTGATAAAGAATGAACTAGAGTCATCTGGATAGCAATGTCAACGCCGCGCTTCATTCTCACTCGTTCTTCGTTTTGCTGCTGGAACTGATTGTTGTCTCCAGTGCTGCTGTTTCTTCCTCTTCTTCCACATCTGAGCATTTGTCCTGGATATCTTCCGCCAAGCCCTTCCGGATCAAAGTGTAGCCCATGACGAGGAACAGTCCATACCAATACACGTGAAGAACCACCAGCATGCAGAGCAGCGCATTGCCCGGGTGCAGAAAGATGCCGACCACATGCGGGTTAGCCTCAGGAATCACGAAGATAGCGTTGTAGATCAGGTGGAACGGGTACACGTACAGTCGCGTGTATCCCCAGGAAGCCAGGAGTACAATGTACATCGCCACAATCAGTGGAGTGTTTCCCGTGTCCACAACTGACTTGATAGCGTCTGCTCAACCAACACAAAAACAAAAAGACAACTTATTAGCCATTCTGAGCCAACCACAGTCCAAGAAGAGCAGTCTTACACCCGGTCACATCGCCAATGTCATGCGTGAACGTCACTAGTGCTCCCATAGCACAGTAGTTGGCAAGATATGATCCTCCAATAAGAATGATCGTCACCAAGTGATGTAACAGCATCTCGATGAAGTCATTTCGGATTGGGGAGAAGAACAGCATGTACAACAAACTGTGGAAATGGTAGCCAAGCTGAATGAAGTAGTAGTACTTGAGTGCAAAGCCTGGGGCTTCGTGCAGGATCAAGTAAGCTTCACGAATCACACCCTTGCCTCCCAACACTGGTGGAAACCACTTTTCATCGCGCATGACATAGTATCCCACTACCGTGATAATGGTAAAGTATCTAAAGACAGATACGAACAGCAAGTCAGGCCTTAGTCAGTTACCAGTGTAATAATCCGACCTTCAGAGACGAGGCACTCACGTGAACTTGAAGAGCACAGTAGCGAAGCGCTCGACGCGATCTTCGCGCAGTCTTTTGGCTGGTGACAACACACGGCGACCAATAGGTTTGGCAATCGCTAGAAAGATGAAGCGCAGTGCCATAATGACTAGCGCGAAGCCGATGCCGATGAGCCACTCGCTGATGTGTGGCATGTCCGGGTTCGTCTGGAACTCGGGAATGGCAGCTCGCATCTGCGCCACCCCGAAGAGCTCGGCCAGCACAATCGGTACCAACGTCAGCGTCAGCGCCACTAGCACATACTCCTTGGCGCTGAGCAGCACCTTCATCTCTGTAGCGGCCATGGCTGCTCGACGGACGATCAGGGGGGCAGGATGGGGTATGCTGGTGAGCAACTGGTGGATCGGACGTCGGTTGATTGCATCAGATCTGATCTGATTTTTTGAGTAGCGTAATAAATAATGGGTGTGGTCCACAAATGGGTACATGTTTGCGGTAATTCGTGCATCAACGTCAACTTTGCCTTGATCAACGCAACGATAACACACACGTAAAACTCTGTTCATTTGTATACGACAGATGCAACCTCAGTCGTCCTTGGATTTGACATGCGAAGCTTCGGCGCTGGCTTCTTCAGGTTCCGCCTCGCTTTCGTCGCTCGGTTCCTCGATCTTGTGCTGAATGTCTTCCGTCACGCCCTTGTTTACCAATGCGTAGCCCATCACTAGGAACAGGAAATACCAGTACACGTGCAGTACCATGAGCATACACAACATGGCGTTCATTGGGTGTACGAATGATCCGACGATGTCCGGGTGCTTCTGAGGCAGCTCGATCATCGAGCTGTAGATGAGATGGCTTGGGAACACGAACAATCGTGTATACGCCCACGACACTAGCAACACCAGATACATGAACACCACCAGTGGAGTGTTACCACTGTCCACAATGGACTTGATCCCGTCTGGTGGCAAATAACAAATGCAACATTAGTTTTGTTAGCATCGCAGTCATTCGTAGTGTACGTACATCCGGTGACATCGCCCAAGTCATGCGTGAAAACCACAAGAGCTCCAAAAGCCGTGTAGTTAGCCAGGTACGAACCGCCAATCAGGATAATAGTGGCCACGTGATGCAGTAGCATCTCAATGAAGTCGTTGCGGATCGGCGAGAAGAAGACCATGAAGAGCAAGCTGTGCAAGTGGTAACCGAGCTGTACCATGAAGTAATACTTGAGTGCACTGGACGGTGCGTCCGACAGCACATCAAACGTCTTCACTACTTCGCCCTTACCACCCAGTGACGGCGGGAACCACGGCTCGTGCTGCATAACCTTGAAGCCAACGATGGAGATGCCCATAAAGTACCTGTTCAAGCATCCAATGTCAACAATCCCACTCAAAATAAAAACCTTAGGAAACACGTACATGAGCTTGAATAGTACCGTGGTGAAGCGGTGTACACGGTCCTCAATCACACGCTTCTGGGGCGAGAGCACGACACGAGCAAGCGGCGCAAACTCCTTTCCGGTGACGAAGCGTGCAGCAATCAGAACCAGTGAGACTGCACCACCAATTAGCAAGTCTGTGAGTTGTGGCATGCCGGGAGTTCCATCATGAAAAGCCTGGTTGTTGCTGCGTGTGTTCGATACACCGAAGAGCTCCAATACCAGGATAGGGACAAGTGTCATCGTCATAGCCACCAGCACGAACTCCTTGGCACTAAGTGAGACCTTCATCTCGGTTGACATCGCTTCGACTGCAAGGGGAAGGAAGGTCTGGGGTCAATCAAGCAAAGCAATGCGCACAGGCTCTAGTGTCTATAGCCGCTGTAGTTGCAATGTATCCGCTCCCCTACTATGTCCGTTTTAGGTGGCGTACAAGAATGTATCTATCTTCCATTATGTACGATTTAATTTGTACCGGTATTATCGGTACTCTAACCACTCCCCATCGATGACGACGATCTCTTTGCATGTCAAGTCGACGAAGTGAACTTCGTCTGTCACTGTGCCAGTACAAGTCAGTTCAGTCGTCATTCTGCTGTCCAGCTGGCATGCACCGCGTATTTTTCGTCTGCAAGTGGTTCTGAATGACCTTGACGGACCTGCCCGAAGAAGTCGTCAAAGTCGAGCTCGACCACGCAGCTCGAGCTGGCAGGAAGCGCCGGAGGAGCGACAGCGGTCGACTCAACATTGAAACTGAGGAACGTCCACGCGTGGGGGACGTCCCGATTCCTCCCATCCGAGTGGACAAGGACCTGTTGATCCAGGTCGTTCGAGTCAAAGTGCAGACGCTGATCCGCAGCGCTAAACTGCGGGAGTTGAGCCAAGAGCAACAGCTAGGGAGAAGGCACGACCCGCAATGCACTGCGGAACGACTAGAAAAACTCCTTCCGGTGATCGAGCAGCAATGGCTTCAAGATCTCATGAATGGTGACGAACCGCGATTCGGCTTTGATGAAGTGGTCAAGGTTTTCCAGGATATCGTCCATACTCGAGACTCTCGTGGTGGAGAAGATGCTAATCAATAGAAGTTGAGTTAACAATGGACAATTTGTACAAGATTAATAAGAAGTTGGTCACTCTGACACGGTTTGGCAGACGAGCTTCGTTCGAAAATGGCTGCGTCAACAATTTTTCATTTGATGGGCGTGCATTTTGTTTCCTGCAACGAGTATAACTCAGTGCCGAGTCATTCCATTTAGCACACTGCATGTAGGGGCTCCTCGCCCGTCACACCAGCAAGAACGTTTTCCACAGCGATCTTGGCCATTACTTGACGCGTTTTAGTTGAGGCGGATCCGACGTGAGGTAGGATGATGCAGTTCTCAAGAGAGAACAACGGGTGCGACGGCGGAAGCGGTTCCGGGGTTGTCGCATCCAGGCCTGCAGCAGCTATCTTCTTGCTCTTGAGAGCTTTCACGAGCGCATCTTGATCCACCAGCTCACCTCTTCCCGTGTTGATTAACACTGCGCTGGGTTTCATGATCTCGAGTTCCTTAGCGCCGATGCAGCCGCGACTCGCCTCGTTCAATGGTTGGTGGAGACTAATAACGTCACTTTCACGCAGCAAAGTCTCCATATCCACATACTTGACGGAATTGGGATCGCCACCTAGGGATTTCGCGATCTCAGGCTTCTCGCGGGGTCCCGTGTACAAGATCTTGCAGTTAAACCCATTCTTCAGCATCCGCGCGTACGTCGCACCAATTCGTCCGAGGCCAACTACACCTACTGTACTATCAGTCACATCCGATCCACAGTACTGGAACGGCTGCCAGACTCCCCACTCGCCGTTCTTAGCGCTAGCAGCACATTCGAGCACCCTCCGCTTGGTGGCAAAAGTAAGAGCCACTGCTGTCTCAGCTACAGCCACATCCAGCACTCCTGGAGTGTGTCCCACGCGAATGTTTCGCGCCTTACAGGTCTCCACGTCAATGTGGTTAAAGCCAACAGACGTAGTGGACACCACGCGAAGTGAAGGCCCTGCGGCGTCCAGCACCTCCTTATCAATCGTGTCTGTGTACAGGCAGAAAATGCCCGAGCACCCTTTTACACGTTGGAGCAGCTCCTCACGCGAGATGCACGTATTCTCGGAAGCGAATGCGTCGATTTCAATTGCAGTCGAACTTACGATTCGCTGGCGAAGTAAATCTAACGGCAAGACGTATTAGATAAGTCGATGAAAAACACACAAACTTCGATGGATGCTCACCAATTGCATACGGCCAGTTCCGCGTAAAGAAAATCTTTCGAGGGGCAATCGGAGGGCTCATTGAAAGCGAGTGTCTTCAGTAGTGTCAATCAAATGAGCAAATGAGGTTGAACGATCAAGATATCCTTACAATCACACTTTTCATCCAATCCAATTGAGCATCCTCATTATCCAGAGCCAGAGCCGCACGTTGAGCCGACCCCCTCCATCGTCATGAGCTCCATTACGCCACGCAAGGTCTTCTTCTCTCGGAATGTGCCGTATGCTATCGGTAGGTAGTTGATCTGGTAGTTTACTATTATCCACGCAGTAGTTTAATTTCTTCTTCGTTTAGAACAATTCCGTCAACGATTTCGTAAAGCTGGCGCTGATACTTCCGTCTCATTGGAGTCTTTTGCCTCGGAGGAGCGCTGCATCTCGCGCGAGGAGCTGCTTAAACGAGTTAAGGGCTGTACTGGACTATTCTGTTTACTAACGGACAAGGTGGACGCTGAAGTTCTGGATGCTGCTGGTCCCTCGCTCCGAGTGGTGTCGACCATGTCTGTTGGCTACAACCACATCGACGTCGAGGCCTGTAAGGCTCGCAATGTGAAGGTAGGGTACACTCCTGGAGTTCTGGATGTCTCGACTGCGGAGACAGCAGTGGCATTGACTTTCGCAGCCAAACGACGTTTACTCGAGTGCGCTGGGAGCGGTAAGAACGGCGAGTGGGGGGTCTGGCAGCCATTCCAGTACTGTGGATCCGATGTTACTGGCAGCACGGTTGGTGTGGTCGGTCTTGGGCGTATTGGGACGACCTACGCACGTATGCTGAAGAATGGGTTTAACTGCAAGATCTTGTACACGGGGCCTCGTGAGAAACCTGAGAACACAAAGACTCTAGGCGGAGAAGCAGGTTCTGTCCAGTATGTGGATATGGAGACTTTACTGCGTGAAAGTGATATCGTTAGTCTCCACCAGCCACTGACCGAGGCGACACGCAACAGTATTGGTGCTAAGGAATTCGAACTCATGAAACCCAGCGCAGTGTTAATCAACACTGGAAGAGGAGAGCTGGTGGATCAAGATGCGCTTGTGGAAGCTCTCAAGACTAAGCAGATTGCTGCTGCTGGTCTGGACGTGACAACTCCTGAGCCACTTCCTCCTACGCACCCGCTATTTTCGCTTGAAAACTGCGTTGTGATGCCTCATATTGGCTCAGCCACAGTCAATACGAGACAAGCGATGGCAGATATCGCCGTTGCGAACCTCACTGCTGGTATTCTGGACGAGAAACTTCCGCATGGAGTTTGCTAACAAGTTGCTAGCAAAATTGTTTGTCGGGAGGACACATTCCTCTTCATGACCATGGTTTAGCACAAAAACATTAGCAGGTAAGTCTTCTTGGGGTTGTGCGGATGATCCGTCAGTTTGCGCTGTAGCAAGATCAAATATGAATTCCATTTGCTAACATCGTCCATTGTCTTAAACAATTGCAGTACATCTATCTGGCCCCTTGAACTACGTGTGTCTAGAAGCGTTGCGCACATTAGCACTTTACTCAAGTTATCGAGTTACTGAGGAAAACTACCAGCAGCCTGCTGAGCAGACCCAGCAAAGTTGCCAACAGACCCGGCAAAGCCACCACTGCCACCAAATCCGCCCATGGATCCACCGAAGTTACCGCTACCGCCAGCACCGCCACCAATGACTGAGTTGGTTGAGACTACCCCACCGTCGGCTGTGAGCGTGGCAGCCTCCTGCACCTCCTGAGCAGCGGTCATGTCCACCGCCAGAGAGATCCACACGAACAGACCGTCCGCCACGGAGTCACCCAGTAGAGCGTACTCCATGATGGGGTCGTATCCGTTCTCGGCCGCAGCAATCAGCCACTGGTCGTCCTCGTTGAGCGTGATCTCCTGGGTGTTGGTCACGTACGTGTCTTGTTCGTTCACGGAGGTGATGAGGTCCTGGTCGAAGAAAAACTGACCGACATGAGCCGCAGATCCACCCGAATATGTCCCATTGGACAGCACAGTGCCGTTGTAATTTCCGATGAAGTGGAGGTGCGTAGCGCGTTCGACGTAGTGACCCGGGAAGATGGAGATCATCTGAGCGACCCCGTCATCGTCTGTGGGCGTGACTCCACGCAGGAAGGTTTTGTCGAGATTGGTCGTGTCACTGCTGTCTCCGTTTCCGTCGGCGACAACACCCGAGTAGACACCTGTGGCGTTGGCGTGCCAGAAGTCCACGTACATGTCCGTGACGGGTTCGCAGGAGCTGACATCGATCACCTGGACGTCAATGTACATGTCGACACCGGGTTGATCCTCCCGCATGTCAGTTCGGATGTACTCACCGAGGACGTAGTAAGGTCCATAGGTAACCTCTGGTTCCAGCACACAAGCCACCTCGTCACCGAAGAGCACGCTGGACGATGTGTCGGCGGTAATTCCGGTGAGATTCGACTTGTGGTTCGTGGCCACCGCAGTGGTGACATCGAGTCGGCGTTGGCGACGTTCACGGCGCAGATTTTCAACTGTCTGAGCACGACGAGCTATGGCACGCTCCTGCAGCTGGCGCATGGGCCCCGTGTTGGCACATTCTCCGAGGGCGTGTTTGGCGTTGGCGACGAAGAGCTTGCGTTGATCGGCGGAGAAGGCAGGTCGCGTGACCATTTGGTGAGCCGAGACGGAGTCGGTGGTGGTGACTGCAGCGATGACGGCAGCGAAGATGAAAAATGTCTTGACCATGGTGTGTTGAAGCGAGGTCTAGGTAGAGGGTCTTGGTTGAAGTTGTTGGTTGTTGTGGCCGAAGGAAATTGTAAAGTGGGAAGTTTGTTTGGGACTTGTTTGTAAACGCTTCGAATGTGTGGTTGTGCATGACAACGTGTACGGCTGGATCCTTTACGTGAGCCAGGTCTTAATATCATGCTGATCTGTGCAGTATTCATAATAGCTCGCCAAATGATAGTGAAGGATTTAGTTTCTGGACAAACGTCATGAATGAACTTTGGATCTGTTAAACCACGAGTGCAACTTCAATACTACTGGTCGTGTATAGTCTGCGAAGATATCCCCGGCACCACCGCCGGAATTACGTGGCGCTAGCAAGGTTTGAGCAAGCGTCAGACTGTTTGCCCTTGACAGATCAGGGACGTGGAGTGTGAGACTCAAACAATGTCCAGAACCTGGTGACGCCAAACTTCAACCGCATGTGCTAGCGTCATACGTGTAGGCATTAATCTGCTACTTCGAACCAGTTATCTTTGTACTCACTTGTCGTGAACTCCATAGCTTAGAAGGAGGTAGGCATACTTTTCTTCGTGTATGGGGGATAACAAAACGAAAAACAAGAATTGATGTTAGGCGCTCAAGTAGCCTTAGAATGCAGTGTTCTTAAAAGAACATAGACAACAGTACTGCGAATCCCAAGAAGGAATAACTTCGCTGATCTTGCAGATCATTGCGTGATCGCCAACAGACAGCAACCAGGGAATCCAAGAATTTTTGACGAGCACATCGATTGTAACTTACAATCATTGCAAGACTCCAGCAATGGTACTTACTATCCTAATACGTTGTTTGATTAAAACAAAACTTGGGACTCTGAACAATTCAGTGCAACTACAGCATTAAACTTGTTGCGAGCACCCCACCTCATCGACAACAGAAAACGTGTCCGAACAAGCTCTCTCTATGTCTAACGCAACGTGACAAATAATCTCTGCGAAATCCGCTATTTGTTGAAGGCTCGTGCAAGATCGATAATCTGAGAATCCGGTGGTCCTGGTGCAGCTCTAACACATCTCAGTTCGTGGAGATCGTGTCCTGCTAAGAAGTTCCATACATATAACTACTGGGTCGAATTTCCAGGTATGCATCAAGCAGTACATTATCAAGGACATGATATAAGGTACCGAGATCTTTAGAGTTCTACTCACAGCCTCTATCGACACTAGGGAGTTATCTTGAGCTAAAGCCACTTCACAATTTCCTTCGGCCACAACAACCAACAACTTCAACCAAGACCCTCTACCTAGACCTCGCTTCAACACACCATGGTCAAGACATTTTTCATCTTCGCTGCCGTCATCGCTGCAGTCACCACCACCGACTCCGTCTCGGCTCACCAAATGGTCACGCGACCTGCCTTCTCCGCCGATCAACGCAAGCTCTTCGTCGCCAACGCCAAACACGCCCTCGGAGAATGTGCCAACACGGGGCCCATGCGCCAGCTGCAGGAGCGTGCCATAGCTCGTCGTGCTCAGACAGTTGAAAATCTGCGCCGTGAACGTCGCCAACGCCGACTCGATGTCACCACTGCGGTGGCCACGAACCACAAGTCGAATCTCACCGGAATTACCGCCGACACATCGTCCAGCGTGCTCTTCGGTGACGAGGTGGCTTGTGTGCTGGAACCAGAGGTTACCTATGGACCTTACTACGTCCTCGGTGAGTACATCCGAACTGACATGCGGGAGGATCAACCCGGTGTCGACATGTACATTGACGTCCAGGTGATCGATGTCAGCTCCTGCGAACCCGTCACGGACATGTACGTGGACTTCTGGCACGCCAACGCCACAGGTGTCTACTCGGGTGTTGTCGCCGACGGAAACGGAGACAGCAGTGACACGACCAATCTCGACAAAACCTTCCTGCGTGGAGTCACGCCCACAGACGATGACGGGGTCGCTCAGATGATCTCCATCTTCCCGGGTCACTACGTCGAACGCGCTACGCACCTCCACTTCATCGGAAATTACAACGGCACTGTGCTGTCCAATGGGACATATTCGGGTGGATCTGCGGCTCATGTCGGTCAGTTTTTCTTCGACCAGGACCTCATCACCTCCGTGAACGAACAAGACACGTACGTGACCAACACCCAGGAGATCACGCTCAACGAGGACGACCAGTGGCTGATTGCTGCGGCCGAGAACGGATACGACCCCATCATGGAGTACGCTCTACTGGGTGACTCCGTGGCGGACGGTCTGTTCGTGTGGATCTCTCTGGCGGTGGACATGACCGCTGCTCAGGAGGTGCAGGAGGCTGCCACGCTCACAGCTGACGGTGGGGTAGTCTCAACCAACTCAGTCATTGGTGGCGGTGCTGGCGGCAGCGGTAACTTCGGTGGATCCATGGGCGGATTTGGTGGAAGTGGTAGCTTTGCCGGGTCTGTTGGCAACTTTGCTGGGTCTGCTCAACAGGCTGCTGGTAGTTCAGCTTGTAACGTTAAGGCTTGAGCAAAGGATAGTTGTAGAGTTGATCAGGAGCCTACAGAATGGTAATCACCTGTGTAAGACAGCGAGCTATGTTAGCATGAATTTCATCATTTGTGCTGCAACGCAAACAGGCGATACTTTCGATCGCCACTCAGCTTAGCAACTCGTCAGTAAACTCCATATCTCTGCAGTGAAGTTCGCAACTGTGATACCTTTTGGCTACCTCACGTACAGCATCACGACGCATTTCTCGACAGCAAGTGTAAAAAGAGGAAGCGGCTCAGGAGCTGTTACATCCAAGCTGATCTTCTCGTACTTGAGAGTCTCTATGAGAACCACCAATGATCTTCGTACGCAGACAAAGAGTAGAGCAGGACATAAGGACTTTGAGTATCTGATTCCGAGACAATTGTCGAGGCCCTCGAGGGTAGTCGCAGAAATGCTCTGCTTCATTATCTGGGGCTATGTAGGACACATCTGGGCAACCTGGCTCTTTCTAATTAGACTGGGTTTTATCGTCCAATACGGGTGAAACGACCTAAATGTTTTCATAACCCTTGATTTATTCAGATCGTCTTGAATTTTAACCCCTTTTCTTCGATAAAACCCAATTTGTTTTGGAGACACACGGATGGAGCCGTCGGGATAGACTTCGAGCATAAGACATCCATCGATGCAAAATGGGAGAAAATATTAAAAACACACAAAAATCTGTGAAAACCACCACAGAGGCGTGAAAAGCACATGCACATGGGACATGCGATGAACCAAACTACTACCGTCTTCCCCCGCACACTGCGACTAGGCGCTATAATGAAGAGATTACTATGTTAAGCAAATATTCGGTTTAAACGCCTAGGCGTTATACAACGAACAAAAGTGCAATGTTTGTCGGGCGAGATTCAGGGTTCACTTTGCTGTGGTGGTGTAGGCCCGACCCTCCTATGATAGTGTAGTTTCGACGTTTGCTTTTGCCCATGGCGCTTGAAATGCGGTCTGTGCAAACAAAGAGAGATTGATGTCGAGCTCTGTTGGCCAACAATCCCTTCCGTCTGTGGTTTAAGGGCTAATTTCAAAGCACGCACTATTGCTAACAAGGAAGTAGGCGTTCTATTCTGCTATGTGCTCTATTCGAACATTTGTGTGTGAATTCGACAATTCCCGATTTTGGACATAGCGCATAGTCGCAGTGTGCGGGGGAAGACGGTAGTACATAATCAGGTACTTGGACATGCATTTTGGTCACAGCTAGGTTTTATTATTTAAACCTTATAACGATTCGGATCGACGATCTACAATCCAGTTTGCATTAGGCATGCCACACGTCGACCCCAAACCTGCAAATACAATCTTGGATTGGTTAAAACGGTTGTAGCGCTTACTTCATCGATCCGCATGGTTTTATCATCGATCTGCATGGCTTCATCATCGATCCGCATGGTTTTATCATCGATCCACATGGTTTAATCATCGATCCACATGATATAATCATCGATCTGCATGGTTTTATCATCGATCTGCATGGCTTCATCATCGATCCGCATGGTTTTATCATCGATCCGCATGGTTTAATCATCGATCTGCATGGTTTAATCATCGATCTGCATGGCGTACTAAATTGTAGTGCTGAAACAGTTTTGAACATTGTATTGCGTGGCGGAACAACTAAGCGTTTATTCGCGCGCTAAACAATGTCCAGGGCGTGGTGGACGCCCAACAGTAGCAGGAGCAGCACTAACCACAGCCGCTTTCGCTTCGTTTCCCGACGGTTAACTAGCACGTCGTCACCGTTGACATCAATACTGTTTCGGCATTGAAGAGCGAAGAATCGGTGCACACAAGCCCCATACTTGAAGTGAAACGCGCACGGGGATGTCTGGTTAGTCATATCTGGCCATCCCGCTTCCGGTTGGTCTTCGCTTTGTATCCGGGCAGTACGAATTCCAAGCTGAGCTGATACTTGTACTGCTTCTTGGAGTGTGTTCGTAACGGCGTTGTACGATCTTGTCGGCCGCACGTGGACGATGTCGGTGTCCGCGTCTAGATGAAGGAAGTGGATGCTGATGCGGGGGATGATACTTTCCTAAAGCAGATGGTGCCTGCAAAGAGCTCTCACTCGTTACAGGAGTTGTTTGAAGGGACTGCTGAGCTACAGAAGGGGCGAATCTCAATAGATAATTGACGGCAGTATGCAGCAAGTTGTTGGAGAAGCACTCCAACCTTTAGTAGGCGATGGGCTGTGTAGTCTCGCTTCAACACCTTGTTAAACTGCTCAACGGGGTTGTTTGTGGTAGCAAATCCAGGAGCAGTGTTGAAGCATTGCCACCGGTAGAAGCGCTCATTAAACCATACACGCGCGAAATACGTGTGGAATGTCCGTAGTAGCGGGTTAGCCTGCCAGCAAATTTCAGCTAATAGTATAGAAATCGCCCGTGCTTCTAGCGCGATGCATGTAGTAAACGTCTCGGAGTACTTCACCACTTAATGTCTTCGGCATCCCTCTTGTTTTCTCAACCATCTTCGCGATCAAGTGGTAGAAGCACATCAAATGCGTATAGTTGTTGTCACCACCAAATACCGAATCCACGATTTAGCATCAGATCCATTAGCAACCACCTAGTTTCCGTCGTTGTCTAGATCCCAGCCGAAGGTAAACGCTACGTGCTCTTGTTTGCCTCCAATGAATATGCTCGTGAGCGAACGACATCAGTGATATGCGCGGTCTTATCGCTGCCACCAAGTTTTGTGCGTCGGACGTAGCACACGTTTTGCACTTTTGGCAGAGACGGGAGTTCATCAGGGCGTAGTTCAAAGTGTTGTGACATTGCTGAACGAATCCGACCTGGCTGCATGCCCGCACGAGCCATCTCTTTCGCAAAGACTTTCTGGGGGCCGGTAAGGTTGTTAGCTTGGGGTGGCAGTGCACGTGTCAAATGCTCACCACTCTCGAATATCAATACGACACTTCGGATCTCGCACGCATGCATCTTTCCCCTCCATGGGCAGTTCGCGTAGGGGGATGCATCTTTGCATTGCTTGCAGCGGCAATTGAGCAGCTTATACCGCATTAGATGCGGAGTCGGCGATGCACAAAGCGTGCAAGGTCTAGCTTGGCTTTTGAACGACTTCATGCACTGAATGAGGACAACTGCGTCACTTTCTTTCATTTCGTTACACATGCTACGCCAGGCGATAGGTTGAGACATCGTGAAGTTTGTGCGTGAGGAAGCTACTTGGTGGTCTTGCGTTGGAGGGAGGGGTTTGCAGAATGAGATGGTTGGTAGCTTTTTAACATCCGTAGATATGACAGGCTTAAAATGCTCTTGATAGCGACTGTGATTCGTCAATATTCCTTGTGAGGATGGTTGTGATTGGGTGTGTGTTTTTATAGTTCGATGGTTGTGGTCTTCACCTAATTTAATGTACTTCTTCTGTCTTGTCGTGTGTGCTTCACATCGCTGTTGTGCTATTTTATGTCTTGATTGTGGTATTCATCTATATTTGTGAAATTCACATCTTATTGGTGTTTTTAATGTGCTCTCGCAAAATGGACAAGCTGGCAGTCTGGCCAGTCGAACCGAGCGCTCGAGGAGATTCACTTCCCATCTTCCCACCTACGGAACAGACGTGCCATTAGCAATATGCCGCGTATAATCTCTATCGGTGCATTCTCGCTACTCTACGTGAGCGTTCAAGCGTCATCGACTTCTGCCTCGTGCTCAAGTAACGAAGTGAATCAAGTGCAGACTCAAGTGGCAGCGATTCGTGCATCTCTCGAGTCCGATACAGATTCCAGCAGCAAGGCGTCGACTATTCCATCGACCTGCAAGACTGCACTGACCTTCGACTTGTCAGGAGCAACCGACGAAAACGATGAAATTTGCTCAAACGACTGTGTCGCCTGGATTGAGAACGTGGTGGACGGTCCGACCTGTGGAGATGAAGAACTGCTCATGTACCAACAGCGAATGACAGCGTACCTGACCCAATGCAATGCACACAAGTGAGTGAGGCTGCAAGAAACTGAGAACAGCAGTGTTGAGCACAGCAACCGACTGAGAGGACTAGCGGCTGGACAACCGGAAGGACAGAAGCTCGGAGTCTCAGGCTTGCTGGACGCTTTGTTGGTTGTCACATTGAACAACGCGTTGTAGAAGACGTGTGCTAACTCTATTTAATTCGTGCACATCGAACTAAAAATTTTGTGCACAAGAAGCAAGCAGTGTTTGTGTGAATAAAGTACGTTCCAGAGCTGTACCAATGCTGTGTTTTATCCTTTCCTAACTTCGTGAGTCTACACATGATGCGAAGAAAATTGTTTTGTGCAAGAAGAACGAATTTGGACAATGAATAATGGTGTTGCGATTGATCAGGGTTAAAAAGCTCTAGATTTTCAATCTACACATAGGCTTCAGAGTTGGATTATCTTGTAAACATCATTTCAATCGCGAAGAAAAACTGCTGGAAGCTGCAACTTGAGAAGGTCAGTGCAAGGATGACTTATGTTTCTCTACACCTTGAGAGCCACTACAGCCCTTCAGAGAGATTCCCATTATGTCAAATTCATCACTCCTCTCGTGTCGCAGGATCTCCCACACGCAATACATACAAAACTACTACGTATCTTGGTCGTTGAGAATCAGATAGGAGCGAAAGACTTTGATGGAATGTTATCAACAGCAGCCTTGGGGGCGTTCAGTTGAACTATGCATATTTGAATCATCACCTTCTCGAACAACAAATAAATATAAATCACTAGGCAAGCTCAGTTGGAAGGCAGCAGAAAGTGATTTTGTTTTCAGCAGCAACACGATGATCGCCTCAAACAAACACAGATATCCTTTCTTTCATCCTCGCTCACACACAAACCGAAACAACAATATAAAATGAAGCAAATGCGGACTCAGGCAGTATGAATACAACAGCAGTCCACACGGAGCAATTGCTTCTCGGAAGGTGTCCTAAGTTTGTGTGTCATCCTCATCCGCACAGCCATCCCAACAATATATACAAAACATACAGATATATCCATATACAAGTACCGTTCTGGATCGATCAAACTAGCACCAACATCCTGGCAAAAGAACGTCGGGTCTTTCGGTTGGACTCAGCGTCGGTCGTATGGGGAAAGAAGTTTGTCCTATCATCTCGATCACGCGGGGTATTGGGGCCTCAGAACCTGAAAATTGTCTGCAACTGGTCGATGGAGATGGAAAATTGGCAATGACCAAGTGGGAACTATGAGGGGATAAATGCCCTACAGATACCACAGCCAGTCGTTAAGATGAGTGCGACTAAGTACGAGTTAGGTACGGTATGTACTGGACTAATGTGTCTCTCGCGGTACGATTGTGAAATAAATCTGCGACGTGTGACAGAATGGCTACATTATGAAAGATACTTTTGCTACAGGTAAATCTTCTTGGTTTGGTCGCGTTTGGCATGCACCACAATCGCATCCACCACGTACTCGTTGAATAGAAGACAGTCACCGTTTGCAAAACGCAAACGTTTCTTGTGTACAATGTCCGGGTACAAGTCGTCTGTCAGGATCTGCACGTACTGTGCTGCTGGGGTCGTGTCAGGCGATAGCTTCACGCGTGCCGTCGGCAGGTAAATCACGCACAGCATCAGAAGAACGATGAAAATGCATCCAGCTACCGTGATCAAGGCCGTTGCAGTGGGAACATTGACTACTAAGTCAGTAGTATTAGCAGAGCCAGTGCCAGAGCCACTCGCCATTAAAGCAAGACGGCGAGACATCGTGTCGGCGGATAATGTCGGCACTCCACGTTGAACCAAGTAAAACAGTGCTGCAGACATCAGATCGACAGGCGACTGACCGTCCAAGTAGAAATGGTTCGTCTCGAGGTGCGTCAAGTAAGCGTCCACCAACGAATTACATTCTCTTGACGAGGAAGAGCCTGGACGGACGAGCATACCATTCGATGATACAAGACGGTGCCAAACCGTAAGAGCGTCATTCTCCGGTCGCGTTGTATCTGGGATCGTGGCCGGATGAAGTGTCACCAACGGAACAGATCGAGCCACGTGATCAGTAGCCAGAGCTTCCTTTCCGACCAACAACACACCATCTCCTGTTGTGAACGGAAGGCTCAGACCAAAACACTGCAGCTCGTCTTCAGCATCATGGCGAATATGGAGTGGACTCAGTTGCCATTGCATTTTGCCCATCGAAAGAGTCAGCACCTCATGTGGTGTTTGAGTGGCCCCCACTTCCTGTGTGAATTGGCTGGAACTGCTGTAGACCAGGGCAGAATTCTCGTCAAGTCCAAATGATGCCATTGATACTGTCGGGTGTAGATGAAGCTGCTCCAATACGCTTGTTGACGTGGCGTACACGCAACCGGAAGTTCCACACATCGTAGCACCCGAATTGTCAGTCTCAACAGGAACAGATACTTTCAAAATCGTGAACTGCACGTCTCCACTGAGCTGATAGTGCCTTAAGTGCAGAACAAGATCACCCACTCGGGTGTTGGTGGGAAGAGCTGCCTTCAAGTCACTTGCGATCACGTGAATCGATTCCTCAAATGATTGGGGAGCCATTGCAGAATTTACAGAAGCACCCGCCAAACCCTGCTTGGCCATTCCCTGCAGGAAGACTGAGTACAATTCTGCTGCACTAGAATCCCAGTCGTTGGTGTCAGAGTACTTCTCACGATTGGCTAGGTAGTCTCGAAGCGGAACTTCAGTTGACCTGATTGGTTTTGTTGATTGAGATGATAGAAGCTCGGTATTCCACGCGCGCGACGGGAAGCTAAAGCTGACAGATGTGGTGTCGACGTCGTCGGCCCAGGCTCCCCACTGCTGCTGCTCTTTGTCGTTGCCATCGATATTTGACCACGAACAAGTATCTTGGAACTCGAATGGCGTCGTGAAGCCTGTCACCGACGTGCGCAGGATTGAGTGTAGCACCTCTGCATCGGAGTCTACTGCCCATGGGGTCTCCATGTGCGCCAACATCGTTGTCAAGTCGTCCGACACACCAAGACGTCGTGATGGATTAGTGTCTGGGTTTTTAGTGTTGATGTTGACGCTGGTGAAGCCGATGTTCATGATGATAATGATCAGTTTGAGTCCCCAGAAAATGCCACGTTCCTTCATCACAGAGTGCACCCTAGCTGGTTGGTCACCAGGATACAAGCTGCAGTTGTGCAGATATGTGGCCAACGTCGGAAAAATGAGTGTCTCGCAGAACGTGGAAAATATAGTGCTTGCTGTGATCTGCAGGTAGGCCGAAATGGACTTGTAGTTGTCCACAACGTCGTTTACATCCTGCGAGAAATCTGGACCCTCCCCTGTCAGTGTCTTGAGAGTGACTTGACTTGCCATGAGGAGTAAGAAGGCTCCGGACGCTATTAATGCTACAGCCACACAAACAATGAATCGCTCTGGACGCAAGCTCACCTCCACAATGGTGTCATTGTCGACCGACAAGTCCATGGCTTCCGGTGTTTCGACAGGCGTGAAATTGCTCAACTTACTACCATAGTTGGCGGGGGTTGGTGACGCTGGGGCCATGAAGCTGCTACTTTACTTTGGGGGAAGCTAGAAGAATATTGACGTAGTTGGCACCGATGGGTGCAGCAGTTACAATCAGTGGTCCATTAGAAACTGGGCACGACTCAGCCCAATTGAAGCTGTTGATTCAAAACTCTCGTTACAACTTACAGGTAAATCTTCTTGGTTTGGTCGCGTTTGGCATGTAGCACAATTGCGTCCACCACGTACTCATTGAACAGAAGACAGTCACCGTTAGCGAAACGCAAACGTTTCTTGTGTACAATGTCCGGGTACAAGTCGTCTGTCAGGATCTGCACGTACTGTGCTGCTGGGGTCGTGTCAGGTGATAGCTTCACGCGTGCCGTCGGCAGGTAAATCACGCACAGCATAAGGAGAACGATGAAAATGCATCCAGCAACAGTCACCAAAGCTGTCGCAGTGGGAACATTCACTTCGATATCTGTGGTAGCAGGACCCGCAGCTGTAGTATTAGCAGAGCCAGTGCCAGAGCCACTCGCCATTAAAGCAAGCCGGCGAGACATCGTGTCGGCGAATGATGTCGGCACTCCACGCTGAACCAAGTAAAACAGTGCTGCAGACATCATATCGACAGGCGAATGGCCGTCCAAGTAGAAATGGTTCGTCTCGAGGTGCGTCAAGTAAGCGTCCACCAACGAATTGCACTCTCTTGACGAGGAAGAGCTTGGACGGACGAGCATACCATTCGATGATACAAGACGGTGCCAAACCGTAAGAGCGTCATTCTCCGATCGCGTTGTATCTGGGATCGTGGCCGGATGAAGTGTCACCAACGGAACAGATCGAGCCACGTGATCAGTAGCCAGAGCTTCCTTTCCGATCAACAACACACCATCTCCTGTTGTGAACGGAAGGCTCAGACCAAAACACTGCAGCTCGTCTTCGTCAGCACACACAGCATCATGGCGAATATGGAGTGGACTCAGTTGCCATTGCATTTTGCCCATCGAAAGAGTCAGCACCTCATGTGGTGTTTGAGTGGCCCCCACTTCCTGTGTGAATTGGCTGGAACTGCTGTAGACCAGGGCAGAATTCTCGTCAAGTCCAAATGATGCCATTGATACTGTCGGGTGTAGATGAAGCTGCTCCAATACGCTTGTTGACGTGGCGTACACGCAACCGGAAGTTCCACACATCGTAGCACCCGAATTGTCAGTCTCAACAGGAACAGATACTTTCAAAATCGTGAACTGCACGTCTCCACTGAGCTGATAGTGCCTTAAGTGCAGAACAAGATCACCCACTCGGGTGTTGGTGGGAAGAGCTGCCTTCAAGTCACTTGCGATCACGTGAATCGATTCCTCAAATGATTGGGGAGCCATTGCAGAATTTACAGAAGCACCCGCCAAACCCTGCTTGGCCATTCCCTGCAGGAAGACTGAGTACAATTCTGCTGCACTAGAATCCCAGTCGTTGGTGTCAGAGTACTTCTCACGATTGGCTAGGTAGTCTCGAAGCGGAACTTCAGTTGACCTGATTGGTTTTGTTGATTGAGATGATAGAAGCTCGGTATTCCACGCGCGCGACGGGAAGCTAAAGCTCACAGATGTGGTGTCGACGTCGTCGGCCCAGGCTCCCCACTGCTGCTGCTCTTTGTCGTTGCCATCGATATTTGACCACGAACAAGTATCTTGGAACTCGAATGGCGTCGTGAAGCCTGTCACCGACGTGCGCAGGATTGAGTGTAGCACCTCTGCATCGGAGTCTACTGCCCATGGGGTCTCCATGTGCGCCAACATCGTTGTCAAGTCGTCCGACACACCAAGACGTCGAGGAAGTTCACCTGGCTCGAGCGTAGTTTGACCAACGTAGACACTAGTGAAGCCAACATTCATGAGGATAATGACCGTCTTGAGCCCCCAGAAAATGCTACGGGCTTTCACCACCGAGACTGTTCGAGCTGGTTGGTCTCCGGGATACAAACTGCAATTGTGCAAGTATGTGGCAAGTGTAGGGAAGATGAGCGTCTCACAGAAGACTTCAAACACTTTACCGCCACCGAAAAGAATGTAACCGAAGAGCGTATTGTAGTCCTCCACGATTGACGAGGCTTTGGCGGACAACGTCTCGCCTGCTGCCAACTTGTTCTCGTACACATATGTGAGCTTCTTCTTGTTGCTAGTGAGCAGTGCAAAACCGAACGCGAATACCAATGCAACGACAACACACAGGATGAAGCGACTCAACCGCAGACTCATGTCCACGATGGTGTTGCGGTCTGCCAGCGCATTTGTACGTGCCATGTCGTTGGTTGTAGACTCGTTGGGGGTGAAGCTGCGCTGCAGGTAGTCGCCCCCATTGGCCATAGGCTGAGAGACTGGCATGAAGCTGCTGGAGAATGAAGTGGCAGTGGCAGTCGTGGACGAGGAGGCATCAGCGGCGCCACGGGACTGCAACTCCATAGTAATTGTGGAAGTGCCGATCCCTTGTAAGGTGATATTGAATGGGAGTGATAACAATTAAAAGGTTATTATATAACAAACGGTATTAAATATCGGCATGAGTAAGTTAGAATAACAACAGGTAAAAATGCGTTCAATTGTGTCTGAATTATTATAAATAAGAGGTATCACAAATGAAATCTGATAGTGCAGCTAATGCTGCTTCTTGGCTACACTCCAGTGATACATGATGCATCCAACTTCACTTGCCAGCAGCTTCATGCACAGTCCTCATAGTGTAACACAGCAAGCTGTAGGGTACAGTCAAAAGCCAGTAGCAGTGCTACTGGCTGCTACTAGCACGCTAATAGGTACAGCCACTTAATCGACACGACGACGTTGAAGACGTCCATCTGTCTACACTTGTTTTTATTCACTCTGAAATGAAAAATATTCAGATATTGAATAATTATATCAAGCCTCTTAAAGCATATATCGGCCTTTTCTAGCGCCCATCGTACTCGTCCCATACATTTTCCAAGCTAAAGTAACGTCCGCAGTATCATGGGCAGGCCGTCGGGTACACCTGCGGCACCTCTTCAGTCGCTCAGAGCTCAAGCAGAAGCCAAGTACGAAGTGCAGCAAACAGAGCGTCGGCAGCTTGAGACGGACCGCATGTCTTCCTATACAGACGACGCCTTCGAGTGCGAGTCGCCCCACGCCATTTTGGCCAGCAGTCGAGGGGGGCGACCTGAACAACGTAGCGACCTGCAGACGCCTACAGGTGCAGGAGCGTCCCCGTACTTAGTGGTGGACAATATTGGGCGGCTACGGGTGGACAGCGTCAGCGACAGTGACGCCCATGACGAAGTGGCGTATGGGGAACTGGCTCAGCCTCGACCGGAGATTATTCTACGTTGGAAACGATTCGCTGTGCTGGTGGTGATCACTGCCGCTGTTATGTCTGCAATTGCTGCTTGGCTGCGTGATGGGTTCGTGGTGGACCAGGGCGTGCCACTAGCTGATGCTGAAGACCGAGCGGATAATGTCAATTCGTATATTGGTCTCATTATGGGCTTTATCGAGTCAATTGTGGGTCTTGGAGTGGAGGAGATCTTTCCTGTGTTCATTGTGTATTTGCACAATTTAAGATGGTACCCAGGGGACGACCCGGCCACGAAGAAGCAGAGCAAGTTCAAGAAGTTCGCACTCACGATTTTCATCCCTGCAGTGATGATGGCTGTGGGCAGTTCACTCTCGGCTGTGCAAGCTAACCAGAAGGACGACAACACAGTGGACAGTGGTAGCAATTCGACCACGACGAGGTTCTTAATGCAGGAAGATATCGAGCTGACAAGTACAGGATTGGGGGCTACCATCTTGAAGACTGCCCTTACTCGGAAAGTGGACCCAATGCAACCTCTCGAGATGTCCAGGTGCAGTTCTCAATTGTCAGAGGCTTTTACACCCGAGACACTCCTGCCTGCAGCTCCGAAGGCTGTTTTCGGGTTTCCTTTAAAGGAGTGGGCAGCCGAGTTCGGGAATGGCTGGTCCCGTGAAGAAATGACGAAGCGCTACGAGGTTTCGCACCCTGGGGCAGTTGACGATGCGCAATTGAGTGAAGTCCTGCCGCTAACCACGGCCTATGAGTTGTGGATGCAAGGGAACCCTATTTTGATGAAGAGTGTGAGAATTTCTGCAAACACGGAAGTAGACGCACCACCATCAAGCGTGAAAGATTTTCTGGATGGCGTTTTGAGCTCCTTTGGCAATACAGAACTGCCTCTACGGGAAGATGCTACTATGGATGCCTCATTCGAGACGCGGAAACTGAGCTCACTGATGGACTTAGAAGTTATGACATTGAAGATACCATTACGCGGGCCGAATAACGCCTCGGTCATTTGTGGAGAAACCAGTTGTGCGTTGCTGGAGCCTCAGCAGACCTTCGGACAGCGTCCGCCACGCAAACAGATTGGCTTGGTGCAACTGAATGACTCCTCTTCGGTGTTCTTGTATGGGTTCACGACTGTGACTACCGTTGAAAGTGCTGCGGTGACACGCTCATTGGTACTGTCCTTCGCGCGTTTGTCGTGGCGATTTGACAACAATGCGTACGAATGTGACTCTGTAACATCTTCCAGTGGAGGCTGTCAGCTACTGCACTACGAACTCCGTGACACCGGTCGCTACTTGGTATTGCCTAAACCGTGGCTCCCGAGTCAGCTTCTAAGTGGAAACCCAGCTCCTATGGCGTTGGTTCAGCTACTGGAGCCTAAAAGCAAACTAGAGACCGGACAAGTGTCGTCCTTTGCAACGCTGGAACGCTTAGAGTCGTGGCCAGAAGATGACATGCGCTTGTGCTCGTCAGTAGTGGATACTTATCTCCAGTACGTAGACAGCAACCACTTATACATTGGCGCTGATGTTGTGGAGACGATGGCAGCGTCTGCGCTGCTTTTCATCTTCCAAAACGCCCAAGTGCTGGATAATGCGCCTGGTTCGGAGATCCTGATGACCCAACGACGTCTTGTGGATACGACGACGCGTCGGGTAAAGGTTTTCTTGACAAATACCAAAGTGGGCAATGTGTGTACGTGGACGGGGTGCGGTGTGCTGTTGATACTGGCGGTCTTGGTGCTCGTGCTACCGAATGAACGTGCTCGACTCGCGCCCCCGCGTGGTGGCAATGCACGAGCAGAGAGGTTTGTCGCTGTGCAGACGGAGCAGATTTATCCCAACCTTATTTACAAGAAGCGTTTCCTGATCGGAAAGACTGGCGAGGAGATCAAATTTGGTGAATTCGCGGTCGAGTCCGTTGGGCTGCACCATAAGATGGAGGAGGACGAGCAGATCTACATTTGAGTTGCAATATGTAAGAATGAATTTCCTGAACAAGTGAGCCATGAATAGGTGATCCCAGAAAAGTGTTGATAAGCCTCATTTTATATTCAAGCGCAGCTCAAGTCGAATGGCACCATCACCTTTGACTGCAGTGACAGCGGTTCTTCACGGACGACCTTATGTGTCGGCAATACCTCACATTCCTGCCACGATATCAGCGTTCCTGGATTCGTCAGTGGAGATACCGCTCGCACGAGCATGCCAAGTGGGGTCACTTGCACTATTGGACCGAATTTGGGGAAGCAGCGACCCCACCCACCAAACTACCGACAACAGCCAAGGCTGGTCACTCTGCAAGTTCCTCCGATCTGACCAGCATTACTACAAGTCACAGTTTGCCGATTCGCTGAATATTGCAGTCACCTGTGGCGATTTAGATGTTGTGGTGTGGCTTTTTCAACACTTTCAAAGCTGCTCAGCTTCCGCTGATCTCGTCGAGATGGCTGCGTTTGCCGGACATCTGCATATTTTGAAGTATTTATGGGATAATGGTCGATCCGCGCAGTTAAATATTTCTGATGAGGGGGATTCGAGAAATGTTGTCTTCTGGGGTGGGAAGGACATGAGAATGGCTGCGAAAAGAGGCCATGGAGATATCGTGCGTTGGCTGTATGAAAATGTACGGGGCGTCGAGCGCGAACTTGACCGCGTTATGATTTACGCTGTTCGAAAGGGAGACGTGGAACTTGTGAAATGGCTCCTTTCCAGCGTCTATCGAGATATGCCGGACCTACCACCACCTACAATTAATGATGCTGCCAGAACGGGTCATCTTCACATGGCTGAGTGGTTGTTCGATCACGGGTTTGTAGAGCACGTCGGAGACGCATTTCGTAATGCATCCATGAGCAACCACTTCGATATCGTCAAGTGGCTGGTTGAACACGATATCCTGGAAAATGTCGACGAAGGGGTTCAAGGTGCTTCTGCGTGTGGGTTTTTCCCCATCGTCATTTGGCTGTTGGAACGAGATCTTGGACGAGGTGCTTTTCGATCAATGTTCTTAGCTTCTATGAATGGCCACGAGGAAGTCGCTCAATATGTTCACGCTCAAGGCATCACTGACTACGGAGATAACACTATGTACATGGCAGCCGAACGTGGTCATCTGTATGTTGTAATGTGGCTATACTCGGCGTTTTCAAACAATGCGGACGTTGACCTGTTCCCGATCTGCAGACCAGATGCGTACGGCTATCCCCGATTTTCCACAGCAATGGACGCAGCAGCCAGCAATGGACACTTAGATGTTCTCCAGTTCCTCCACAGCGTGGGAATATCACTGGAGTCTTCCCCTGAAAGAAGAAAGAGAAAGCGACTAAGAGATAGAGAGACGTTAAGGGGAAGCAGAGTACCAACATGCACACGAGCAGCCATGACGACCGCTGCTGCTGAGGGTCATTTAGAGATTGTACAATGGCTACATGCGAACCGAACTGAAGGCTGCTCTCCGCGTGTCATGAACGCAGCAGCTCGCAATGGGCACTTGGAAGTGGTCCAATGGCTTCATGAGAACGTTATGGTCGGGTGTACTACCGCTGCGATGGACGGTGCTGCTGCAAATGGCCATCTCGACATAGTTAAGTGGCTTCATAATCACCGCTCCGACGGATGCACAACGATGGCAATGGATCGGGCAGCCAGCAATGGCCACCTCCACGTTGTTCAGTGGTTGCACATTAACCGCACCGAGGGCTGTACCACATTTGCAATGGACTCAGCGGCGCGTTCCGGCCATCTAGAGGTAGTGAAATGGCTCCATCGCCATCGATCGGAAGGATGCACTGACAATGCGATGGACGGTGCCGCCTACAACGGATATTTTGACATCGTTCAGTGGTTACATCGGCAGCGATCGGAAGGCTGCACCATTGATGCAATGCATTTTGCTGCAGTCCACAAACATTTCGAGGTCGTGTTGTTCTTACATTCACAGCGCAATGAGGGCTGCAGCCGATATACAGCTGTAGACGCTGCTGCAAGAGGTAACAGCTACATAGTAGATTGGTTAGGGCAGCACTACCCTGCACCCAGGATTTAGAAACGTAAATGAAAATGTTGACCACAACTCCTGCAAGGTTGTATACCATACGTATGATACCCTCATCGTGCTTTACGCTTGATGACTACTAACTACGGTATGCAATCTGAATCGCTGGGCCAACACCTGAAGGTTGTCTGGGTGTGCCAACATCAGATAGCGTCATCGATGTGTGTGGTAAACAAATATGAAACCGAGATGATTGCCACATGACACTATTTTTAACTACTCCACTACCTTACTGCTTGCGGTTGCAAGGAATATCGACACTCGACTCGAGCGAATGCAGGTTTCATTCTTGAATACACCTCAAAGAGACCAAGTCAACAACCAACAACTCCGGACCAATACTCACCATGGCCTCCAACCTCTTTTCTGCAGTGAAACTCGGCGGCAAGAAAGCTCCGACTCAACTGAAGCACCGCGTGGTCATGGCCCCCATGACTCGTCAACGCATGGGTGACGACGGAGTGCCTGGTCCGGCTGTGGCAGAATTTTACAAGCAGCGAGCAACCGACGGTGGATTGCTCCGTCGTTGACCACCTGGCTACAGTACACTGACAACGAGCGTAGGCACTGATGTTGATTACTGAGGCCACCAACATCAGTGCCTACGCTCGTTGTTACTACGGAGCCCCAGGTCTTTTCACGCCGGAGCAAATCGAAGGCTGGAAAAACGTCACGACGGCCGTGCATGACAAAGGTGGTGTCATTTTCAACCAGTTGTGGCATACCGGAAGAGTTAGCCACCACTTGAATCTCCCGAATGAAGCCCAACCTGTATCGGCGAGTGCGACGAACATGGAGGGGGTGCAGGGTCACATCTCGACCGCCAAAGGCCGCTTGCCTTATGAGAACCCCCGCGCTCTTGAGATCAGTGAAATCCCTGGTATCGTAGACGACTACAAGCGTGCGGCCGAGAACGCTTTGGAGGCGGGCTTTGATGGTGTGGAGCTCCACGCTGCGAACGGGTACCTGCTGGAGCAGTTCCTGTTGAATGGGACGAACCTGCGCACGGACAAGTACGGTGGCAGTCCGGAGAACCGCGCACGTATCGTGTTCGAGGCCCTCGAGGCTATTCTGTCTTCCGTAGACTCGAGCAAGGTGGGAATTCGTCTTTCTCCGTTCGGCACGGCTTTCGGGTGCACCGACTCGAACCCTCGTGAGATCTTTGACTATGTCGTGAAGAAGCTCAACGACCGGAGGGTGGAGTCACCACGATTTACCGCAAAATGTATGACGGCGTCTTGATCAGCGCGTCCGGCTATGACGGTGCTGAAGCTCGTAAGGTGGTCGAGGATGGAACAACCGACCTTGTGGCTTTTGCGCGCGACTTCATTTCGAACCCCGACCTTGTGGAGCGCATCCGCTCGAACGCCGAGTTCAATCCGGTCAACTGGCAGACGGTGTACCTGCCGCTTGATGTGCCGTACGAGACGGGATACACGGACTACCCGTTCCTTGGCGAGAAGACCTCCGCGTAGACAACCTACATAGGATGAAACTACCACGAGTATAGCCTTCATCTAATACAGCATCGTATTGCATGCTTATAATCTGAAAATCTCTAGTGTACGCCGACGCCGTTGGACTGATCGAGTAGCGAAAAATTGTATCTCGCTGCGAACTTGCGAACTTTTTCGTGTCTGGCCTGCTGTGGATAGTGTTGAAGAAGCCATTGAACGACCTCCACGTGATCATTCACAGCAGCGTTCACTGCAGCGTCAGAGGTGCATCCGTCGGAGCGATGCGAGTACAAGAACATTATCACCTCTAAGTGTCCTCCAGCTGCTGCTCCATCCATTGCTCGGTATGTGCCACCTTCACTACGGTTCACATGTAGCCATTTTACAACTTCCAAATGTCCATTCGAGGCTGCGCCGTCCAAAGCTACTGTGGTGCAGTTTCCAGGCTCAGGGTGACGCTTGTGAAGCCACTTTACAACGTCAAGACGCCCGCTACTGGCAGCACGATCCACTGCCCCAGAGGCCATCCACTCGGTGATACTGCTTCCATTCTGTTGCTTGTACAACCACTGTAGTGCGTCTAAATGGCCATTTGCGGCTGCATTCTCCAGAACCGAGTGTGAAAGGCTGCAGCGTTCAGAGTAATGAGCGGTCAGCCATTGAATCAACGCCACATTCCCGTTGCTAGCGGCTCCATCTACTGCTTCTTGTGAACAGCCTTCTGAACGATGATCATGTAGCCACTGCACCACATCGAGATGATTTCCTCTGGCAGCTTCGTTCATGGCTGCAGTAGTGCAACCTTCAGCCCGGTGCCTGTGTAGCCATTTCACTACATGAAGATGACCGCAATGCGCTGCTCCATCCATTGCCTTGATGCTACATCCTTCCATGCGGTTGTAGTGTAGCCAACGGACTACCTCCAAATGACCATGGCTCGCTGCATCGTCCAGCGCTCGTTTTGTGCAACCGTCTGTGCAATGTCGATGTAGCCATCGCACAACTTGTAGATGCCCACTGCTGGCGGCTGCATCCATCGCTGCGGTTGTACACACCCCACCGTGTTCAAGCCCCCACTCTAATGCCTCGAGATGTCCCTCACTAGCAGCCCCATCCAAGGAGAAAGGTCCATCTATGGAAGCCGCAATCTCAACCAGACTGTTAATCATCTCAGGATAACCCCCTGAAATCGCACTCTGGGCAGCACTTGCCACTGATTCACGCAGACAATCTACCCCAGCCATTTCAACGGTCCAAGAAGCAATTTCAGTGTTTCCATTCCTGGCAGCAGCTTCAAGAAGGGAACTCGCGCAATCCTGTAAATTGGCTGGATGCACCAAGCGCTTGCTTAGCCACTTCATAGTATTCAAAGAGTCCCCACGAGCAGCACTGACGCAGGGGTCTCCAAAAATGTATTGTTATTGAAAAAGGGTTATTATTGTAGGGGGACAATAAGGGAGGGAGCGGCCATCTCAATATTTGGCACTTACGCAATTATTGAAAAGGGGGTCTCTATCTACTTCTTCCAGATTAAGAACTACGGTTTTAGAGATCTGCTTCTTCTTCGTTGTCGTCCTCAACTGCGCGTTTCACGGCGTTCGAAATCACTTCGTCCGTCACTAAGTCCCAGTTCATCTTCAGGTAAAGTAAGGTCTCGAGCGTCTCATGACTGATGCTTTTCCGAAGATACCCCAGCATGCACTTAATCTTGGAGAAAAGACGCTCTACTTGTACCGAAGTGGCTGGCAGCCACGTGAGATCCGAGTATATTGATGCCTCCTTTACGCGCATTGCAGCTCGAATGTTGATCGACTCCATCACTTCTTTTCCTGTACGCCGTCGTTTTTTGCCTGATGTCTCCAAGTTGGTTTCCGGTTCTTCTTGGATACGGCGCCGTTTTGCCTTCTTACTGGCAGATTTTGCAGCGCGTGCTGCTACAATTTCTGGGCGGATGAGTCTAGCCAGCGTTGCGGCTTCTTTGGTGGTTAGGACAGAATCCTGATTATTTTGTACCTTCACGACAGCTCTTTCAAAGTCCTTGGACTGAATAATGGTGGCTTCGGTTGATAGGCGTGTCTTCATCTCTGGAAACTCTAACAACAGCTCGTCAAAAATATCACGTACCAGGCTCAAAGAGATTTTGTCGGTTTGTAGCTTCTGCGTTGTCGAATCTAGTATCTTCAGGTCCTCCAAGAGCTGCATGATCTGAACGTGTTCCTCTGCGGATGGCAAGAAGTCGACAATGGGTTTGCGCCGATAGTCTGAATCCGGTACGTCCTTGGGAAGATCCCGTTCGACTTGCGTGTCGTTGACGAAAAGATGTAGATACGGCTGGAGTTCTTCGTACCGACGCAGAAGTCGGAACACCCCACTCCATCGGATTTCATGGAGCGGAACAGGCTTGAGTTTGCAACCGTTCCTTCTCAAAATGGCTATGCGCTTGACCGTCTTGAGTTTGCGCTGAAGCGTCGCGATTTTTTTTATTAAAGGCATGGAAGCTTTAATGTGATCTTGCACAGCAAGGTTGAATCTGTGTGAGGCACAACCAATCATGGGGAACTCCCGTCCGCTTCGAGATAGCACAGTTAGTGTTCATGTTGTCACACACAACCGCCACTAGATTGCTCAGGTCTAATTTGTAGTGGTCCAGAATCATATCCAAGAACTGAATGTGCTCGTCAGCTGACATTGATGTTTCGTGCACGAAAGTAGAAAGAGCCAAGAAACGAGTCATCGTCTTAGTAGCCACAAATACGGCCAGTGAATGCTGGGCAGAGTCCGTCAAACCGTCAAATATCAGCACGTATTGCTGACTTTTGAGCTCTTCTATAATAGCAGGTTCCATTAATTCCACGCAGCTTTTCATTCGCGCGAGAAGTGTTTTCGAGTTGATCTTGTTGTACTTAACCGCCTCTCGAAACACGTCGTCATCGACTGACGAAAATGGAAGATCCTTAAGCACCACAAGTTTCATCCAACCATGCGTAGTACGGGAGTCCTTATCGACAAACATGTCCATAGTGACGGGGATTCGTTGTCGAACGCAACGCTCCAGCACTCGCTCATAGTCTGGGTGGCGCCGCAGATGCGAGATGAGGTTATGATAGCCGCGACTTCGGTCCTGAAAGATGAAGGTGTTGCATCCGTTGCAGGTTCTTCCTCCGCTTGTTTGGTCTCGATACATCAACGAACAGATCTCCTTGTTCGAGAGACCAGGGTCTAAGGTAGCCATGGATGACGAGGGTGAACAAGTTGAGTAGAAGAGTGTTGGACTTGGTTCGCAAAATCGGAAATGCCAGCATGAGAGTGGCTGTGGTCCCCGGCACGGTATAACGCCCACCGGGAGAGGTTTCGAGGACTGCTTTACTCCTCGACTCTTACCGGATCTTTATAGTATCTTATAAGTTGAAGTTGACAATAATATTGTCAATTAAGGGTACGTTCATCAATAAGGGATTGAGACGCCGTCAATCCCTAATCCCTACTTATTTGGAGAGCCCTGGCACTGACGATTGCTGGCTTGATGCAGACGCCTTGTTTATCATACGCTAACACTTGCTCCAAAATGTGCAAGTATCCATTTGCTGCTGCAGCCTCGACAGCCTTGAAAATACCACTATGCTTGTCGACTGTAAACCTTTCCGTCACAATGTTTATAAGTAGCCACTGCACCAATTCAGCTTCCCCTCGGTGTGCAGCGTTCACCAATCCAGTTGAAAGTTGCGCTTGGCGATAGAATGTGTCCATCTCTGAAAGAGGTCGGCGAGCCACTATTCGAGCAACAAGTCGCCGTGCACCGCCATCGAGCGCACAAGCCTGAGCGATACTCAATTGGCATGATTCATCCACAAGATCGTCTAGGGCATGCACTACGTGCTGCAGAGCTGCAACTCGCGGTTGCTCACGTAAAACTACAGAAAGCCCTGTAGTCAGTGTTGCTTCCTTTTCTGCAATGATAGCTTTCCGAACAGGACGCGGCTGTACCAAGCGGAAGGTCATTCTTGAAGTAAAACCTCCAATAAGTGGGAGCAAAACGAAAAGTGACAAGGCATCAGGCTAAGTAGAAGCACTGGGGCAGTACACACGCGTAGTCATTTCGCTGGTTGGGACACTGATGAAACGAACTGCAGTCGCAAATGGCATATCTCCTCCTTAATTGCATCGTGTTGAATACTTGCAACGCCCACCAAAGGACGCCACACACGTGCGCAACAGTGACTGACTCAGTACACCATTCTCCGGTAATACCCCTTGTATTGCCTATGCAAGGCGGCGTATTCGTACGAATCGTTGAGGAGCTGGAGCATCCGGGTAGTGTTCATTGAGCCAGGCCAAAATATCCCCGCGCTTTCTACGCTGTGCTTCAAACGCAGCATTACGGCTGCAGCCTTCTGTACGCCGCGATCGAAGAAACAGCAGTACCTCAAAGTGTCCACCTGACGCAGCTGCATCCATCGCTCTGGCCGTGCAGCCTTCGTGGCGATGGCGATCAAGCCACTGCACTATTTTCAGCAATCCTGCACCTGCTGCATTGTTCATTGCCGCTGCAGTGCACCCTTCTGAGCGGTTGGAATGTAGCCACAGCAGTACTTCAAAAGCGCCAGATCCATCGCTGCTGTGGTACATCCTTCATTGCGATGTTCATGAAGCCACTTCACAACATCCAGGTGACCATTTTTGGCCGCTCCATCCATAGCAGCAGCTGTGCAACCCTCTTTGCGGTGTTCGTGTAACCACTGTACCATTCTCAAGTGCCCGTTTGCCGCAGCAGTATCCATGGCAGAAGTCGTGCAGACACCCGATCGGTGCTCACAAAGCCATTTGATAACCTCCAAATGATTCCCCGCAGCAGCTCCATCAATCGCGTCTGACGTGTCGGTAGGGTGGTTTTCAATTACATTCGACAATCGTTCATCAACATCTTGGAGATACTTCAGTACCTCTAAGTGCCCTCCTTTCGCAGCAGCATCTATCGCAGTACTTGGTTCATCGGCGAGCAGAGTCATTGAGTACGGACGCAAGTCCCTGTACAAATGTGTTCGTGGTTCGTTGACAAATTCGTCGTTCAGCCACTTGACGACATTAAGAAATCCACGACCTGCAGCACGAAGCATAGTTCCACTCGAAACACTGGCTAGGCCATCGAAACCCTGCTCATGCAGGTATTGAGCCACTTCTAAGTATCCTCGGATAGCAGCCTGATGCATACCAGATCTCGCACCACGACCAAGATTATGCTCCAGGAGCCAGCGCACGACAGGCAAGTGATCCTCCCTCGCGGCAGCGTCCAGTGCTCGACTTGCATTGCCGACTGGATGAAAACGCACCAGCCATTCTACAATCTCCAGGTAACCATTGCGAGCAGCATGCTCCAAAGCAAAACTCGCATGATGAACGTACCCCTCACGATAGAGCCATTGTAGCATTTCTAGATGGCCACCCCACGCAGCGTCATCCATCGTAGGCGGTGCCAATTGGCGCTCAGCATAACCACGACTCAATAACCACTGCAACAACTCGATATCTCCTTTTCGGACTACTGCCGCCATGAAACGCCCCCAGTCTCGCTCTACATTTCCCTTGTTAGTAAAAAGCCATCGCACCGTGTCAACATGCCCGTTCTCCATCGCAACTGCCAGGTCTGCGCCACCCCATTGAACTTGGTTGCTGTCATTTCTTCCAGCTGCTTCGTCGTCGATTTCTTGAGAGTAATGCTCATGGTCGAAGAAGAATTGTAAAACACACAGGTCACCGCTACTGGCCGCAGTCTCTACGGCCTGTCCACCCACCACGCATCCCGAGAAGTGATCGAAAAAAAAAAAAGCCATCGGACAATTTCCAAATCCCCATGACGCACAGCTTCGACCACCCCCTGCGAGAATTGCGCGCGGTAATAGTGGCGGTCAATCTGCAAAAATTGCAATGGGGACCAGCACACGCAATCACCATCATTGGACATCGCCATCTCTTGGCTGGTGTTCCAAATGCGATGTAGAAGCCGTAACGACCCAAAGGCGCAGGCTCGAGCTAGAGAAACCTCCACGGAGTAGTCCAAGAACTTAGACACATAGGAGATGACGTGGGGAAGAGAGCCTGAAGGCCCGCAGCGTAACACTACAACCGCAGACGTTAGGTGATGCTGCCACTCAGGGCCATGATTGCGGGGGTCAGATTGTGTCCGTTTGGATATCACTAACAATTTTGTAGTATGTGGTTAGCCAGCCAGTAATATTCGAATATACCAATAGATTAGCCAATGAGAATGATTTGACAAAACAACATTGTAAGTCAATAGTGGTAGCCAATCGCGTACTTGAAGTAGTAGTTTGCGGTAAGAGACCTTGCGGTTTTCGCTTTGCTCATTGGCATTTCAGAATTGACCACGACAAAGACAACCTCTGCTATCGCCCCAAAGCTACGATCGACTATCGATGTGGTGACTCTTTGCTGAACCTGATGCGTCTTCGACCTCTATTTCACTGGCAAGTCGCTTTGTTTATAGAGCTCCCCGATGCTGCACCTTGGCTCGAGTATCTTGAGCTTAGATGAACACTGTTTACAATGGCAACGCTGTGCAGTACGAGGTACAGGCCACGTACAGACCGGCATACTGTGACGACACTGAGATCAACTGGAGAATCAATCACCGTTTCCGCAAGCAATTGCTGCGTCGACTTCAACCTGGTGTGGTGAATCGTAGGCATCAAGCCTGATTCCGCCGCCTTCAAGTTTGCGAACAGACAGTGAACTACCTGGTACATCCGGGTTGATCACAGACGGAGAGATGTCTGACTCTGGTGCATCCAGTTCAGCAATCTCCACCCGGCCAAACATTCACGGATCTTGTAGGACAGGCCGCCAGTGATCCAAGTGGAATCTCTGGTTGTCTTGCATGTTACCCCTGATGCTGTCGTCAGCATAAGGACTGTATACTTTCATTGAGACGGAAGGGTGGTGACGACTATTCTATCCTCTCACTTTACAAAGTGCTAGCTACTGCACAAGCTGCATCAATACACTTGGCTACAAGTTTCCTGCAGGTTCGCCACCTGCCTTGCTTTGTGTTTGGTGTTGCTTCAACCTCCGGAAAACACCACAAAGAATTCTTTAGTGGGTCGTACTACTCCAACAGCGTAGTACTCGACTTGCTAGCTGTCTTCACTACGTCTACGCTGATCAAGTGTCGACGCCAACTACTCGTTCGTCATGTCGAAGAGGCGTGCCGTTGAAGCTGATTTGGATAATGAGGAGGAGTCCTACCAACACTCTTCTATGGTGCCAGTACCCATTTTTGCGCCCATTTTGCCGCCGAAGTTGAGCTCAATTTCTCACGAAGCTTTGGTCAAATGGAACAAACGGCGCAAGGAGTATGAGGCCAAGATGAGGGCTCGTTGTAGAAGTTCTGGTGAAGACTACAACCTGGTGACGCAGGGTGTTAAAGAGACGTTTGACCTGAACCTCTTATCGACGTTCTGCACGCTTCGGCTTCGGATGGACGTTGTAGACGTCACTGAGGAGCGACTAATCGCCGAAATCAAAACTCTGTTGGGAAAAGTCAAGAACAATGACCTCCCTGACATAAAGGCTCTGTTCTCGAAGGAGCTGCAGATGGACTTGAAGGAAAGTGATGTGGATGCTCGCGTACTGTCTTACTTTCAGCGCTTTGCGGAAATCGTCCTTGAGAATGGCCTTGAGGAAGTATTCTCTGGCGCTGACGGAGAAGCTGAAAAGTGCAGACGTTTGATCTCAAGTCTGGCCCCTCCTGTTCTGAAGGAGACAGTGAAGAATGCTGTCCGTTGGACCCATAAGGAGGCTGGCAAGAATATTCAAGAATTGTATACGCTGGTCTACGAGAAGGCTGTGGAGCATGAACGCCATTTCCAGCAGAATAAACGGATGCGGATGACTGTAAAGGACAAATCTGCGGTGCCCAAATCTGCTAAGGATGCTGGAAAGACTGATGTTTCATCAAAGAAGCCGGCTAACTCTAACTCGGAGAAAAACTTTACTCAACAGAAGACCGAGCGAAAGGTCGAGAAGAAGACCAACAAGAAGAACGACAAACAGCCTGTTTCACGTAAGGAGCCGCCGTCGCCATGCCCGAAGTGCCAGGAAATGCACTGGCTCAGCGATTGCGATAAAGCGACCGATGCGGAGAAGATTGTCCTGCGGCAGAAGCTTCGTGAAGCAAATAAAGCCCGCAAATCTCGCACGAAGAGATTAAAAAAGCTGATGCCCGCAACGTCTCGTACTGTGACGATTAATGGAATTCTGGATCTACCGTGCTGTCCGGACACTGGCTCCGATCACACAGTGATTAGCAGATCACAGTGGAATCAATTATGCGAAGTTGACCCGTCGGTACAAGCAATCCCTTTGGACACTCCAGTACGTAGTTTAGCGTATGGTTCTCACTCGGTTGTGGCTACTAAGAAGGCGCTACTTCACGTTTTGATTCACACGGCTGCTGGACCGGTGCAGCCAGCGGAAGCTGTGCCTTGCCTCATTATGGATGTGGACGATGACGAATTTATCATTGGACGAGATTTGTTAGGTTCTTTGGGTATCGATGTGGATCGCCAATTGGAACAACTTGCCTCTCACGCGGATGATGAGACGAGTGGAGACCCTTTCGAACTGGAAGCTGACGAACTCCCTTCAAATCCCAACCACGTGGCCAGTGATGAAGAAGTTCGTGCAGCTGTTGAGGTTCTGATTGAAAGAGCCCTGAAGCATGGGTTTCCTGCCGACAAGGTGGACAAGTTACGAGTGATTGTGCACATGTATGATGTGTGGCGCTTGAGCTCCGTGACGATCCGCCTGCGCGTGTCCCGCCGCTCGAAGTGCGTTTGAAGGAAGGGGTTCAGCCTTGCAAATGTAAGCCCCGCAAATATCCTCCGCATGTTCGACAATTTTTACGGGAATTTAACACTATGCTTGTTGGTCTAGGATGGATCTACGAGAATCCTACCAGCCGGTGGGCAAGCCCCGTACTACCCGTCAAAAAGTCTCAAGAGCTAATGGACATGCGTCAAACGACGGACTATCGTGAGTTTAATTCGAGAACGGACATCATGGCTGCTGTGATGCCGATACTTTCGTTGGTAATGGAAAATGCACGTGGAAAACAACATTTTGGACTTTTCGATTTCATTAAAGGTTTCTGGCAGCTACCTCTTGCTGAGTTCTGTCAGGAGTGGCTCTCGTATATGACAGACGAGAAGATCTAAACTCCGCGACGTGTTTCTCAAGGTTGTGGTGATGCTGCGATCTACTTCCAGAAGACCATGGAGAAGTGTTTTGCTACATTGCTGTACAAGCACTTACTCGTGTGGATAGATGACCTGCTACTCTATGCGGACGACATTGACACCTACTTGGACAAGCTGAAGGAGCTGTTTTCACTGCTGGATGAATTCGGCCTGAAGCTCAGCGTGAAAAAGTCCAGCCTGTACCAGCAGGAGGTGAAGTGGTGTGGCAAGATCATCGATGCCAACGGTGTACGTCACGACCCTACTCGGATTAAAACACTCCGTGCAATGCCGTACCCAAGTTCGGCAGGGGAGCTACAACAGTTTCTTTGTTCTATAAACTGGATGCGCGAGAGTCTTATCGATTACGCTCGCCAAGTTGCTCCTCTTCAACGCAAATTGGACGAAGCTCTGGCAAAGACTCGTCGGACTAAGAGGGTAGCAGCTGGAATTTCGATTGTACTGAGCGCTGACGAGAAGGCGACGTTTGATAACGTGAAGGGTATGCTAGCGTCGGCTGCTACACTTGCTTTCCCTGATGACTCTGCGACTACGTGTTTGCTGACAGACGCATCGGATGTTGGTTGGGCGCTGATTGTGACGCAAGTCAAGGACTACAACCCGAAGGTTCCTGTTCAGGACCAGCAGCACCAGCTTGTGGAATGTTTGAGTGGAAGTTTCACGGGGAGTCAACTTAACTGGACGGTGATCGAGAAAGAGACGTTCCCGATCGCTCTCGCTTGTGACAAACTAGACTATTTGCTGCTGAGACCTCAGGGATTTCGGTTGTTTTGCGACCATCGCAATTTGATTCATGTTTTCGCGCCGGACGAGCATGTGAAGAAGCATGTGAAAGGGAAATTATTGCGGTGGGCTTTAAAACTGATGAACTACAACTATGTGATTGAACATATCGCTGGACCTGAGAACGTTTGGGCCGATATGATCAGCAGGTGGGCTGGTAACCGCACTACTACCGCTGCTACGATCAAGAGGATTCGTTCTACTCCGCTAGTAGCTCAACAGGAGCAACAGCCCGAAGTGGTGGAGCAGAGAATCTCAATGCTTCGCCCCTTGGATGACTCAAATTTCGTGTGGCCAACGTTTGCAGAGATTGAGTTGATACAGTCCAGTTACGATCCACCACAAGGAGCCGAGCGTACTGAAACTGGTGTTCTCGCGGTCAACAACCGGGTTTGGATTCCTGTGGAGGCTAAGGACCTTATCCTGCGATTGTTCATCATTGCACACTGTGGTGCACAAGGGCACCGTGGAATCGCTGCTATGGTGGAACACATACGTCGATTGTTTGCGTTGGAGAACCTGCGCTCTTTGGCGACCACGTTTGTCCGCCAGTGTCGACTGTGTCTACATTCAAAAGGGGGGAATATCATCCCCAGGCCTTGGGGTGAAACGTTTGAATGCAGTGAACGCAATGGTTTGCTACATTTCGATTTCCTTTCAATGGGTGATGGCTTCGGAGAATCTAAGTACATCCTAGTGCTGAAGGACCACGCATCCCATTTCTGTGAATTGGTGGTTGCAGACACAGCCGACAGCTCAGTAACTGTGGAAGCTTTCCTCGACTGGCATTCTCGGTTCGGGTTGCCACCTAACTGGATCTCAGACCAAGGCTCGCATTTTAAAAACGAAGTGGTGGGTGAGCTTTCTCGACGACTGCGAACGCAGCAGGAGTTCACGCCTGCATACTGTCCCTGGATCAACGGGTCCGTGGAGCGGGTGAACAGAGACATCCTCCAGGTGATTCGGACCATGATCTTGGAGTACAAGATTGCTCACCACGACTGGGTTTACTTGGTACCAATGGTACAGTCAAGCCTCAATCACACAGCAGTGCCATCGTTGGGCAACAGAGCGCCCGTGGAGCTGTTTACTGGATTACCGTGCCCGACGCCTCTCAGAGAATTTTACCTGCCTAGCACTGGGGAGTTCAACGAGGTGCCGGCGTGTGATAAGATCGATGGATTTCTCGACGACCTTCGCAGCAGCATTCGCTCCATGCACAAGGTGGTGGAAGATCAACGCCTGAAGCAGAGGATGCTAAACAAAAAACGAGAACGTGGAGAAAACCTTGTGAATTTTACGGAGGGTGACTACGTGTTACGCTCGAGAGTGGACGAGAAGAGAAGTAACAAGCTGCTTGTGACTTGGGTGGGGCCGTATCGTGTTGTACGCGCTGACGCACACTCATTCCGGGTAAAACACCTCATCACAGGCGCTGAGCTGGACGTACATGCCTCTAGACTCAAGTTCTATGCAGACTCTAGCTTGGACGTTACTGAAGAACTTTTGGAACACATCTCATCGCAAGGAATTGTACTGGCAATAGAGAAATTCAAAAGCCACCGATGGAATGAAGCGATACGTGACTTTGAAGTCCTGGTTCAGTGGAAAGGACTTGAGGACATTGAGGACTCGTACGAACCACTGGCCAGCTTAGCAAAAGACGTTCCCATCCTAGTGGACCAGTACGTGGCAGCTGCTGATCAAGAGCTCAAGGCACACTGGCAGTGCGCTACCACGACTGGAGAAACTACCTCGCAAGGACAGATCGCTGTGGCGGAGACGGTAAAGACGACGGACAAGAACCGCCGGAAGCCCAGACGTCGACGATCGCGAACAACGAATGCAAAAGTGCCCGATAGAAGTCTTCCCGCTGTAGCTGCGCCGCAGACTTCAGGAGTTGAACTTGGGCCTAACAACGACCAACCCGACGCAAGCACTTCGCGTCTCATAGAGGTACAAGCTGACGAGGGAAGTGTGAGCCGACGGACCCGTTCACGGACTGCTGGAGCCGACAGACTGGTGACCATCACCGGCAAGAAGTGAACCAATATCCAAAGCTGGGGCGAAGAGCTACACCGAGATCAGCCAGGGCCAGACATGGATCTGACTGCCAGGGATGTGAACGGGGTGGTCGAAGTCCGGCTGCGGAATCAAGCTTTGGGGGCTGTGTGGTGAATCGTAGGCATCAAGCCTGATTCCGCCGCCTTCAAGTTTGCGAACAGACAGTGAACTACCTGGTACATCCGGGTTGATCACAGACGGAGAGATGTCTGACTCTGGTGCATCCAGTTCAGCAATCTCCACCCGGCCAAACATTCACGGATCTTGTAGGACAGGCCGCCAGTGATCCAAGTGGAATCTCTGGTTGTCTTGCATGTTACCCCTGATGCTGTCGTCAGCATAAGGACTGTATACTTTCATTGAGACGGAAGGGTGGTGACGACTATTCTATCCTCTCACTTTACAAAGTGCTAGCTACTGCACAAGCTGCATCAATACACTTGGCTACAAGTTTCCTGCAGGTTCGCCACCTGCCTTGCTTTGTGTTTGGTGTTGCTTCAACCTCCGGAAAACACCACACCTGGACATTTGTGCCCCGCGGAGTGCAAAATGGCTACATTCAGTGGCGTCGAGCCATTTCCCGCCCCGGTTGTTCGCTGCTAACTCGCTGCGTATGAGACAGCAGTCGCTTATCCGGATACTGCGACTATCGCAAGCTTCACTCGTGAACAGAGGCAATCAATGCTGCAACGTGCTGGTCCGTAACGTTTGCTACGACTTCACATTCTTCATCAAAATCACCCGATATCATGGTAGTGATGGCAACGTCACGATGCAGTTCGGACCAAAGTACAAGGAATTCCTCAGCTTCTTTCAGATCGAGCTGTTCCGACTGTGAGGATACCCCACCGTGTGATAACTACATGTAGGAAGGAGTCAAGAATGAAACCTAAAAATCAAATGAATGTGCGGTCAAATCTTCATGTACTTTTGCAACTCGATTTTTTTTCAATGTGGTCTTACCCCAATCGAAATGTTCTAGTAGTACTAGCTCAAACCTCTTAGTACGAACTTTCGAGGGTCCGTTACGGTTGAGTGACAGGAAGGCCAGTGACCATCTTGATCGATGGGTCCAGCCTGAAGGAGGTTTTGTGCTCGAGGCTTTCCTTCCTAATAACAATCAATATTACTTTGATATTTACCTTCTACATGACAAGTCTCTTCTTTTCTTACCTACCAAGAACACTCGACGCACCAAGGAGACGCTGGAGTACCTGCACAACAACAAAGAGCAGGAAGACAAGCGCGCTTTCGCGGCTTTTAAATAATTCTCCTTCAACTCGAGGAAAAATGGAAAATCTTTTCTGTACGATCGTTCGTGCGGCGGGCAGCGCGTTCTCGGTTAGGGTAGATGAGAGCGACACGGTGTACGCCTTGAAGAAGGCAATCAAGACGGTGAAGCAGAATAAGATCCAGTGTGATGCCGACGAACTGCAGCTCTCTGGCGAAGAAGGACGGCGCGTGGCTGACCCAACATGACGTGCTGCAAGGCGTGATGGACACTAATGGTTATACCAAGCTACAGTTTATAGACGCAAAGCTACGAGCCGTTGGGCTGGCTAGTCGTGAACTAGGCGGAGTGAGTGAAGAAGAAGCTGCTACTGGAAAGGGTCCTGTGCACGTACTGGTGGTGGTTCCGGAGCAAGACAACCTCCATTCCCCAGCCATGGATCTTCTAGAAGCAATGTTGCCCCATATGCTCATAAATGCACCACGGACTCTGACTGAGCGGAACAAGGAATTTAAGGAGCAGTTGTGCAACTTTTATGGATGCTATCGCCGAAAGAAGTCCTGGGTGCGATGTATGCTACTCGACGTTGCTTTCCCAGAGTCACTTGTGATCGCCTCACATTTGTTTCGCCGCAGCAATGAATATTTGTCATTGGTGATGATGCAAATATCAGATATCGACGATGTGAAGAATGGTTTGTTGCTGTTCAAGCCGTTGGAACATGCATTTGACTATTTCCAAATCAGCTTCATTCGTGATGACACGGACGCCTTCCGTTTGAAGTTGTTCGACCCAGAAATTCGAGACACCCGTCTTATTGATCTCACGGACCGTAACGGCAATCAAGTGCTCAGTGAGGACCAAGTAAGAGTGCTCTTAGACAGCGTATCGTTGGCGAAAAAACGATGCCATTTCGAGGTGCAGACAACATTTGGTGACGTGGATGGCAGTACTCTGACATTTACTGGATTAGAGCGACCTTTCTATCGCTGTTTGAACTTACAAGCAAGAGTGGCAAGGATGATTGCCTTGGAGAAGCATTGGATAGATGCATCGTACGACTTTCCGAATTTTTGGTCGGAAGTATCACTTGACGACAAAATGGAGATGCTACACCGCAGCATTGAACAATGTTTTGATTGAATTCGACTCGCCAAGCCATTGTCATTAATCAGAAAACGAATGAAGTTTTAATATTTTTGAAAGTGAGAGCTACTACAGTATTATTTGTGATAAAGTTAGTACAAAAGAGCACTCACCTCAGCAATTCCTCACTACCAAAGAACGGATTAAGTCGGCACGAAAGCGCTACTATCTGCGCACACGCGACGCTCAGCTACGACGATAATAACAGCAAGCGTGACAGCGGAGTGCAAAATAGCTACATTCAGTGGCGGTGGCCTCTTGGACAGGAGCAGGCAACTGTCATCCTTCCTGACCTTAGCCGTCGTGGCCAAGGACACAACAACAGTCACGATGGGCGAGATGATAAGCATCAGCATGGGTGAAGGTGATCATGCTGCTTTGCGAGTAGAGACCATCTGGAATGAACCAGTTGAAGCCACCAACAAACTTTCCCTGAGCGAGAACACCGCAGATGAAGATCGTGACCAAACCAGCAGCTCTTCCAGCCAACGTACCCGTTCGAGTCGCAGGGATTCCAGGACACCCAGAGGCGACTATTTTGAAACAGTTCCAGGAACTAGGAATGTAGTACAGAGCCTTAACACCTTGGTTCCGAACGTCATAACTGACGACATATATTTTTGTTTATGTCGTCAGCTACGACATTGGCCAAAGAATAGCAAATGGCTCAGATCTCATTCTTCAATACTTTAATCAAGTCATTTCACAGCACCTAGCTCGCAAAAGCTGCGAGAGGTTTTTTGGAGACATTTCAAAATCGGGCCAGGGCCAGGGTTTCAATCTGGCCTGGACGCGCAATTTGCTGATCATGGCCACAGCCACTCATTCGACAATTGGCGGGATGGCGCGCATCCGGAAGACTCGGCGGGAGAAATCTGCCGCCCAAGCTCCCCCTGAACACGACATCGACTCGTTCAGCTCATCACCGCCACACTCACTGTCTTCATCAAATACGCCATCTTCTTCGCCATCGCTCGAGCTGTAGTTTTCGTAGTCGCTATCGGCTTCTCCATCTACCAAAACATTTACGTCTGATGGCGCCGGCAACACTGCGCGCCTGCGTTGCCGCAGAGTCGGTGCAACAAGCTCTCCACGGTCTTCTTCACCTTCGCTCTCTAATCCGGAGGCTTCGGAAAGAAGATGCAAGCCAGCGGCAGCGCTTCGATGCTCATCATCAACTTGAAGGTCACCAGGAGCGAGACCAAATGCGCTTGTGACAGCGGTCTGCGAGAGTTCGATGTCTTCATCGCTGTGTGGGCCAAACATGTGATCGATCGTACGTTGAGAGAGCTGTACGCTCGTGTCGATCTGCGAAGCTCTCAGGTCTACTTGGGAGCTGTCGAGCAGCCCATGAGCGTCTTCATCCGTGTCACGCTCGAGCGGCTCATCATCAAGGTTGTCAGAGGCTTCGGGAGAGTCTTCGAGTAGTCCGGACTGAAATGCGTGGCCCACGACCGCATTCTCTCCTACAAAAACGCTGCTACGCCCAGGGCTGGCGTAGCTCCACTCCGTCTGCAGTCCAGTTGGGCGCTTGGACGTCCAGCCTGCCGCTCGAAGTTGCCGCCACAGATCCGCTGGTCCAACGTTCACACACGGCGCCCAGACACTGACTAACGGAGGGGGTACTCCGATAACCGTGGGGTTGCTGAGGCTCACCTTGTGTACCCGTCAGTGGGCGGGATCTGCTCTCTTAGGAACGGGAGAGTGTACACAGGCGTGAGGGCTTGAACTTCCTAGGCGGGGACTTGGGAGGTTGGACTTGCGTGGGGGTTCCTGCACACAGGTCGGATCCTGAAGCCGGATCCTCAAGATCCAAGACATCGACATAGTGTAGAAGTTGCAGGAGAGCCAGCATGATCCAAGATAGAGATTTGAGATGGAAAAGATAGGGTACAGGATGAGAAACTGGATAACCATAAATCAGAGAGTCGAATTTACCTTCTAGTGCGCAAGTGGTTTTCTTCAGGACCTCAGACAAGGGAAGAGGATAGTGTATTGGCCTCCCCTTAGTCTTCCTGCAAGTTTCTTCGCATACCTAGCTACAGCTAAGACCGGATCCCCGATTTGGCCGGCTTACCTTACGCAAGTGAAGACCCCGGATCCAACGGTGTTGATTGCTTAACCGTAGGATCCCTCGACCTCTCAACACCCTCAAGACCAACCGCTACAGGAGGCGGCAAGCAAAACAGTAAAGGAAAAGGAAAAGGACCCCCACACCCACCAAGGCAACCACGGATCCAAGGATCCACAAGATCTTCGAGTCCAAGACCAAGATCCCCCCAACCAGGAGGATCTTGGATCTGGATCTCGGGATCTTGGATCTTGAGGATCCAGCTTCGGGATCCGCGGATCTCGGATCTTGGAGATCCGGCATCTGGATCCGAGGATCTTGGATCTGGATCTCGACGTCTGGATCCGAGGATCTGGGTTCTGAAGGATCCGCACTTAGTACCGTGGGATCCGCACTTAGGACTGTGGGATCCGAACTTAGGTCAGCCAGGCCAAGTGGATCCTAACTTAGGGTCCGCCCTAGAGTAGGTACCCGGTTCCAAGGACCTGTCCTTATCGTAGCACCACTGTCGCACGTCAGGTCGTTCTGCGTCCCGTCTGGCTTGATTTGAATCCACTTCACCACAATCGCCCCTGGGACGATGTTGTTGCCGCACAACGGCATCACGTCGTTCCCATACAAAATTCCAAGTTGGCTCGTCATTCCTCAAATCGCCGTCTCTGCATCGGCCTGCCGACGACTGTTCCTCCGCGTACACCACCGTGTTCTTCGGCCATGATCGCTCTGCGGCTCCGCCTCCGTGTCCCCATTGCGACCAAGCTCCCTCTGATTTCACGGCAGCCGCCACTCCTACGATTCCAAATCTGGATCCTGCGCATGCGGCCGTTGATTCTCTCCAGTCTCTGTCTGATGGATACGTCGAGATGCAGACCGGCTATCAGCAAGTGCTCCAGGATCTCACCGCAGCCCGGAAGCATAATGAAGAGCTTCATAACCTGCTGCAGCCTCACCTAAACCTTGCTCAAGCGTTCATTGACTTCGCGCAGCTTCGGTATGATGTTTCTCAAACTGCTCTCCGACTGGCGAAGCAGAAGGATGCGGAAGCGGTGCAAGATCTGGATCGGCTCAAGGATCACTTGCGTGAGCTCGACGTCCTCAAGGCCCAATACTCGGATCTAGAGGTCTCTTCAGCAGAAGCCTATGCTGTTTTACAGGACTATGTAGTCGGACTCGAGCGGCAGATTGCTGGGGAAGACACCTCTGCGGAGGATCCATCCGTGGTACGGTTGGCTCAAGAGCTTGAGCATCAACGCGAAGCGAAAAATCTTCGGAACTGTTAGAGCGTTCAACGGAATTGGAAGAGAGGTTGAAAGACACGGAGACCGCGCGAGATGCGGCCTTACTCGAGCGAAATCGCACCAGTGTCCAGCTAGCGGAGTCATCCATTCGCTGCGACCAACAAGCACACAAGATTGAGGATCTTCGGGCCCACCGTGACCAGCTGCGTGAGTCGCTCAAGCAGCTCCCCAATCAAAATCTCGTTAAGACTGTCGAGTCGCTCAAACTGGATCTTCATGTTCGGAACGAGAGGGTCAATGAGCTGGAGAGTCTTCTCGCCAAATCAGAACGTCGACGTGGGGAGCTCCATCGGGTTCATACGCATACTGTCCAGAAACTCGACCGGGCCAGCGAAGCCCTGGCGCGTCTGAAGCAAGAGAACCTCAGCGCCCGCGAAGAGATGGAGCGTCAACAGAGGCGGTCTGAGAAGAACATATCCAAGCGTCAGAGCGCCGAGAAGAGTCTCCAGAGGGCCGAAGATGATCTGCTGAAAGTAAAACGTCAACGCGATCGAGCGGACCAAGCCAGAGAGAAGGTCGAACGTGAGCTCGATCGGATCCGAAACCAGTCGTCGGAACAGAGGAAGATACGCATGGATCTCGATCGGATCCGTCTCGAGCGCGACGAGGCTGCCCGGGCGTCCACAGCAGCGACTCAGGAACTGGATAAAGCGATTCAGAAGATCTCTACGATAACCCTTGAACGCGATCAGGCAAGGCAAGCCCTCGCCGGGAAGGACCAGGTCATTCAGCACCAAGGGGCCGAGATCCAGCGTGTGAAGAGCGAATCGGAACAGCTGACTGCGTCGCTGGCGCAAATGGTGGCCAACGGAGAAGACCTTGAGCGTCTTCGTCGTGATCATCAGGATCTCAAGACAAAGTATGACGTGCTCGAGCAGGAACATGCCGCCTTGGAGGAGGAGCATCGTAGTGTGATTGACGAGCGCACGTCGGCTCTCCGTAATTTAGCTTCGATTGCCTCCATGGCGATGCGTAGCTCCTCGAATGCCCCAAGCGTGCAGTCGGAGTCTTCTACTTCCCATGAAGGTTCTCCCGCTAAACGTCGTCGACGCGAAACTTCTGTCCCAACAGAAGAGCCGCCGCACAAGATCTCACGTCAGGCTGATCTCGCAGATCCTTCCGCCGCTGTGTCCAAGCCTGCACCTGTCCCCGCTTCCAAAACAGCGGGTGATGCGACTGACAATCCGGATCTCGACTTCGGGGACGCGGCGCAAGAGCGACCGGGGGAGGATCAAAGCTCGGCGGATCCCAAGCGTGTTCCATCTCCGGACAAGTCAGCTGAGGCACCCCTGCCGAGTGCACCCTCAGAGATCCCGGATCCGACGGCCCCCGCGAAGCCTTCCGCTACCGCTGCCAAGCCCCATAAGGGATCACAGGGCTCCGGTGAAAGAGTCCAGCTGGATCCGGTGCGGGAGACGACCCAGGATCCGGCTCGGGCAGCGAGTCGGGGGAATCTGAAGAAGAACAGTTGAAGGCCGCCATGTCGCGCTCTCGGTCGGAACTGCGTCGGCGTTCGTCGGGGGCCAGGTCGGCGTCTGCTCCTATCGAGATCCGCAGTGTTGCATCCAGCCCTTCACGTTCTGCGTCCCCCGAGGTTCACCAGACGGATTCTCTCGAAAGCACTGTTGGGCTTCAGTTCGAGGCGTACGGCCCACTAGAAGAGTTCGTTCCAGCTGTTCGGGATCCACGCGAGATGTCCCCCGAAGAGGTGACCCCTTGGATCGCAGACCAAGTCAGCCTTCTGAGTCTGCAAACACTCTCTGCCGGTGCCCTGACCGCTTGTTATCGCCCAGGGTGGCTGTTTCCCCTTCGTGTCCGTCGTGGTGCTATGGATCCGTCCAGCTACGCTCCAGGTCTAATCTTCAAGGCGCAAATTACCGAGTTGTACGCGACGGAGCCATGGAAGGGTCTGGGGTCCCAGTCTCCGCCGCCTTACACCTTTCAAGCCGACTTGTCACCCCATCTCGCGGAGATCCTGAGCTGGTATGACGCATTTGAGGCTGCCAACCTGCAAGCGATCTGGGAATGCACGCACTCGTTCCCCATCTCTATGGAGCTTCGGAAGTCGGACAATTGGTTCACAAGCTTCTATTGTCACCGAAAGAATCGCGGGTCCCATGCCCGGAACAACTACCGCAAGCTTCAGAGCAAGATCTTCGAGAGGATGCGTCTGACGGGGTGTTGCGACCTGGATCTGTGGTTAGATCCACACTTTGTCCACTTCCCCGTACCGATGGAAGACGTCACCTGGTATCATGGAGCTGAGGCAGCCGACACCGGAGCGGATCCTCCACAGAGCCTCTTAGCTGCCCTCGACGATTGTGATCGTAAAGATCCTTGGCGTACCCACTACCGGTCTGGATCCTCTCACCCCAACCTTGGCACCGGTCGACTCTCCATGAAGTTCGTCCGATTGCTGCCTGATTTCGATGCTGACACCGCCAGGGCCAGAACTTTGTAAGCAGCATCGCGTAACTCCATATATCTTCTTGTCCGTCTTCTGTCTTCTTCACCTGGTATCCATGTCCTCCATCTTCGATTTTGTTAAGATGCATTTCGAGAGATTGTAGGATCCAACATCAAAAACTGGGGATCCAGCCTTCGGATCCACGAATCCGACTTAGAGATCTGAGGATCCGGCCTCGGGATCCGGAGATCCAACTTCCAAACTGGATCCACTTCGAGGATCCGAGGATCCGGCCTCGGGATCCGGAGATCCAACTTCCAAAACAGATCCCATTATGAGTCCCGAGGATCCAGGTAGAAAATTCGCTCCAAACTCGAGATCTAGACGGGATCCGAGCGTAGGTTCTGATCCTGCCTTCCAGCCCTCTCCAGAAATCGGTCTTCTTTTTTTCATATACAAACATACATCGTGTCCACTCGCAGTAAGCTGCGAGTCTTCTTCTTTTCGCACTGATAAGCGCCCTCACCAACGAAAAAAAAAATCCGCCCCTCGGCTACTCTTCTTCATGTGACTGCATCGCTTGGAACCGATTCCTCTTGCTCCGTTCTTGGAGAAATTTGTGCAGTAACGCGCCGCAGTTCAAATCTGCTTCATCTACCCAAGTAGGATCCTCGTACCCTTTCCAGAAAACTTGGAATTCTCGCCGGATCCGGCCATATCGAGTGGGTCGTCCAGTCCTGACATCCACGATCTGTTCAACCTCGAACTCACCGTCTTCCAGATCCCGATCCCAGCTGTCTTCTGGTAATAAGGCTTCGTCAAAATCTAGACGATCCGTCTCGTTCACCGTCAACTGGATCTTCGGTCGATCCGGAAATGTCTTGACTGCCTTCAATTTGGAGATGTGCACCACCGGGAACAACTGGTAGTCAGTACCGGCGATCTCCAGGCGGGCTGCATACTCGTTCGTCATTTCCGCCACGCGCGGAACGGTCCATGCCACAGGTGACCCAGTTTCTTGGCATATCCATCCTTGACTCTGTCCAGGAACAGCCAGACTTGGGATCCGGTCTCGATGGAGTGTTGAGTCGCCGCCTCGTTCTGCTTATCGGCGCGATCCGAGATCGCTCGCTTCAGACGGTCGTCACTTCCGCTCTGGCCTGTTGGTAGTGTCGCTGGATCCTATACCTCCAGCGTCGTGGATCTACATCCCGGCGTCCGGTACTCCCCACGGAGAGCGTTGCTTCCAGAGTCGTCTTGGGATCCCAACCATGTGCAAGGTAAAATGGCGTGTCGCCCCTGGTCCGATCTTGCGCAGTGTTCAAGGCGAAGGTTAGGCGTTCGGCATATTCGTCCCAGTCTCGCTGGTTGGGATCCTGAACATACATCTTGATCGCTCGAGTGATCGTCTGCACCATTCGCTCAGCGGTGCCATTTGACTGTGGTCGATAGGCCATAGTGGCTCTCTGGCGCTGGCCCAGGATCCGGTTGAAAGCACGGAAAAAGTCTGACATGAAGCCGGGTTCTCGGTCGTGTCGGATCACCTGGCTGGCTCTGAATCGACGAAACACGCAAATCTCATACGACTCCGCGATGGCCTGGGCCGTTCGCGAGTCATTCGCATTGACGATCACATAACCCGTAAAGAAATCCACCCATACCAGGAGTTCAGTGTTCCCGTTCTCGGATCTTGGCAGCGAGGGTATGTGATCCATAGCGATTACTTGAAACGGGTAGGTGGCTTGAATATTGCCTGGTGACACACCCCGAATGGTGGGTCGCCCCTTGCCTGTTTCGCAATCCACGCATTCTCCAACGAACTGCTGTACAGATTTGAATAGCCCTCTCCAGTAGAAGTGATCCTTGATCCTCTGGTACGTATGGCCGATCCCTTGATGTCCTCCTTCTAAACTGCTATGATAATGATGCAGCAGGTCCGCCTGGAGCGTCTCCGGTATAACCAGTCGTAACAGTCCATCTCGATCGGCTTCGGCCCTTCGTGACGGCGTGCAATAGAACAACAACTCATCCTCGTCCAACTCGAAATTGTCTGCTAGCAGACGGCACGTCTTGGCTTCGGCCGTAGTCAGATCCGTCAGCTGTCCCCGCAGGAACGACTTCAGGTTGAAGATCCATGTTTCTTCGTCCTGGGCTTGCCGGATCCGGTCGATCCTCAGCCGTTGCACGGACTCCTCGTCGAGTACTCGGGGTCGCCCCTCTCTGGCTTGTCTTCGAGTAGCAACTGCACTGATCCGTGGTGTCGGATCCTCGGATCCCGAGGCCAGAATATCATCCAACCGATTCAAAGTGACGAGATCCTCGCGATCCGCCCCTTGGTCGATTGTAGTCCCGCTCTCTCGTTGAACTGCTGCACTGGCCAAGCTGTCGGCGCTTGCGTTCCACGCTCGTTTCACATGTAGCAGGTCGTGATCCGGCCAGTCCCGAAACCGCATTAGCGCTCTTCTGTCTCAGTAACGTCAGGGCCGGCGCTTTACAGTCGATCTCGCCGCGCATCTGGCGGATCACCAGATTCGAATCTCCGCAGATAACAAGTCGCCCCTTAGCCAGATCCTCGAGTAACTCGAAACATAATAGAAGTCCGTTGTACTCCGCTTCGTTAACTGTCAGGCTCTCTGGTATATGAGATGCTGCCATAATCACCTTCCATTCAGGTAACTTCCAGGCGATCGCGCTGAAGGATCCTCCGCCACGTTTCACCCTGGCGGATCCGTCGAAACTAACCACCCACAACTCTTCCTCCGGTCCTACGGTCGGTATTGGCATCCGGATCGCTCGGCGTGGTTCCTTCCTCGGGGCGATGTTCACTAGGGCTTGATCCACCTCGGATCTCGGGGTGATACTTGCGGCTAGGGATCCGAGGATCTCGTCCTCCCCTTTCGTACACTCGTGATCTCCAAAGCCCAAGGCGATAACAGCGCTTCCCATTGGCCCAATCTTCCTTGCAATCCAGTGGAGCGGAAAAGCCATCCAAGGGTAGAGTGCCTGGTCAGGATCCGGATCCGTCGTCCAACCAACATGGAATACCCGAGATCCAGGATCCTTAACAGGGCTAGCACTTCTTTCTCCACGATCCCGTAGTTTATTTCGCTCGGCTTCAGAGATCTGCTGGCGAACATCACCGGCATGTAGATCCCGTCGTGATCCTGCGTCAGGGAAGCTGAAATGGCCCATTCGCTGGCGTAGACAATCACCACCGGTTGTTTATCGGGATCAAAATGCTGAAGCGTAGGAGTCATAGCGATCTTCTTCTTCAGGGCCTCGAAGGCCGCTGAAGCGCGGATCCACTTCTCATCAGGATCTCTCGGACTCGACGGATCCTAAGGATTCTTGATCACGGAGTCGGTTGGCTGCAGGGTCTTGCGGCTGGATCTCAACTCCGCGAAGTCGACCTCCCTCAGTTCGTAGAGTACCGACGCGTAGACCGCCATGTCTTCGATGAATCGAGCGTAGTAATTTAGGCTACCCAAGAAAGATTGCATAGCCCGCAGTGATCTCGGGAATGCAAGATTTATCAGCGCTTCTCGATCCTTCGGATGTGCCTCTAGTCCTTCGCCAGACACTCTGTGTCCCAGGTAGTCAACCTTCTTCAGGCCCCAAAAACTCTTGGCCACGCTAATCGACAGGTTCCACTTGTCACAAGCTTCTAGCAGCAAACGCACTCGTTCGCACAGGTGATCCCAGGATCCAGCGGTCACTAAGATGTCATCAATATACGATCTTCGTCCTAGTACAGACTGTTCACCGTTCGTCTCTGGGATCCCATCTCGGAAAAGATCCAATGCGGATCCGGATCCGGTCGTAGGCGGGATCCGTAGGAATCCATAGAGGGCGTTGTCCAACAAACGCTGGTAGATCTGCGGGGCATTCTTGAGACCAAACGGCATCCGGTTCCACTCAAACAATCCCAACGGAGTGATAAATGCCGAGATGGCCCTTGCGCGATCCGTCATGGAGACCAAAAACCGCTGGCCATATCGAGAGAACAGTACCACAACACGGCGTCGAGATCCTCCAGTAGATCGTTGATGAGAGGCATAGGATATACCATCAACCTCGTCAGGCTGTTCACCAACCTGTAGTCGATGCAGAGCCTAATGTCAACGCCATTCTTCTTGATGATCACGACAATTGGCGAGGCCCACGGTGACGTAGAGACTTGGATGATCTTCGCTCCAAAACTCTGAGAATCGCGATCACCTCTTTCTCAGCGATATGATACCTGAGTTCAGCATCATTCAGGACACGACCTGTGAACCGGACCGGGTGAATTATTCGCTCATATTCCTGTCCCAAGACTGCCGAGGCTACCTAAGGGTTCGCGTGCGGAATGACAACAAACGGTCTGGTTCAGTCTGGGTGTCTGAGTAGTGGAGTAGAGACTATCTTGCGTTTCAGAATCTCGAATGCCTCTTTCGCACGAGTCAGGTCTCGTCCAGCACGAATCTGCTCGTCCGTCAGCTCGTAGAGGGTAGCAGCGATCACCTGTAAATCCTCAATAAACTTGTTGTAATAATTGAGGCTTCCCATGAAACTCTGAACTCCCTTCAGCGTGGACGGAAATGGCAGTTCTTCAACTCCTTTGACGATCTTGGGTGTTGCCCTCAGACCTTCGGCACTGATTTCGTGGGAGAGGTACGGTGACAACTTCCCGAAATCGCTCTTGGGCAAACTCACAGAAATGTTCCAATAACGAAGTCTGAATAGCAGGGCGTTCAAGTCGTCACATAGTTGGTCCCAAGTCGGTGCTCCGTGTGCGATGTCGTCGATGTATGAACTCCTCCCCAGGACTGGGCCCATGCAAGTGGGGACGGGAATATTCCTCTGAAAGACAGTCATCTGACTTGTGAGTGCTGGCATCTCTGAAATCAGGGTATGGTTCTCAGAGTCTGAAAGGTGTTTTTCAGAGTTCTGAGGCTGGAGTTGCAGAAATTCCAGAACCTCCGCATCAACTTCAGCTTCTTCTTCTGGTGACAGTCTCACGAATCCCCACAGGCAATTATCCAACATAGCCTGATACACAAGAGGGGCGTTTTTCAGACCAAACGGCATTCTCACCCACTGAAAGTGTCCAAACGGACAAACGAAAGCTGATATCAATCGCGCACGCTTCGTCATCCTGATCGCCCAGAAACCGCTAGCCATTTCTAGGCTCATGAACCACATAGCAGCCTCAAAACCGATTAGAAGGTCGTCAATAAGAGGCAGAGGGTAACGTGATAGTTGAATAAAGCCATTCACAATGCGGTAGTCGATGCACATTCGTATGTCAACACCATTCTTCTTTAGAACGATCACGATAGGAGATGCCCATGGCGAGTTGGAGTACTCGATCAAACCAGTTTCCAGGAGTTTCTTTAGAAGCTCGTACACCTTCAGCATGAGATGAGGAGCGACGGATCTCGGACGTTGAGCTACCGGTTTGGCATCTCCCACATCCAGATCACAGACCACGCCCCTTGCCGGTGCGGGCGCTGCATTGCCATCTCCCAGGAATATTTTCCTGTGGTGCCTCAGAATATCACGCAGTTTCTTCTCCATTTCTGGGGTCGTCTTTCCTGGTTCTCCAACATCAGCGTTATCGATATCACACTCTGGTGTCAACTCTTCCAGCTCAGGCAACATGACCAGTTGGTCGCGTAATTGAGCGAGGAGTTCCGTGCCTTCTCGCATATACACACTTGGCTCCAGGTCCAACTCTTCATTCGAAACGTTCATGCACCGCTCGTATTCCACTCGTAATTTTTCCACAGGTGTTCCAGGCATCCTCTGAATGGGGATATCCCAAGACTCGTCCATCAAGTCCAGATCATCTGCAAGCAACTCCGGAGTCTGAAGATTATCTTGGAGACACTCAGATTTCGAGTCTAAGACATCACCGTCGAAAGCAACAGAGGTGTCATCAGGGTCTTTATGCGAAGTACTTTCAGAGAATGTTTTCAAATCTCTGGTATCTATACTGATGTCCGCACTTCCCGTTGATTCATTGTGGCAACCATTCTCTGTCTGGGTGGATGCATCCAGGGCGAAGCGCACTCGCTTCACGGTCTGTGATGAATCTGGTTTCACGAACTGTACTCGAGCGTTATCGAACCTTGGTCGTTGCAGTATTTCAGTCGGACATGGGTAGTCTGGGCGATCTACACACGGGGGTTGCGGCATCAGAGCCTCCAACTCCGCTTCTCTCTTCATACGTTTCTTAGTCTCTGGTGACGGGGTGCTTTCCAGAATCAGAACTTCCCAGTCACGATAAGCAGCGGAGCCTGGACACACGAAACGTCCATGCCTTGGGAAGAAACCATACTCCACGATCCTCGCGACATCGGAGAGTTCATTGACCCACGTGTTCTTATCAGATATATTTACCACGCGAACGGCCACAGGCCAAGATCGAGCCGCATAAATCAGCTGAGTAACCCACCGATCACCGCGTCCGGCCCACACGACTTCCCTTTGGGGGTTCGATGGTCCATAGTCAATTCGGACAATAAATTCTTCACCCGGACTCAGAAGAACCGCCTCAGTTGGTCTAACCGACCTGTTACGACCAATGTGATCACCAGGTTCCCAATTGCACATCATCACCACCACTTCGTCTGGTAACGACACCAGACCTTCACGAGCGCTAATTCTCACTCCAGCAGCAAACATAAAACTCATCCCCAAAAGCACATCAATTCCTTCACCGATATTCGCGACCCAAACATCCACAATGTATACCAAGTGTCAACTTGATCTCAGCGCTGGCACCAATATATGTTGGAACACCACCCATCCCTGACACCTTGGTCTGCTTGTGCGACTTAAGTCTGAGTCCGAGCTTACGCGCAAAGTCGTAACTCAGAATATTTATGGTCGTACCAGTGTCCAAGAGAATCTTGGTCCGATGGTCATTCACAGCACCATACACCATCACCACATCCCTCTTCGAACGATCAGGATAGTTATCCTCCCACCAGCCATAACACTCGCCATCCTTCAACCTGAACGACACTGTGTCGTCTGATGTCGGGTCAGTGTTTTCAGCGATCTCAGGTAACTTGTTTCCTGAATTTCCAGAAGGTATGGTTGATTCTTGGGCAAAAGTAGCCATGCATTGTTGATCATTATCTTGAACCTTTCTCAGCTCTGGTCCTACACATACTAGAACACACAACTCTGGGGTAACGCCATGCCCGGCGCGTTTCGGATCCCCATCCGACGGGCACATGAGTTTAACGGCTTCCCAGAGTCTGCCTCATCACCCAGAAGTTTCTCCCGTAGGTGGTTCGGCATGTCCTTGAGTGCGCCTTGTCGAGCGAGTTGCTTGAGTGCTTCCAGAGTTTTCAGGTTTTCACAGGGGTTTCCAGGGTGCACTTTTCCACATACTTCACAGGGCGGCATCCGACACATTCGACTCAGGTGTCCCTTCTCCTCGCATCGGTCACACGTGACGTCTCTCCAGCAATCTTCCTCCGAGTGTCCTGAGCGTTGACATTTTTCACAGAACTTGTTCCAATAGCCACTATTCTCATGACGCCTCTGGTGGAATCCTTGACCTGACGATCCAGACGGGGACTGGGGCGGCGGACGCCATCCCATATTATCCATTACTCGATATACCTCATTCGTCAGATTCTGCGTCCACTCTGCACTTGGTGGAGCTATTGAATTGTTCGAAGAAGCTTGTGCAGTACTTTCATCGCGGGTAGACTCTGAAGTCGCACTTGGACCTCTGGAATCACCCGTCTGGTCTCTGGTATCCTGATTGGGTTTCAGAGACTCCTTATGATTTTCAGAGTTTTCAGAGTCATAATCTTCAGAAGTCTCTTGCGACATAAGTCCGATGCACACACTTGGGCTTGAACTGTCCTAGTGGAATATTATCAGCCCGGAAATCTCGAGACTTGGCAGGAGTCATCTCTTGGTCACCAGTTCGCCACACGTCTTCATCTTGCTGCAACGCATATTCCAAGTCTGAAATCCGTCGAAATCTCTGACCTTGCAGCGAAGTTTTCAGGCGTGCATCTTTAAGCTTCGTGATGAATCGCAGTACATGTTTCTCAAGACGCTTGGACGACTTTCTGAAATCGATGTCAGCCTTCCCAGCGGCAGAATTAAGTCGGTAGAAAAATTCAAGCGGAGTCTCAGAGTCTTTCATAGCCATCGTAAAGTACCTCTCTGAATACGATGATCGAGCTTTGCAATAACGTCTTTTGAACTCTGAAGACAGCTCTTTCCAGTCACGGGTCACACTTTTGGGGAGCTGGTTAAACCAGTCTCGTGCAGATACGGGGAGCTTCAACTTGAGTTCCTGGATGCGCGTCTTAGTCGACCATCCTCCTTGAGAAGCCATATTCGTAAACCGTTCCCACCAATGGACACGTTCCCTGAGCGTAGCTCTGGGGTCGAATTCTCCAAGGTTGTTAGAGTTCATGAACGGCCTTAGTGTTAGAAGTGTGGTTCCGGCCTGCGCTTGAGTTGCTGCCGTCAGATTCACCACTTCACCTGGTTCCGAGTTTTCTGATGACGAGCTCGCAGAGTCTGAGCTCGAGTCATCAGAGTCCCCGCCAGAGTCGGGCGCTCTACCATGGCGTTTCCCTCTGCGAGACGCTCTCCGGTCTACATTAGGCCGTCTAGTCTCCGTTTTCTGAGGTGGATCTCGTCTCGGAGTAGGCGCACGTCTAGTATCACCCTTGACCTCTGTCACCGGGGTCACTTGAGTCACCTGGGTGGCCGTAGCAGTAGAAGCGACGCCATTCCTCTCAGCCTTCACTCGCTTCGTCCCCGTGCTTCGTGCAGGGGTGTCCTGCTGGAAGGTCGCAACCTCTCGGGATTCCGTCTTGAGGACCGGTGAATGTGACATGGGTTCAACCCCAAACCTACTTGCGTCACTTCTGATTTCTGGCCCTGATACTGGATACATAGTTGCAACTTCAGGGTTGCCGGTATGTAACACTTGGTTTGCAGTTGCTGAATCAGGGTGACAGACCCTTCGCGCCTCTTGAACTTGGGATAATGTCACTCGAAGGTTTCTCAACTGACCGGCTTGGAACCGTTGCATGTTCTGAGAACTTTCTTTCTCCCTGTCGCGCTCAGCTTCCATGACTTTCATTCGCTGCTGTAAGGCTTCCATTTGAGAAATCCAGTCTTGTTTCATCTCGTCAGTCGCACGCACACGTTCGGCTTCGGTCTCGGCTTCTCTCTGTCGCCAGCGTTCAGCAAACAGACGTTGGTTTTCAGAGTTCCGAAGCTCCGATTTCAGAGTTTCCAACTCTGCCGCGCTGTGATTCCTGAGTTTGCTCTCAGATACCAGACTTCTGCGTTCTTCAGCGTCGTCGGCGCGTCTCTCAGCCTCCAGCCTCGCGTTTTCTGACTTCAACAAGCGCTCAGTGAGCGTCTGAATCTCGCGTCTTGCCTCCAAGTCACGTTGTTCTCGACGACGATCGCGTTCCATGGACTCCAAGCGTTTCCGGGCCAAGAACTCCATCTGCGCTTGCTCCATCCGGCTTTGCCACTCCTGTTGTTGCCTCATGACGTTCAACTAGATCTGGGCAGGTCCTGATCTCTGAGATCTTTGAGCTTCTGACTTCGTACCACTCGACGCGATGGAACTCAAGCGTCGGGACGGTGGTTTTGGAAGGTCTTCACTCTTCACACTTTGGCGGTGGCTCTGGTGACTTTCGCTTTGAGTGGAGGCAGACACAGGTGGAATCTCCGGGGTCAATCGCCTGAAATCCCGTAAAAAACTTCCGAGAGACGCCTGGTTTCCAGACTTCGCGTCCAACACCTCTGGTTTCTCTTCCGTCATGTCGACATCTTCGAGCTCTGGTTTCACTGGTAACAGCGTTCGCGTCACTTGGATCCCCATGCCTTCAGAGACTGCTCCTCCTACGGCAGCGCCTTGAGCGATTAACGCCAGACTTCCTGTGGACAGCGGCATATGTGATGCCGCCCCTCGACTCATGGACATCAAGGACGAGTCCGTAGAGCTTCCACGTGAAGTCTGGAATCCCGACGACTGGTCATCCGAGGTCCCAATGACACTGGGAACTGGCACGTCCGACATCAGAGTCTAAGAAGTGCTGTGATCTTCAGACATCAGGTTTTCAGACTCCGGTCGCGTGTTATCAGAGCGATTCTCATACTGCGGCAGTGAAGACAGCGATGGCGTCGATAAAGCTGACGGTGTTGACGGGACTTGTGGGCGCGGTGGTCTCTGCTGCAAGCGCTTGGACCGCGGTGGCTCATCACTGCTGGAACCATCAGAACTGTGCGTCACTCGAAGTCCGGTCACCCGGAGTCGCATGATCAGTCGTCGTCCTTGTAGGTCAGCATCCTTGTCAGGTAATATACGGTCTGCTTCATCTTGGCTTGTTGTGTCTTCTCGTTTCATGTCTTCTGGGAGTCGGTTCACTTGTAACCTGGCGGTCACTGTGGCCCACTCAACCAATTCCACAGCGAGTCGACTCTGAAGTTCGGACGCCACACTGCGTATTTGAGACTCAAAAACGGATGACGCCTGCGTCTGAGACCATGTTGGGAGGAGGTTCTGAAATTCGAAACCTGCCTCATACAGCATTGTCTGAAGAATTGCCACACACTCTGGTGCTGTCAACGTACTCATCGGGATCTCGACGTAGGAAAGGTCTTGGATCCGACCAAAACCATGACGCCTCACGTGAAACTCTGAGATCCACATATCCTCAGGGAAGACAGAGGAACATCGCCACTTGATGTAGTCGCCGGTCGCTGCAGCAGCTTTCTGGAAAGCATCAGCACTAGGCTTCATCGTCGGCCACATATACTCGATGCTTGGCGGGACGACCTTGCCTGTGTCCATATCTCTCCAACGGCGGAACTCACGACGCACATATTTCAGAGCTCGTTCTCCGTCAAGCGAATCAGCCCTTCCAGACTCATCGGACGCTGTCTTCAGAGATTCCTCGGACTTGACAGCCGTGTCATCAGACATTGATGCGTCTTCAGACTTTGGGGACTGTAGATTGACTTCCAGAAACTTCAGGTTCTGGTTTCGCTTCATCCACAGACTGGCCGGACGTTGCCGAATCTGAACACAGATCGATCACCTCCGGGGACTCAACCATATCGGCGCCTCCCTCAGACGCCTCATCGCCACCCTCGCGGGTGGTGGTCACCTCATCACCAGAACCTTCGACTTCGGACGGGCCTTCAGAACCTTGTTCACCAGAGACAGCAGGTGTCTCCTGAGCTTCTGGTTCTTCAGCAGGCTGGTCTTCGACCGCCGGTTCTGGGACGCTCACACTCTCAGCTGCCTTCTTCTCTCGCGCAGCTTTCCTCTTCTCGCGGGCCGCCTTCTGGATGGCATCCAAGTCTGGTTGCTCCTCAGGCGATAGACCTTGTAGACGCTTGGACTGACGTGTCGGAGTACTCCGACCACGACCACGGCGTCCTCCTCTCGTAGATCCTGACGTAGCCATCTTGAATATAGACGCTTGACAGGAAACTTTCTCTTCTTGTACTCTCAAATCCGGTGATATCACGATTCCAAAGATCCGGGCACGCGCACCAGTTGTTGCGAAGTCGGTGAAACTTTGATCGCGGAGCTAGTTATATGACTACTGAAAAGGGGCTTTCAGAGCCGTACAACGGTAGGTTGGCGTGTGGTACCTTGCGGTATCCTCGTGGGTTCGTTGTCTTCGGAAATATAAACCTCGCCGGAGTCTGAGAATGTGTTGTGAAGAGAAGTCGGGGTTCCCTTGGAGTCTGGTGTCGGTATTCAGGAAATCCTCCCAGGAGCGTTCGGGAGTCGGAATCTCTGGAAACCAAAGTGGTTTCCAGGAAGTCGGCGGGCGAAAAGAGATTAATATACCAGAGAAAGTCTGAAATCGGTGTCTGAATATCACAAATCCAGAACCGAGATACCTGACTTTCAGAGATAAACAACCGATATACAGAGTTCGAAAATATACAAATATATACAGCCGTTCTTATTCTTTCTAGGCCCTTGAACGGGCTAACACTCCAAGTCAACTAGGGACTTGTTACCAGACACCTGGTCTGTCTGGTATCCCTTTCACGTTCGCGCACCACCCTCTAGTATAGAGGGAAATTATAAACCAATACAATCGGCTATATATAACAGTCTACCTTGCACTCTGAAAACGACTGTCTAGTTTCCAGAGCCTGTCCAAACGAGCAATATGAAATGGGCTACCGCTAGAGACAAAACAAACGACCCAACTAGGATATGGAATAGGCGGGTCCTTTCAGGTCTCTGCGTTACCTGATCTCCGCCTAAGGGGATTGAATAGGCGAGAGATCACACGGCAGCGATGCTTGACGTGGCCTTGCAAACAGAAATACAACGACTTCTGGGTTACACGGCAAATTGAACTCTGTTTATCGTTTATGTTCCTCATAACTATCATATATCTCTGGTAACTCTCTTCTTCTTGTCGTCTTTTGCGTCCTTTGAGCAGTCAGTCTTCATATGTCAGGTAAACTTGGCTCTTGTATTTATAAGATATCTTGACTTGATCTCAGTATGCAGTCTGTGCAGCCGATCTCGATGGGTTAACAGGTAGAGGCGTCATTACGGGGGGATGTGCAGGTCAGTAATCACTTGAATGCGTGACTTGAACTTGGGTTCACTTGGTTTCAGTATGGTCTTGGATCTTCGGTGGTTTCAGAGTCTGGTATCCTGGTTTTCAGAGTCTGATATCACTTGGTTTTCAGAGTCTTGGTCACTCAGAGTTAGAGATACCAGAGTTTTGAGTAAGAAACCAGAGTACGGAGCACCAATGCTACAACGTACATGAAGATCTTGAGGGTTGCGCGGGTGCGCGGCGTCCGGCGCGCGATACTTGGTCTCTGCGGGTATATATTGTGAATCCTTGAACCATCCATCGTCGCGCTGGACGGTAACGGGATGAGGTCTCTCAGAGATACGTTCTTCTAAGAGACTTTCCGCCAGAACTTAGGCACTCATCGTCGGGGAAAGTCCGGTGACCAGACAGAGTGTAGTTGACCTTCAGAGTTGTGCACACTCTGAAGTACACTTCTGGTCCTTTGGGCCCCTTTACAGTCAGGCGAAGGTTTATCCACAATCTTCCACAGATGTCGCACGGGTGCGGCCGCGCCCCAGAGTCCCTTTCGCTTATAACCCATAGTATAACCAATCACATCGTAACGTAATATCCACCTGTCGCTCGAAAATCGGAAATAACATCATGTCAAATAACCATAAACAGAATCGAATTTGCCCTGAACCACTCAAGTGTCTTCGCTACGCCTGGAACTGGGAACTACATTGGCCCTACAAGCGTCAAGAAGGTAAGGATACGTGACCTAGTATAGTGGTTAAGTCTGGAAAATATATTGGCCAGCTTTGCCCTATCTAGTAAACTATCCTTAAGTGCATACATCGGATTGGAAGGAATTGGTTGTTTAGCCTGACGATCCCGTCGAATCTCGCCTCCTCAAGACCCCCGCTAAAGGAAGCGGCAAACAACGGAAAGGAAGGGACTGAATCCCGAACATTGGATTTTTGGAAGACCTGGATCAAGCACCAGGCACCCGGATCAAGGCTCGAGAACTCGCCTACGACCGGGATCAAGTACCCCGAGGTGGTGTGAAGAACTTCCACGCTACCTTAAACCCCTGCGTCACGCAAGACTTTCTTCCGACCTACAAGACACCTTCAGAAGTCACCTGGAAGAGCGTAACCCGCCTACCGACGGGTACACAAGGTGAAACTACACGCAGCTAGATCACGGATCATCGGGGGACCCCCTCCGTTAGTCGGTGTCTGGGCGCAAGTGGTGATCGAGACCTGCCTTAACGAGATTTTGGCAGATCCGCTCCACCACAATGGTGCGCGTGCCCGGATTCGAACCGAGGATATCACCGAGAGTCCCAAGAATATGTCAAGATTAAAGAAGAACAAGGGGAAGAAGTGCCTACGAATGTTGGATCGACGGAGGCACCGGAGGGGCCCAACGACATGCGTTGCAGCCTTCTCGGGCTGTCGGAATCTGGTTCCGAGGTTGCTGACGCGTAGCATGACGATCCAGTCTGATAGCCTGGATCGGGCGTCAGTGGGCGTTCACCGACCAAGATTCTGAGAGAGTCGAATAGATCATGGGTCGCAGATTGGATCGCTTCCAGTTCCAGGTCAATTAGAGAGTTTGGGTCGAACTCTCCAGCCACTAAACCAGCTTCTTGGAGTAGATCGAGTAGAATCTTCACCGCGTTCAGGCGGTCAGAGCTAGTCCGGGGCTTCGACACCGGGCCGGCGATATTACCGATCTGGCGGACTTGTATGATCGTAAGAACGGGATCATTAAGCAAGGTCTCACTTAGCATCTTCCTGTAATAGGCCTGCTTGATCGCGTCCTTGGTGATCGTCGATCCTGGGTTGATCACATCTTCTGGCTCTGAGTCTGGAGCTTTCAATTTCGTCCGGTTGCTCTTGATCTTCTTTTTCTTGGTCGATCTTGAGGCAACAGTGGACTTGGTGAGCAGATTAGGTTTCAGCTTTGCTGATTCCTTTTCGCTCGTGTGCGGATCTCGCGTTGGCCTTCGAAGGGGCCTTGGGAGGAATTCGAGGTTTTTCTTCGAGATCTGGATTGCGATCCAGGTCTGCCTCGTGCCTGTCAGTAGAGATCCTCCCAGAACTCTGCTGATCTGTGGATCTTTCCGTTTTCAGCCACACGAACACGCATGATCGAGGCCGGATCACAGATCGCAGGGGATCGGATCACGATCGAAGACGCTGTTCGCACTGTGGATCGCGGAAGCACACAGATCTGGACTGCTGGAGACGTCTAACCTGTGACAAGTGCGGAAAGAGGGGTCACCCGACGGATCACTGTCTATATACCTGCCGTGGTTGTGGGGAGATCCATGAAGCTGGAGAATGCCCCATGGAAGAATTCTACATCCAGATCCGCAAGTGGTACGACCCGACCCGACATGCCGGATTGTTTCCCGAGAAGGTGGAAAAGATGTTAAACTAGGACGCTCGCCGGTTTGGAAACCGGTACGAGCCGAGCGTTTTGAGTACTGCATCTATGCATATGTGAACAAGAAATCGAGAGATCAAGATAGGGAGAATTCGGATCTGCGCGGTAATACATGTAAGTTGCATTCGTATACTGCTAAGATCGTGAGTCTTCCCCGGATCGATGAGTTCTCGCGATCTGGTGCGGAAGTGGCTTTGGATCTCAAGGAAGGAGAATCCAGGGGGTACTGGAAATACCACGCATCAGGAAAATGGTTCCGCCAAGCCAAGATCTCAGGCAAGATCAATAATGAAAGAGCGATCTTACTCCTGGACACTGGCGCCGAGGTATCCATCTTGGATACCGCCTTTGCTCGTAAGGTTGGGTGCCACTTTGCCACTAGTCAGAGACAGGAATGTGTTGGGATCGGTGATAATGTGTATACCACCGAAGGGAGAACGAGGATCAAGATCACGCTTGCGGGATACTTGGTATACTTTTTCGATATTTGGATTGGGGACCTATCCGGACAAGACGCCATCTTAGGTATGGATTTCATGATTCCGGCTGGGGTCCGGATGGATCTAGCGAAGGGATCGATGTGCTTACCTAATGAAGTGGGTAGTGGTCGCAAGAGATTATACGGTGAGAAGGTAAGATCGGTAAAATTGGAGGAAAATCTACATATCCCCGACATGTAGTCTGTGATCCAATCGTAAAATCTTCTCGCTCAAATTCGTGATCACTAAATACCGAGTTCGGCCAATGGTACTTGATCAGGAAAAAGTGCCTCGATTCCCCGGGTTTGTGTCAGTCGGATCCCGGCGCTACATGGAGTGGCAGAATCTAGCTCTAGAAGCGACTGTGGACGCGAGACCAGAACCTCAGGAATCCGTTGAGATCCCCTTACCGTCGGTCGAACGACCGACCTACGTCGCGATCCATACTCCGCCGAAGTGGGACGACCAAGGCCGATCCTGATCCTGCGCCAATATCGACATTGGAACCTCGATCACCAACCGATGCAGCCGAAGTCAAGGTCGCATTCATCGATCCCCCACCGGATCCCACGGATACCCCACCGAATACGATCAGTTCCGACAAGACCCCGAGTGGCGAAGCTGGGGGTGGTGAGACTGAGACGAATGAGAGCTTGCCAGATCAGGCCCCAGATCGGACAGATCGGACATGCGAAGAAGAGATCGAGGTAAAAACAGAAAAAACAGATTTCAAAACCGAGATCAAACCAATGTCTGACGCGGATGCCATCTCCACGGTCGAGGACACCCCGATCCTAACAGCCAAGGACGGCAAACTTCAGGATCCATCAACGAGCGAACCCGATCCGACATTTCCTGAAGGGATCGAGAACGCCGATCAGACCCACTTACACGAAAGTGGCGATTTTTCGGCCGAAGATCTAGCTGACAATCTCGCAGTAGTACCAGAGATCCAGATCTCCACTACTGAAGAAGTCAGGATCGAAGATCTGCAAGTAGGAAATCCGGGATCGGCTACCCCGGAGGAGATCGAGAAACTTCGACAGATTATTTGGAAGAAGCGACATCTCCTGATCGGGGAAGGAAACGCACTTCCTCCAGCGGCTAAGGGCGTCATTTGTGATATCGACGTAGGGGATGCGAAGCCGATTGCACAACGAGTCCGAAAGGTGGTGCCACAGTTCCGCGAGAAAGTATCGGATCTCATTAAAGGACTCCTAGCTGCCAAGATCATCCGGCCATCTACCTCGCCGTGGGCATCTCCGATCGTGGTGATCATCAAGAAGAACGGTGTAGACATCCGACTATGTATCGATTATCGGTTGGTGAACGGTCTCACAAGGCTGATGATCTACCCGATGCCCCTGATCAATGACCTGCTAGAAGATCTTGACAAGGTTCTGTGGTATTGTTCATTAGACATGGCGAGTGGATTCTGGGTCGTATCAATGACCGATCGAGCTCGCGCGATCTCAGCTTTCATCACTCCATTTGGCCTTTTCGAGTGGAATCGCATGCCGTTCTGGCTGAAGAACGCCCCTCAGATCTATCAACGTCTTGTAGACAACGCTCTATATGGATTTTTGAAGATCTTCCAGTCAGGGAATACGGAAGACTCGGCAGATGTGTTTGAATCAGGGATCCCGGAGGATCCTGGTCGCCCCTCGGTGCTAGGACGGAGATAATACATCGACGATATCTTGATCACGGCTGGATCATGGGATCAGATGTGCGATCGGGTGGAAGATCTATTGGAGGCCTGTGATGAGTGGAATCTCTCGATCAGTGTGGCAAAGAGCTTCTGGGGCATGGATAAGGTGGAGTACCTCGGACACAAAGTGTCGATCGACGGATTGGAGGCGAACCCGAAAGACCTGAAGTCTCTGACGGATCTACCATTCCCTGGATCACTCCGATCCATGCAATCGTTCCTTGGAAGTTTGAATTACTATAGCCAGTTCATCGAGGATTACGCGATCTATGCATCGGTCCTATATGAACTACGTGAGGTGGAGTTCTCAGAACTGAAGAAGCGACCAGATCTACGAAAGATCATGGATAGAATGGACCCGATCACTCGAGATCTCGTTGCGCTTAAGTAAAAGGGGGATAGTACACCGGATCCCGACTTGGGGGCGATGCCAACCTGGGCCTAAAAACTGGCGACGAGAGGTGGGGTAGAGCATACAGAGCGTTTACAGCCTTGAAAGCCAAGATCGCGTCGACCCCGATCCTCCGTCACTTCGACATGGCGAGATTGCCCGTGGTAAATGTGTATGCTAGTGACTGGGCGATTTCCGCGGCACTGATGCAGGAACACGACCAGATCTACCACCCGGTCGCGTTTGCCAGCCGGACCTTGAAGACGAACGAGCTGAATTATAATGTTGCCGAAAAGGAGGTGTTGGCTCTACTTCGGATCTTGGATCTACACTACACCCTGTTGGTGGGACGTCGGATCAAGGTCCTAACCCGACACTCCACGCTTGCCTGGCTGTTCAAGTCTGCCGGCCTCCAAGGGCGTCTGGGACAGTGGTCTGCTCTTCTGTCCCCATGGACACTCGAGATCACGAAGTGTACGAAGGGAGAGGATGAAATACTGGGGGTGATCGCAGCTAATATAACGCCTAGATCGGAGATCGATGAAGCCCTGATCGCGATCGCGCCACGGAAGGAGACGAAACGTCGGATCCAAATGCCGATCCCCACCATAGACCCAGATGAGGAGCTGTGGGTTATAAGTTTTGACGGATCGGCACGCGTGAAACGAGGAGGAGGCGCTTTCAGCGCGATCGTGTGGAGTTTGCCGGAGTGGAAAGTGATCAAGGCTAGATCAGACTATGCGGAGAGCCTTACTGTCAATGAAGCGGAATACCGTGGACTCTTGCTGGGTCTCAGAATGATCGCACAGTTAAAACGCCGCCGTCTGGTAGTTTGCGGCGATTCGAACCTAGTGATCCGACAAGTCCGGGGCGAGATCGACTGTAAGGCGCCAGAATTGACGTTACTGAGACAGAAGGTGCTGGATCACTTGCGAAAATGGGGAGATCATGAGCTGGTCCATGTGAAGAGAGACTGGAATGGGAGCGCAGATAGCTTGGCGAGTGCCGCGCTGCATCGAGGAAGCGGGATCGAGGTCCACGATGAGGCAGATCGGTGCGATCTGGTCACCCTAAATCGGCTTGATGAGGTGTTAATCCCTCGAGTTGAAGATCGAACTGTACAAGTGTCGGCAGTGGCCACGCGTGCAGACCGAGCGCGACCTGATGCCGCCGTCCTGCGAGAGGAACTGGTCCGAGAGATGCGGGAGGCGATTGCAGAACGGGCCGATCAGCACAATGAGGATATCGATCCGCATCAGATCGAAGCTGAATCCCGGGTTTGGTTATATCTAGATCGTGTGAAGGAGGGATATGCGCGTAAACTTGCCCACCTTTGGCACGGTCCGTTCCGTGTGGCAGAGAAGCTCAACGAATTCACGATCAAGCTGGAGATCGCGGGATCTGATTACCATATCTTCCCGGTGGTCCATGTTTCTAAGCTAAAGCTGGTACGGGATTTCCCGGATCGACCACGGATCGAGTTGACTGTGAATGAGGCAGATCGGCTCGATTTCGATGAGACCCTTCTTCCGGAGGACAGTTGGGCCCCAGATCTGGAAGTCGATGAGTACGAGGTCGAGCGAATTTCCGATATGCGGAGCGGGAAAATGACCCGTTATGGCAGAATCTACCGAGAGTTTCTGGTGCATTGGGTCGGTTATGATGAACCGACTTGGGTCGATGAAGCTGATCTCAACTGTGGAGCCATACTAAGTGCGTTCCTGCGGAATCATGTGAATCGAAACCGATTTGGCGTGATGCAGTCGCACAAAGAGGTGTAGATGGATGTCGGGTGAGGCAGCAGGGTTGCCTTGCCGTGATCGAGGGAGCTGATGTGGAGGAAAATCCAGATCAGGGCGAGAATTTTATATTTGTATATGTGCATATGAACAGGGAATTCGATGTCGGGAAAGAGGTGATCCTGAATGTCGAGGTGGAGATGAAGGAGGATCACGTTCTCAAAACGATGGAGTACGATGGGAACGACTGTGGGAATGGAGATTACGAGAATCATGAATGGAAATTACGAGAATTACGAATGGAGATACGAAGTAGGCTGAACAGCCCTAGTCGGGAGCCTCGGCGGTTGGAGACCCAAGTACGACTTAGGGAGAAGCTGCCCCAGCAGGAGGAGGATCAAACTTGCCGGGAAGGCGGGGAATCCTAGTAGCAGGGTGGTCGATTGGGTTACTCCGGTACTGGTTACGCCACGGATCCGTCTCGTCACACTCCTCTAGAGCCTCGATCAGGTTCGCCGGCTCTGGGACGTTCGCGTTAGGATCCGCCTGGTTGGCGCGCCGAAAAACCACGCCGGGATACCAGCGAACAGCATCCACCGCAGGAATGGGGAGGTGAAGGAAGAATGGATCCAATAGAATGTCGAGGTCAAACCACTGATCACGCATCATGGCGGGGAAGGAAGCGAGGAATTGGCGCCAAGCGGACCCAGCGCGACTCCGTCTGGCCTTGCGAGCGACGTAATACCGCTGCAGCTCGAGATCCGCGGCTTGCATGGCAGAGGTGATTTCAAAGTTTTGGGTGGCCTCCCAGAACGCCTGACGGTGCCGTTCTTCCAAAACACGGTAAGTGGCAGCGACGGCTGCGAGTGGTGTTCTCTCTCGCTCATGCAGGTCGAGGTCGAACGTGAGGGGCCCCGGATTCGAAGTCGTTCCACGGTTCCTGGGCCGTCAGATCAAGCACGTTCACACCCGTGATCAACCCGTTGAGATAGTCGGTGCCGGAGGTCGGTGCAAGCCCAGCTTGTATCCGAGAAGGGAACAGCCAACCCGAGGGGATCAACAGCCGTTTCGCCAAAGAGTTGGCAATCAGGCCCACAATCGAATACTGCCCGATCACCTGCGGATCCCACGGTTCGACGTCCGCGGCCGCGCTGCCGATCGTAACCTGGGATGAAAGAGGCGACCGGGAACAGATGCGGTCGGAGACCGGGGGGCGGAGAGCCGCCGGGAGGAGGTGACGGCGGTGACGGGGGACCCGGAGGTGATCCCGGAGACGGTGGGCCTGATCCATCTGGAGATGGGCTTGAGCCGTCCGGAGACCCCGATCCACGAGCGCCAGAAGGTCTGCCTCTCGGAACCTGACCGGACTCGCGCCGGTGCGACGAGATAGATCGTTGGCAACCCATGCGTAGAACCTCGTCCTCCTCGGAGTCCTCCGCCTCATTGGAGTGTTCCGATTCAGCCTCAGGACTGGTTCCATTGCCGGGTTCGGGACTCTCGTCCTCTTCGGACGGCGACGAGAATGGGTGGTCGGGATCATAGTCGGAGTCTCCCTCTTCCTCGCCTGCGAGTAACCATTGGTGGGGGCCGATCCGGACTGATCAGCCGGTACCGGAGTCTGATCAGGGGCTGGAATATCGGTTTCCTTCTCTCTAGTCTACCCGGAAGCTTGATCCGCCAACAGATCCAGCGGGCTCACCGTTGGTCCTGCCGGGGTCGGAACCGCCGTTGGCGGGGCGGGCTGGGTTGATCCGGGGGCTTCGGTAGCAGCGGTTCCTTGATCACGGGGGGCTGAGGAGCTCCGAGCTGGACGCTTGCGTGAGGAAGGAGGAACGGCGGGGGAAGCGGAGGCGCTTCGAGAGCACGAGCCGCCCGTCGATCCGCGATCCACGAGGACAACCGAGCAGAGGAATCCTCGGCGTGGTGCAGCTGCTGTTCAGCTTCTGCATAATCAGCGTCCAGCTCCTGATGGGCCTGTCGGAGCTCCGCGTTCTGCTGCTGGAGTTGGTTGAGCTCCTGTGTCGCCGCGTCCAGGGCGGAACAGGCCACGTCAAGGTCCGCGAGGGCCGATAAGCGATCTTGGGTGGCGTCGTCCAGGTCGACCTGGATCCGATCCCGATCCACCGTGACTCGATCGAGATCTTGCATCGCCTGATCCCGGTCGAGGCGGGCCTGGTCCAGGTCCGCGACGGCCTGATCTCGCTCAACAATTGCACAATGCTGGACGGAGAGCTGGTCCCGGTCGTGTTGGATTATTTCCAGATTCCCCAAGGCGTCCGCCAGATCTTGCTCCTGACTGGATATAGCGGCGGCATCGGCAGTCGTATCCAAAGGCCGGGGCTGCGTAGGTGTGCACGGCACAGAGGAAGTTTACTTGACTCGTAGAGACCTGCTTGCAAGGTACTAGCCTTCGGTTCTATACAAGAACCAAGTAGTCCACTAAATACGGGACTCTCACAATCAGTGTTCCTATAATAAAGGAACTAACACTAATTATGTAAAATGCAAACTGATTTTTATTGACTTTATTGCCCTAATCCTAAATGTAACGGATTTAGTATCTAGCATACTAAATCCTAATCAAAATGCAATGTGTGGCTCTGAGCAAACTGCCAGCAACTGGCTACATATGTGACGTGTGAGAAACACTATGTGTCGTACACAGATCTGTGACTTGTGACCTGGTTGGTGTATACCACACCAACTGTAGCCAAGGCGCGCAGCGCCGTGTAACCCCGTTACACCCTCCCCCACCAAACCGTGGATACGCAGTATCTACAACTGCAGACATAACTGCCTTGTCAAGGCCTGTCACCGGCAACTTTCCGATAAAAGAAATCTCTCAACGAAAGTGCGCGTGCGCGCTGGTTCAACAAGCACATTCTCCAATTCTCCCCAGCGAGCCAACCGCCTGAGGTGTCCTGTGTCCAGGCGTCTACGCCTCAGCGCCTCAGCGCTTTCCGGACTGAGCCCTCGGGTCCTCTCACGCTCTCCGTTTCGGAGTATTTCGCGGCGTCTTGCCTTCGCTACGGAGCGATGTTCAAGGCCAGCCCGACTACAAGTGGTAGCGGTGGCTCACCGTTCGAGTACACGACAGCGTCGCCGACGCGCGACCCACGTCGCTCTCCTACGGAGGAAGGCGAGGTCGAAGTGGACTACGAAGAGTCTGAACAGGGCGATGCCCATGCGTCTCCTGCTCCTGCGAGCTCTCGGACGACCCGATCTGAGCTGCGCTCTCCACGTGATCCGCGTCGGTACTCAATTCCTCGGCAGCTGCGTCAGCCCAATCCATTCCCGGAGGGACCTTCGAGCCTCGTGCTCAACGCGTTGCGCAACGCACCACCACTTCCTGCTCGCGATGAGCCAGAGTCGCTCAGGAGCGTCGAAGACGCGATCACCAACCCTCTGGATGAGGCGCAGGAGGCCTCTATGACCGGCGCTCCAGAGTCACGTCGACCGGTCCAACGGGACATCGTGGGGACTTCGTCGCGGCACGACTACGGCTTCAAGCCTCGTGACCCTGCCGAGCAGGTGAAGCAGTTGATGGCACAGCCCAACCTGCACGGTTACGCCATAGGCGCTCCACCTCGCACGGTGGCTGAGACTCAGCAACGGCAAGGGCTCCATGAGCGTTTCCTGACCCCACAGGTGTGCACACTCGCCGAGTATCGGCAACGCTAAGATAAGCAACGACGACGGGAGTCTGTACCTCAGATGAGGACTTATCCACTCCTTCTCCAAACTGGAGAGACTACCCGGGACTACATGGTTCATGTGGCCACCTGGGCCGAGGCTTCACGGAAGCTCGCGTCGTTTGATCGGCTCATGGAGAGCTCTTCCGAGGTGGACGTCCGCCTCGCTCGAGGTCTACTCTTCCAGTACGCGAAGCTACGCGTGCGGCCCGGCCGCTTTCCTCGTCACACGACGGCGGTGGCTCCCGCTTCTCAAGCCACTATCCCTGCTTCGCAGGACGCTCCTCTAGTCTCCGAAGGAGACTCACTGGCTATGCCAGCCACGGACCAGAGCCTGAGCTCGGCTGCTAGTCCGTCAGCTTCTCACACTAGTGGTGAGAAGCGGGTGTCGACCGAGTGGTCGACCTCGAGCCCTTCGGGCGCCTCCGATCTTCGCGATCAAAAGCGTCCACGACGTCAGGGCAGTCCTGCCTCAGGGGCCCTTCAAACTCCCACGAGTTTTGGGAATGAGGATACCCACGCCACTTCACCAGATACTGGTTTTGACTACGGTGGCTGTAATGGGTCTACTTAGACCTATTAGGTGGCGTACACGCGCGCTTACGTGTATGAGGAAGCGTGCAATTAGAATAGACTTAATTTAAGTATACTTATTTAAATAAGTATAATTAAATCAAATATAACTAAATTAAACTGCAAAAATACCGTAAAATGAGAACTGTTATTGAATTTGGCATAAGCCAATTATGGACCTCCTAAAACTGTTTGTTATCTATTTCTAAAGGGTCTGCCAACGTGTGGTTGGCAGAAACTCTGCTCAGTGATTGGTAGAAACCCGTTACTTTCTACCAATAATATGCACAAATGCACACGAACCACCCAATAATGTGGTTCGCCCATGTATCCTTTGGTGTGTACAGCACACCAAGGTCTGAGGCCCATTTCCAACCTCTAACAGTTATCCTAACTGTTAGAATTACAAGTGGTACAACCACTTGTACGTGTAACCCCGTTACAGTGGCGACGCCGCGCCATCAGGCGCTCCACGTGGTAATGGGGAGTCCCCTGCTCGTCGAGCAACGGCGGCCGATTCGCTGCGGAACGCAATACTCGATGAGTGTGACGAGCGCTTTCTGTCGCATTGCGCCTGGTATCAACTCGATCGCTCGATCGGTACTCTCCAGAGTCAGACCCAGTCCCTTCAAGGGAACGTGGAGAGCACTTGGCATTCACATGCCCGTCTCGCTCACGACATGGAGGAGATCGAGAGTCGAGTGGCTTGGCTCGAAGGGCCTCACCGCTCGCCTGCATCAGCAGGAGCTTCAGCTCGCTGAGCTGCGGGGTCAGGTGACGTTGCTGCTGCAGATGACGCAGCCTGGGCGCGTGCCGTCGGCGCCAGCGCCTCCGCGTTCACCGCCGCGGGGTCCCGATATGGCTTGAGCAAGCCGACGTAGAACACAGGATGTGTTCGCATCCGCTTTGGTAAGTCAAGCGTGTATGCAAGGCCCTTCTTGGCCACGACCGTGAACGGTCCGATGAAGCGCGGGCGCAATTTCGTCTTGAAGACGGCCGACACTGCATGTGTAGGTAGGTTCTTAGCGTTTAATAAAACTTGGTCACCGACCTTAAATTCCCACATATTGCCTCTGCCTTTTGCATCAGCTTGTTCCTTCTGAACGTCTTGGCTTTCGGCCATTGCGTCACGCACACGGCGTAAGACGCTAAGCCTCATCGAGTGGAAGTCATCGACTTGCTTGCGAACAGCAAGGGGGCTGACATCAGCAAGCTCGGAGTCGAGCGACGGCACAGCCTCTCCCCCACCAAGCCCAAGGCTACCGCGTGGCGGAGTGAGCGGGACGCGCGAGTGCGCAAGGCCGTTCACGTAGACGGCCTGAAGCCTGTCGAGGCATGCACCGCGTTGTTCATTGAGAACTCAACGAGAGGGAGCATAGCACTCCAACGCTTCGGCGTTTCAGCGCATACGCTGCGGAGGATGTCCTCCAAGACGCGATTTACGCGTTCAGTCTGACCGTCGGTCTGCGGATGATCCGTCGTGGACATGTCCAGTCGAGTGCCAAGCACTTTAAAGACGGACGTCCAGAAGTGACCCGTGAAACGGGGGTCTCGATCCGAGACAATGGTCTCTGGCAGCCCATGCTGGCGGAAGACCCGATCGATAAAGATCGTCCCTGTACCAGCGCCATCGACGGTGTCCGGCACATCCGCTAGGTGAGCCATCTTGCTCAGACGGTCAACAAAGACCACAACGCCCGTGTTGCCTGCCGTATCCTTCGGCAGGCCAAACACAAAGTCCATACTCATGGACTGCCAACACCCAGAGGGTACAGGCAAGCTCGCCAAAGGCGCTGCCGCATGCGGCGAGGGTTTAACCCGCTGACACGTCTCGCACGTGTGCACATACGTGCTGACCCACTTGTACATCTTCGGCCACCAGTACAAGGAGCTCACCGAGCCGTAGGTCTTCTCGCGACTGAGGTGGCCGCTCGTGGGCGTGTCGTGGGCCTCATAGAGGATACGATACTTCAGGTCCTCATCGTGAGGAACCACCACACGTGGTGGGTCATCCTGACCCGTGCTGTAGTACAGCAGACCGCCTTCCAGGCTATAGCGTTGGTGTCTCGCCTTCAGACGTCGTGACAGAGTCACCTTTGAGTCCTTAAACTCATCGCTCCCTAGAGCTTGAAGCAGCGCGACACAAGAGTCGTCCTGAGCGTACACTGCTCGAACCATGCCCGTCACGGACGACGTCACCGAGGTGACATGAGATAGCTCATAGTCCGGACGACGTGATAACGCGTCAGCGAGGACGTTCTGCCTGCCAGGCTTGCACTTCACCTCGAAGTTATACTCCGCAAAGAAGGAGAGCCATCGGGCCATCCTCTGTGAGAGGTGAGGCGACTGCGTCGCGGTGCGTAGTGACGCATGATCCGTGTAGATCACAAACGGCTTGGAGCCGAGCAGGTGAACCCTGAATTTGACGAGAGCGTACTTCATCGCAAGTAGCTCCTTGTCATGAACTGGATAGTTCTTCTTAGCCGCCTTGAGCTGCCGAGACTCAAACGCAATGACGCGTTCGCGCCCGTCGGCGTCCGCTTGTAGTAAAGCACTGCCGATGGCAAAGTCCGAGGCGTCACAGACGACGATGAACGGACGATCGGGGTCTGGCAACGCCAGTATCGGTGCCTGAAGCAGGCTATCCTTGATACGAGTGAACGCACTCTCGTGCTCAGCACGCCATACCCATTCGGCATCCTTCTTAAGGAGATCCGTCAGTGGCCGAGCCAACTCAGCGTAGTTCTCGCTATACTTGTGCAAGTAGTTGGCAAAGCCCAGCCACTTACGCAAGTCCTTTTAGTTCAAGGGAACCGGCCAGTCCACAATAGCCTTGACCTTTGCTGGATCAGCACGAAGGCCATGCTTCCTAGTGAAGCACCCTAGGAAGGGGATTTCTTCCGCGCCAAAGACGCACTTGTCTGCGTTGGCGTACAACTTGTTCGTGTGCATGCACTCGAGCACAGCTCTCACGTGTTCCACGTGCGCCTCGACGTCAGTCTTGCCGTGTTCGGCCTGACTGTGGACGAACACGTCGTCAAAGTACGTCTGTGCGAAAGCCCGCAGGGGCCTGAACAACTGCGTCACTAGACGATTGAACGTTGCAGGCGCATTCGACAGCCCTTGGGGCATGACGAGCCACTCCCAGAGCATACCGCTCGGGGTGCTCACCGCTGTAAGCGGAATATCACTGGCTCGCATGAGCAGCTGATAGTACCCATCGACTAAGTCGAGCGCACTGTACATGGTGCAACCCACCATGTTGTTCTGAAGAACATCCTTCCTAGGAATCGGCGTCTGCGCCGGGATCGTGGCAGCGTTGAGCTTGTTAAAAGCGTGAACGATACGCCACTTGCCATTTGGCTTTCTGACACAGAACGTTGGCGCGGAGTGCGGAGACTTGCTCTCGCGCACGAGACCCGCCGCGTGCTTCGCACGGAAGAAGGCGTCAATGACGTCGCATTGCTCTTTAGGAAGAGGCCACTGCCGGGTCACGCAGTATTTAGTTCCGGGAACTAAGTCGATCTCGTGACGAACGCCTCGGTCAGGAGGCAGGCCACTCGGTGGTTCATTCGAGACAACGTCTCCATATTCCTTCAGCAAGGAGTAGAAGGGATCCGAGGGATTCTTGAGGATCTCCGATCCACTCCTTGCGTTCAACGCCTTCTTGACCTCGGCCAAGACGGACTCGTCGACGAGGGACGATGAGTTTAACTCCTCTTCAGGTCGGACGATGACCACCTCGGCGAGTTCGCCAGCCTTCAAGGCGTCGCCAAAGTCGGCAAACGACATCTCCTCTAGCTCAAGGAGCTTGTCAACACTCGGCAGTTCGTCCAGCAGGACGCTGCATTCGGCACTACCGTCCACTCCATCAACCAGAGTGTATAGCTGCCCACAGCCTTCCTGTGCGTCGACACTCGACGTCACGGATGACTCAGACGCAGAGCGTCTCACCCAAAGGGCCTTACGACGTCGTCGTCTAGCCGACGAACGTCCACTCGACGGAGTACGTGCCGTCGCACAAGTTTCGGCCTCTCTCGGCCCAGTGTCAGTGACACTCAGCGATCCACTCGGTCGATGACCGATGTCGCTCAGCGGAGTACGTGCCGCTGCACAATCAGAGACCGTAGCTGGTCCAATGTCAGAGACATTCAGCGATCTACTTGGTCCACGACCAGCATCGCTCGGCAGAGTACGTGCCGCCCCACAGGCATTACGTGGGCCTGGCCCACACGTTGACTCACCGTCAACCAGCGCTACGCGCTCAACAGGACTGTGGTCCTCGCACTCGGTGGTGACCACTAACTCGGACACACCGACTTCCAGCATCATAGCCGACTCGGCTCGATGCTCGCGCCAATAGCGCTTCTGCTTCCTAGCAGAGGTGGGTTCATGACTCGCCAAAGCTCCACTAGTAGAGAAGTGCGTAGCACTTAAGGTCTTCGACCTCCAATCGATCCATGGCTCGTGGCGCTCCAGCCACGCCATACCAAGGATGAGGTCGTACCTCGAATCCAGGTCCAAGCCCAAGCAGCGTTCTACGCTGTCGAAGTCCAAGAACTTCAGCCGCAGGCCCATTGAGACCTTGGCTGCCGTGACACGGACGCCCGTCGCTAGACGGACAGTGACGGTGTCACCTCTTCGCGCTCGAAGCGCCTCAGCATATTGCTGACTACCCTCAATGGTGGAGCGTCTGACATAGTTGCCTGACGTTCCCGAATCGATCAACACGATCCACGGCTTCTCGAAGCCCTTCACGTCCACATGGACGACCAGCAAGCCCTGCTTGCTCATGCTTTCCGTGTTCAAGAGCACGGAGCTCTTCTTGGCTGAGCCCCAGTGCCTCTCACGCCCTGCAGAACTCAGTTCTTCCCCAGTAGACCACCCCGCGCCTACTGGGAGCCGTCGTTTCCCTGGGCAGAGCCCAAAGCGGGACCCGCGGCAGGGTTGCGGCCATTCTGGCCGGCGCGCTCTTTGCGCAGAGGGCAGTTGGGCCTCAGATATGTGGGACTGCCACACGTGTAGCACCGGCGAGTGCTCATACGCTGCACCGCAGCTCGTAGCTCAGCTACCTCATCGTCAGCATAGCTGAGGTCCATGGGCTCGGGTCCCCCGGACCCTGTGCTGTTAGCACCAACCCTCGACAACTTAAAGTTGTGTTCGGCATTCAGTGCCACGCTGACAGCGTCCTCGAAGGTGCGAGGGTTTGAAGGAATGCCTCCGTCCTGGCCACGCCAGCTCGTAAACCTTCCATGAAGATGGTCACGGTGACCACCTCAGCTAGAGGGTCGGCAGCCATGCCGGCAATGAGCGTGCGCAGCTCTTGGACATAGTCCACCAGATCCTTCTTGCCCTGTCGGCAAGCAAGGAAGCGTGATCGCACGCGATACGCCTGGTTAGGCGGAGCAAACACTTGCATGAGCTTGGCCTTTAGTTCGCCCCAGGTGGGGAAGGCCGCTTCCACCGACGTCCCAGACGTCAAAGCCCATTCTCGTGCCCGACCTTCGAGCTTAGAGATGGCAAACGCCACGCGTTGACCCTCCAACTGGAGCATAGCGGCCCCCATGGCCATTTCGACCTCTCGGGTCCACAACAGGAGGTTCTCTCCTTCGTGCCCGTGAAAGGTCTTCACGCTGAGCGTGACGGGCTTAGCTCTCGGAGCGGGGTTAACCCCTTTTACATTCCGTTGGATGTGCTCAACGAGAGCGTTTTCGTACGAGGCAAATGCCTCGAGGCGCGCGTTGACGGCCTCCGGCCCTTGGGACGCAAGGTGCGCCATACCTTCTGGGCCCAGCAAGGACGTAAGCTTGTTAAGCGTGTCCCGCTGACTCGGAGTCAGGTGAGCGTATGCTTCTGGCTCCATTCTCACAGAGAAACAGTATTCAACTCAGGAGTTGGATTGACTACTAGTGCTACCAGATGCAGCGGGGCTGCGTAGGTGTGCACGGCACAGAGGAAGTTTACTTGACTCGTAGAGACCTGCTTGCAAGGTACTAGCCTTCGGTTCTATACAAGAACCAAGTAGTCCACTAAATACGGGACTCTCACAATCAGTGTTCCTATAATAAAGGAACTAACACTAATTATGTAAAACGCAAACTGATTTTTATTGACTTTATTGCCCTAATCCTAAATGTAACGGATTTAGTATCTAGCATACTAAATCCTAATCAAAATGCAATGTGTGGCTCTGAGCAAACTGCCAGCAACTGGCTACATATGTGACGTGTGAGAAACACTATGTGTCGTACACAGATCTGTGACTTGTGACCTGGTTGGTGTATACCACACCAACTGTAGCCAAGGCGCGCAGCGCCGTGTAACCCCGTTTCAGAGCGCGAGAATCCGGCACGGATACTTGCGCTCCGCCTTTGGATACGACTGCCGATGCCAGCTCAGCCTGGTGATCCTCTGTACGCGACCTCAGCTCGAGCGGCATGCAATTCCGCTTGGGTCCGCGTCAACTCCAACCTCAACCGAGCTTCCTCTGCCGAAGGGCGAGTCTGATCAGCGGGTGTGGCCATGGCCGCTTGTAGACCTTGGGAGGAATCGTTCCTCTGTCAGCGATCAAGGCTACGCTGAGTGAGAGTCAAGTCATGGCGCACGGCGGCGAGCTCCCGTCGCGATCCTGAAGCTCATCCCGGAGTTCAATCTCCGTCTCCCCTGCTACGCGAAGTTCGGCCAACCGGAAGTCGAGATCCTCGAGCGCAGAGTCTAGCCGCGCCTGGATCCGGGCCATTCGCCGTTCAGACTCCCGCCGTTCGGCGTCGTATTGAGCCCGCTGATCTTGCAAGGCGGCGATCGTGTCCCCACCGATAATATCTCCGTTTCCCGACCGCAGATGAGCGATTTCGGCGTTCCGCCGCAAGATCTCCTCCGCCTGGTCGCCCCGGAAGCGCTCCATATCCTCCATGTCAGACCGCAACCGGCGAACGGTGTCATCCAGGTGGTCCCGATCGCGACCTAAGGTCTCGCGCACCCGTTGGCTATGGGCCAGCCTCGCTTGCAAGGTGACCAGCTCAGGGTTTACCCCAGGAGTTGAGAATCGTGAAGCGGTGGATCGAGCTGATCGGATCGATTGCTCGCTCGAAGGAGTTCTCGGCGTCAAAGGGCGCGAGGGAGGCGGATCGGACATCGTGGAGGAGTGGTGGTGTTCGAACAGCTTGTATCCGAGGTGGCAAATGTGGAAATAAGCCCGAAGTGGGCTGCGGCAGCCCAACTTACGTGCTGGGGGCGGATGTGGTGAAGCGAACGAGAATCTTTCCCGGAGAGGCGATATCAGCCACGAACCCGAAGAGAGCCGGAACGAGCGACAGGGGGGGGGAGGACCTGTGATCCCCAGATCTGAGTCGAATCAGACAAAGGTACAATGGGTCCCGCCGGGGAACAGGCAACAGAGACACCGGCGGAAGATCAAGTGAAGCGGTGTTCGTTGGTGATCCGAGTTCTACCGGAGGAAGAATGGGGAGATCAAGGGTGTTCTCGCGCGATCGGCGATGACGGGGTCCCAAGTGAGCACGATCGTCTCACCCCGGCGCCCCGAAGCCTTCTAACAGCATGATCCTGCTTCCCCGGGCGGCGACGAAGCGGGATCACGCAGTGATCCTCTCCCGTTTAAGTACGAGATCAGCTCCGGATCAGGTTCAGCCCCAGTCACGACGCAGACCCTTCTACTTGATCAAGAAAAAGTTCCTCGATACCACCACCAAGCGGGATCAGGCAGCGATCAAGTCCCGGCTAAGTACGAGATCAAGTCCCGGTTAAGTGCGAGATTAAGACCCGACTAAGTACGAAATCGGCTCACGATCAGGGTTAGGGGAACCAAGCTAGGGATCAGGTATGTAGCCAGTGTCATGTGATCGTAGGATAGTAAACCAGGATGGGATTAGTAGGCATAGGAATAACCGTAAACAGAATCGAATTTGCCCTGAACCACTCAAGTGTCTTCGCTACGCCTGGAACTGGGAACTACATTGGCCCTACAAGCGTCAAGAAGGTAAGGATACGTGACCTAGTATAGTGGTTAAGTCCGGAAAATATTTTGGCCAGCTTTGCCCTATCTAGTAAACTATCCTTAAGTGCATGCATCGGTTTGGAAGGAATTGGTTGTTTAGCCTGACGATCCCGTCGAATCTCGCCTCCTCAAGACCCCCGCTAAAGGAAGCGGCAAACAACGGAAAGGAAGGGACTGAATCCCGAACATTGGATTATTGGAAGACCTGGATCAAGCACCAGGCACCCGGATCAAGGCTCGAGAACTCGCCTACGACCGGGATCAAGTACCCCGAGGTGGAGTGAAGATCTTCCACGCTACCTCAAACCCCTGCGTCACGCAAGACTTTCTTCCGACCTACAAGACACCTTCAGAAGTCACCTGGAAGAGCGTAACCCGCCTACCGACGGGTACACAAGGTGAAACTACACGCAGCTAGATCACGGATCATCGGGGGACCCCCTCCGTTAGTCGGTGTCTGGGCGCAAGTGGTGATCGAGACCTGCCTTAACGAGATTTTGGCAGATCCGCTCCACCACAGATATATGATAGTTATGAGGAAGATAAACGATAAACAGAGTTCAATTTGCTTGCTACTGCACAAGTCCGCTTGAGAGGTATCCAAGCCACGTGCGTCGTGTGATCTCCACCAAATTCAATCCCCTTAGGTGGATATCAGGTAACGTAGAGACCTGAAAGGACCCGCCTATTCCATACCCTACTTGGGTCGTTTGTTTTGTCTCTAGCGGTAGCCCATTAGCCGATTATATTGGTTTATATTTTCCCTCTTTACTTGAGGGTGGTGCGCGAACGTAAAGGGATACCAGACAGACCAGGTGTTTGGTAGCAAGTCCCTAGTTGACCTGGAGTGTTAGCCCACCGTTCAAGGGCCTAGAAAGAATAAGAACGGCTGTATATATTTGTATATTTTCGAACTCTGTGTATTGGTTGTTTATCTCTGAAAGTCAGGTATCTCGGTTCTGGATTTGTGATACTCAGACACCGATTTCAGACTTTCTCTGGTCTCTTTTCGACCGCCGACTTCCTGGAAACCACCTCGGTTCCCAGAGACCCGACTCCCGAACGCTCCTGGAAGGATTTCCTGAATACCGACACCAGACTCCTAGGGAACACCAATTTCTCTTCACATCACACTCCCAGACTCCGGCGAGGGTCATATTTCCGAAGACAACGAACCCACGAGGATACCGCAAGATACCACACGCCAACCTACCGTTGTGCGGCTCTGAAAACCCCTTTTCCGTAGTCGTATAACTAGGGTTCACAATACGCCCCCTGCTCCGCGACCAACGTTTCACCGACTTCGCGACGTTGGGCTCATAACCTAATGTTTTGAGGCGAGTGTACGGAATGAAGGAAACGTAGAAGGATGTTCTGCTTGAGGTAAATTCAAGAGTGAGTGGACACGAAGTCTTGTAGCTCTCCTTCCGTGTCCTCAAGGTATCCTACATCAGATCTTGAGTGCTATCTTACTAGTGTGCGCAATCTACACGTTGGAAGAATTTAGTACACATCTACACTACGTTGGTACACTGGTGGTATGCTGTTGGTCTACATGGACTCAAAACCTGGTAAATTTTATAGCCAACATTCAACTGTGTTGTCGTTCTCGTCGTCTTCATGATCACCACCTGCAGGTATTAGCTCGGTCACTAGGTCCTCGAAGTGCTCCACCTCGTCTGCAAAGTAATCGTACAGATCTTTTGTGTCGAGAAGACCATGCTTTATGTAAATGAATGCCAGCTTTTCCATCGTGTTTGCATTCATTCGGTTGCGACGCTTGGTCCACAGAAATGAGTACGCGCTCCACACACGCTCCGCTGCCGCAGAAGATGTCGGAACACTCAAGACTTTGACTGCAATGTCTGCCAATAGGGGAAAGTCATCTCTACCATACTGGATCCAATACTCGAGACCGCGTAGATTCGTGAAAATGTTGAAGAGATCGGGGCTTTTGTGGATCTCTAGTAGAATGTATCTGCTCAGCTTTGCGTAACACTCCCTAGTCTTGCCGTCGTCCGGGTAATACAACGAAATGAAATCACGTAATTGGGTCATAGTCTCAGCCTTGTCGTTGGCATCCCACGAAAGCGTCTTACTTTTGGGAGTTAGGAAATAGGCGAACCCCATTGAAGACGTATGAAGGAAGTACCAACGCGAGAGTACTATCTTCTTCAATCGGTCGCCGAAGTCATCACCATGCGACAGCCTCGCGTTTTTGCACCCAGTTTTCTTTGAGGCGAATGAAGCAGTAGTAGACTTGAAAGAGATCTCTTCTATCGCTCTCAAGTGCTCCGATCTGCTTGGATGGAAACTTCAAAAGACATCGGAGCTGGTTAAGCTTTCTCCAGAATACAGGATTATTGACGACTTCCTTGAACTTGGTGACGGCCTTCTGATTATTGATTTTGTCCAGTATCTGCTTACATTCCGGCTCTACCAGTTGGAGTACGGCCATTTTGGCCTTGTAGAGATTGTTTGCGGCATTATATTGAGTATACCAGCGTGCCAGCGTGTTGGGCATGGTAGTGTGAGGCCATTCTTGATGCTTAGCAACTCACAAAGCCGTCTGAACTTAGCGACAACGTGTTGATGGTCGTTAACGAAATCGACCACTTTCTTTAAGTCAATCAGTAGGTCCGAGAATTCAGTGAGTCCACACACTTCTTTGATCAGAAGGTTGAGAACATGAGCACTACATCCGTTGGCAAAGATGGCTGGATACTTCGCCTCGATTATCTCCCACGCGCCGCGCATGTTTGGTGCATTGTCCGTCACAACGGCTAGGCAGCGCTCTGCCCCAAGCTTTTCGACGATCTCTAATATTCCCGCGGCAATATTCTTAGACGTTTGTGAAACACCACCGGTTGAGACGGACTTAAGAAAAAAGGGCTTGAACCCCTGGACAATAACCACGTAATTCACGAAATATTCGTTCCTGTCGTTCGACCATCCGTCACTTATGACAGAGAACCACTTCGCTGTATTCACAGCGTTGAGGACTCTCCATCAACTCCGAATGGCCAGAATTAAGAAATTTGCCAGCGATTGAACGTGCAGATGGCATTCGATCTGCGTAGGCAGGACGCAAGGCACGGACAAAGTCTTTCATTGCCTGCGAGTCGACAATTCGAAACGATATACCAGTCCGAAACACCAAATTGGCCAGTGCCGCATCAATCCGAGCTGCGTCGTCGACTGTAACACTATCCACGAAGCTTGTAGCCGGTCGCAGACGCAGTGCCTGTCTTTCGACTGCAAGATGTTGGCCTTCCGGAAGTGAGATAGACTCTGCTGGTCGCTTAATCCTGACGGTCACCGTAACTATCGCGTTTGCCTTCATTTGTTTTAGGCTGCGAAACAGAATTGCTTCATCATCACTTTGACCAATACAGTTTCTCAATGTCTTGTGGGAGGTGACTCGATCCCGGGTCCAAGGGACCTTATTACCACACACACGACAGTTGCCGTTCTTAGCGTCCAGCCTGGACAGGTAGGAGTTGATGTCGAAGCGGAGTGGATCTACAGGCGGTGCTGAGCTCATCAACGTCTCGAATGTGTTAGTCCGTACCATCGTGAGAGAGCAGTAGTCTTGAGGAAAACGAATCTTGTGAAGCAGGAGCAGAATGGCAGAATGACAGATTCCCATGAGGTGCTTCAGAAAAAAATTTCCTTCAGCATCTTATCATGGCTCAAAATGGCCTCCGGCGGATATAGCTTTGTGTGCAATCTACATGTTGATAAATTTTAGTATACGTGAATACTACGCATTCCTACATATACACCAATCTACGTTGACGTGTATAGTGCGCACACTATATCTTACGAACGGCGACATTGCAGCTGCTGTAAACTCAACACTCAACAGGGACTCAGCCTCATTCGCCATTGATCCCTCGGCTATCTCTCACCTTGGACCTCTTGCCGGAAGGCATCCCCCTTATTGACATTGTACCATCGGAACGGTACCCTGACCGGATCCACCCAGACGTCGAGGCCGCTTGGGTCCTTTCGACACACGACTATCGTTAAAACCCTATTGAAGGTTTTAACTTGCAGCAATCGTCGGAGCGTTTTCGACTTGTACTGGCACTTTTGAATTTGTGTCTACTTTTCCCGGTAATTGTGCGAAACTCAGAGTTCATGGACATCCATCGCGACAACGGCGTGACGATACGATTGAGTCCGGCTTTCGTTGATAAGATCTTTCCTACAAAAGAAGAGTATCGTCGTGTGAAGCTGATCTACGAGTCTTTGAAGCCTTTTAAGGTTCCTTGTGCCGATGCAGTTGTCACGGTGGATTCCGACCAAATGAGATTGACACTTAAGCCCCACGGCATTGAGGTGAAGCTATGCAGTTTGAGTGAGCTGTTCGTCGCTCTCCGGAACGTTCTCGAGGCTCTTGTAGTCCTCCATCGCAACGGGTGGATGCACAGAGACATCCGCTGGTCTAATGTGATCAAGCGTACTGATTGCACTGAATGGTCTGTGCTGATGCAGCTCAAAGTCCGCAGAAAAATTATCCCAGCGGCGATCACTTGAATCGCGAGGAACACGCTTCTGAATTTTTTGTGGAAGGTGGAACCCACACGATTGCGGTTGACTTATGGGCCGTGGGATACCTGGTGAAGAAAAGTAAGATTGAGAAGGAATGGATTGCGGAACCCCAAAGAGCACGTTTCCTAAATCGGTTGATGGACCTGCTCGGCCGACGGCACACGAAGCTACAGCTTGTGTCACGTTTGTGAGTCACGGCAGGGGTAGAAATTAGTAGCTACTACTATTGAAACATGCTACTATAGTAAATAGTCGATTGCATGAGTAATTTACTCTGGTACTATCTAGCTAATATCGAACTACTAGTACTGTGTACCACGCATACATCTCCAGGCTCACGCCGCACGAGAAGCAGCTCTATCGCGAAGACGTGAAGACGTGAAGCTCACATTGGCTTGTTATAATAGGCTTTATGTCCCGTATCCGGGATTGAGAGGGTCATTCCAGCGGTGCTGGACCTTACTCGTGTGTCGAAAAGGGCCTCGACGTCTGGGTGGATCCGGTCAGGGTACCGTTCCGATGGTACAATGTCAATAAGGGGGTACCTTCCGGCAAGAGGACCAAGGTGAGAGATAGCCGAGGGATCAATGGCGAATGAGGCTGAGTCCCTGTTGAGTGTTGAGTTTACAGCAGCTGCAATGTCGTTCGTAAGATAGCGCTCAAGATCTGATGTAGGATACCTTGAGGACACGGAAGGAGAGCTACAAGACTTCGTGTCCACTCACTCTTGAATTTACCTCAAGCAGAACATCCTTCTCCGTTCCCTTCATTCCTTACACTCGCCTCAAAACATTAGGTTATGAGCCCAAATACTTCCGAGGACAGCGATTTCATGTCCATGAAATGGAACGCTACCATGAGCTTCAACGGCTCGAACTACACTGCCTGGAAGATGCGAGTCAAGTCACGCCTCGATGCGAAGAACCTCGGGAACATTGTGATCCTACGTGAAATGCCACCACGGCGCGAATCGTCGCGTGAAGAAGACTTCTGGCGCCGTGAGAAAGCTGCAAAAGCGTTTCTGCTGAAAACACAAACTGACGACTTAGTTGTTAGCGTTGGTAGCAAGCGGTACGCTTTCGAGGTGTTTGAGTACTTGGAGAAGACTTACGAGCCTAAGAACTGGGGCAATCTTGTCGCCCTGCGAGAGCAATTCATTGCTCTCAAATACTCGGAAGGTGATGAAATGACTGCCCACTTGAACAAGTTGAAAACGCTTGCGGAAAAGCTGGGGCGTCAATCAAAACCGGTTGATGACAAGGAGAAGGTGTGCCAACTCCTGACATGCCTGCCGGATTCGTGGTCTCAATTCAAAAGCATTTATTTTTCTCAAGACCAACCTCTCCGATGGTCTGTGATGGAAAGTAGTGTAATGGCGGAATACGCACGAAGAAAACATGACCACCCGTCTGCGGTCATTGAAGTGAATGCTGCGACCTCCGAGCGGGATTCCGACGCTCTGCAGCGGATTGAAGCACTTCTGGTTGCTGCAAGAAAGAGCGTTCGCACTCCAAGCCAAAGAATGGGTACGCGTTCCACTCCCTACCAGCCTCCGCATCCATGCTTTTATTGCCAGAAGACCGGCCATGTGAAGCAAAACTGTCATCTTAGACGCAGACACCTCCGAGAACGAGGAATACCGGTGGAAGACGAACAGAATGATCGCAACGCAGCCACAGTTGTGACTGCAGACAGTGGTGACCACAGTGACAACCCTGGCATGGAGCCACTTCCGGCTGTGCTAGGAGAAACTTGGGGTCTGCCGGCTGTGACTAGCAAAACACTGGTAACTAGTACTTCGAAAGAAATTCTGTGGGTGATCGACTCTGGATGCACAGACCACATGACCAGCAACAGAGCGCTGTTCACTGAGTTGGAATGTGACCAGCGAGCAACGCGCAAGACAGTTCGAGTTGCAAACAATGACCGTGTACCGGTCAAAGGTCGGGGCACCGTACTACTTAATGTAGTTATGGACAACGGACAGGTTGAGCAGGTGCGCCTGGGTAATGTTCTGCTAGTGCCGAAGTTGGGCATGAACTTGCTGTCGGTAAGCCAAGCTGCTCACCAAGGCACACGCTTTGACTTCCACTCCTTTCCCGGCTCCGCCATCATCGCTAACGATTTCTTCAAGATTACCTGCTGCCCAAGTCCGAATGGCCTGTACATACTGCGATCGACGCTGCCCACGCCTGAAGCACTCGCGGTGCGCCCTGATTTAACACTGGACTTAATGCACCGTCGTCTCGGGCACGCAAGCAAAGCTGTCATCAGCAAAATGTCCAAGCAGCAGATAGTGACTGGAATAAATTTGAAACCTGAGACTGATCGTCTCCCTTGTGACGCATGCGAACTGGGCACGAAGCGACGTGCATCCTTCAAAATGTCCCAGCGTTTAGACGTGGATGGACCAAACGCGGTTGTCCACAGTGACATTGCTGGGCCCGTGGAGTATTCATCTCTCAAACTGGAGCGGTACGTCTTGCTTTTCGTCGATGGATATTCTCGCTACTGCACTGTGCGTCTGCTTCGACACAGATCGGAGTTCTTTCGCTGCTTTCTGGACTACAAGGCAATGGTTGAAACGAAGAACAATCGCACAATTCACAAGTTCATCAGTGACAACGGTGATGAGTATTTGAGTGACCAATTTACTACTTACTGTCGAGAGAATGGAGTCGAGCGGGATACGACCATCGCATACACGCAAGTATCACCTGAACCGGCCGAGTCCATGCCATCACCAGGGAGATCCTCAATCGGACCATCGACCTGTGAACTTTTAGGCTTGGATGTGTGGGCTGGGGCGCTCGAGCTGCCACCTGGTGATGTGGCTGAGCCAACATCTCCACCCTGCACTACATTGGCAGTTGCCGAAGCAGGATAGGTGCCTGTGGCGTCGCCTGCCACACCGCTCGCTGAGGCGTTTGAGCCCAGGGAAGTGCTGGTTTCCTCAGTCATGAGCGAAAGGACAGAAATTGGAAAATGATCGCCCGTTGGGCGAGTCAAGTTCAAGTTTCTGAGAGAATCAGACTGTGCGACGGGACACCAGAGACTGAAAACCAGGTAACTGGCAAGGAGTTGCAGCTACACTAAGCTCCGAAAACCGCCTATCAGAATGTTCAATAGGCCTGGCCATGATACACAGCTTGGAGAAAGTTCCGCACTGATGGATCGTGACCAGGAGGGGCGGTTGACATGATGTTATTTCCGATTTTCGAGCGACAGGTGGATATTACGTTACGATGTGATTGGTTATACTATGGGTTATAAGCGAAAGGGGTCTTGGGACGCGGCCGCACCCGTGCGACATCTGTGGATGATTATGGATAAACCTTCGCCTGACTGTAAAGGGGCCCAAAGGACCAGAAGTGTACTTCAGAGTGTGCACAACTCTGAAGGTCAACTACACTCTGTCTGGTCACCGGACTTTCCCCGACGATGAGTGCCTAAGTTCTGGCAGAAAGTCTCTCAGAAGAACGTATCTCTGAGAGACCTCATCCCGTTACCGTCCAGCGCGACGATGGATGGTTCAAGGATTCACAATATATACCCGCAGAGACCAAGTATCGCGCGCCGGACGCCGCGCACCCGCGCAACCCTCAAGATCTTCATGTACGTTGTAGCATTGGTGCTCCGTACTCTGGTTTCTTACTCAAAACTCTGGTATCTCTAACTCTGAGTGACCAAGACTCTGAAAACCAAGTGATATCAGACTCTGAAAACCAGGATACCAGACTCTGAAACCACCGAAGATCCAAGACCATACTGAAACCAAGTGAACCCAAGTTCAAGTCACGCATTCAAGTGATTACTGACCTGCACATCCCCCCGTAATGACGCCTCTACCTGTTAACCCATCGAGATCGGCTGCACAGACTGCATACTGAGATCAAGTCAAGATATCTTATAAATACAAGAGCCAAGTTTACCTGACATATGAAGACTGACTGCTCAAAGGACGCAAAAGACGACAAGAAGAAGAGAGTTACCAGAGATATATGATAGTTATGAGGAAGATAAACGATAAACAGAGTTCAATTTGCTTGCTACTGCACAAGTCCGCTTGAGAGGTATCCAAGCCACTACGTCATTACGTGCGTCGTGTGATCTCCACCAAATTCAATCCCCTTAGGTGGAGATCAGGTAACGCAGAGACCTGAAAGGACCCGCCTATTCCATATCCTAGTTGGGTCGTTTGTTTTGTCTCTAGCGGTAGCCCATTTCATATTGCTCGTTTGGACAGGCTCTGGAAACTAGACAGTCGTTTTCAGAGTGCAAGGTAGACTGTTATATATAGCCGATTGTATTGGTTTATATTTTCCCTCTATACTAGAGGGTGGTGCGCGAACGTGAAAGGGATACCAGACAGACCAGGTGTCTGGTAACAAGTCCCTAGTTGACCTGGAGTGTTAGCCCACCGTTCAAGGGCCTAGAAAGAATAAGAACGGCTGTATATATTTGTATATTTTCGAACTCTGTGTATTGGTTGTTTATCTCTGAAAGTCAGGTATCTCGGTTCTGGATTTGTGATACTCAGACACCGATTTCAGACTTTCTCTGGTCTCTTTTCGACCGCCGACTTCCTGGAAACCACCTCGGTTCCCAGAGATTCCGACTCCCGAACGCTCCTGGAAGGATTTCCTGAATACCGACACCAGACTCCTAGGGAACACCAATTTCTCTTCACATCACACTCCCAGACTCCGGTGAGGGTCATATTTCCGAAGACAACGAACCCACGAGGATACCGCAAGGTACCACACGCCAACCTACCGTTGTACAGCTCTGAAAACCCCATCCCCGTTGTAGTCTCACCATTAATGTTTGCCCCCTTTTGCAGCAAGATCAACGTGGCTTCTTTGTGCCCGCTGATACATGCCCAATGTAGTGCAGTTCGACCACTTTTGTCCGCCTACCAAAGTCCCTTCCTTTGCGTTGCTTACCGCTTCCTTTAGCGGGGGTCTTGAGGGGGCGAGATTCGACGGGATCGTCAGGCTAAACAACCAATTCCCCTTCCGATCCGGGGTTTACACTTAAAGGACAGTTCACTAGATAGGGCAAAGCTGGCCAATATATTATCCAGTCTTAACCGCTATACTAGGTCACGTATCCTTACCTTGCAGATGCTTGTAGGGCCAATATGATTCCCGGTTCCAGGCGCAGCAAAGACACTTGAGTAGTTCAGGGCAAATTCGATTCTGTTTATGGTTATTCCTATGCCTACTGGTCCCATCCTGATTTACTATCCTACGACCACCTGATACTGGCTACATGGCTGATCTCTAACCTGGTTTCCCTAACCCTGATCCGGAGCTGATGCAAAACTTAATCGGGAGCTGATGCGATACTTAATCGGGAGCTGATGCGATACTTAATCGGGAGCTGATGCGATACTTAACCGGGAGCTTATCTCGTACTTAATCGGAGTGTGATCGCCCCGTGATCCCGCTTGGTCTTCGTCTGGGGAGTCAGGATCAAGCCCACGGAGGCGTCCAAAGTGTCGGGTCGAGCCGTGAGGCAATCAGGAACCGACATCGTACTTAGCTGGGAGTCGATCGTCGTGTGAAGCCACTTGATCGTCGCCGAAGAACCAAGATCAAGCCGGTAGAAGAGTCCACATCAAGTCTTGGGCTCGGTGTGGTACGGGGTCGATCTTGTACTTGATCCGGAGGGTGATCCTGCTTGGCCAGCCTCCGGAGAGCTTGTGTAATGGGTCTACCAAGACCTATTAGGTGGCGTACACGTGCGCTTACGTGTATGAGGAAGCGTGCAATTAGGTTAGACTTAATTTAAATATACTTATTTGAATAAGTTTAATTAAACTAAATATAAACGAATTAATACTGCAAATACCGTAAAATGAGAACTGTTAATTGAATTTGGCACAAGCCAATTTTGGACCTCCTCAAACTCTTTGTTTTCTATTTCTAAAGGGTCTGCCAACGTGTGGTTGGTAGAAATTCTGCTCAGTGATTGGTAGAAATCCGTTACTTTCTACCAATGATATGTACAAATGCACACGAACCACCCAATAATGTGGTTCGCCCATGTAGCCATTGGTGTGTACGGCACACCAAGGTCTGAGGTCCCTTTTCAACCTCTAACAGTTTTCGCAACTGTTAGAGTTACAAGTGGTGTATCCACTTGTACGTGTAACCCTGTTACAGCTTGGATCACACGGTCAGAAAGACCCAAGGCATCAGGCCATGCTATACGCCAAAGTCGTAGTCGCTTGGGATCGTGTCGTCGCTGATCACGTGTAGTCACCTTTGATTGTCCTCCGTATAACTTGATCACCGTCGACTACCTCTCCACTTTCATCACACATGAACTCCACAAGGCCGACACCCTCCAGCAGGGATCATCCTACTCTCTTAAGCATGGATAGTTCTTGCTTGGGCTCCGTAGGACCATCCTACTGGCGACTCTTTCTGTTCCCGGATCTAGCGAACCGCCGCGGGTGTCTCCAGGGCCTGTTCCGGAAAAGGATCCACCATGCCCTCATCTGATTCGCCTCAGATCTGGGGATCACAGGTCGCTCCCTGTCGTTTTCTCCGGCTCTCTTGGCTTCCGTGACTGATATCGCCTTTCCGGGAAATATTCCCGTTCGCTTTACCACATAGCAAAATGGCTCCTTCGACGTGTAGCCATTCCGAAGTGTCGGCGATCGTTAAGATGGCTACAACACAGATGGGAGAAAAACGCTACCTTCGAACCCTTTTAAATAAGCTCTGATATTGGCCAAAAATAAAACTTTAATCTGCGAGTACCAAACACGGTAGTGTTTACGCGACCCTTCGAGTGGGTCCAAACATCATTCACTTTTGCAAAGACTGGGCTCGTCGGTGGCCCAGTGGGTTAGCATTAGCTGATCCACCAACTGACCGAGAGTTCGAGCCCCGCCTAAGTCACCTTTTTCGACTTCTGCTCTCCTCTCATCGCTGACCTTCTCTGTTCAATTCCCGTCACTCACAAGCCCTTCTCTACAACATCGGGACCAATCAAGGCACACTTACCACGGAGACTAGACTCAAGGAATTGGCGCGGTCGCAGTTATCTACCCGGCCAGGCACCAGCTGGGGGCTCTTCAACGGCGGCCCATTGGGCAAAATTCCCAAGAAATTCAAGCGTACCGGTCATAAACTAAGGGTAACCGAGTAGCCGTAGGAAATTAGTTAGGCGTAACCTTGCTTAGACTTCAATGCGCCTGTTTCTAACAGGCTACGAAGTACCTAATATAAGGGGTTCGAGTCCTCCCTTCCCCCAACCCTTTTGCAAAGACTGTCGTTGGCAGCAGAATGCATCCATGTGCGCGAAAGGGTTAAAATTAAAGATTTTCCTTCTCAACACGCGTACAAAATCGTTAATAACGACATTCTACTACGGTGAACAGGTTTGCTCCTCTAAGGTTTTCCTGAATAGCCAAAATAACAATGAAAACAAGAAATTTGCACAACCACACCAACACCATGACAAATCTGACAACGGAAGTCAAAGAAAAGGGTAAGTTGATTAACTGGTTATTCCTGGTTGCTACTTGGCTTGGCTATTGATTTCTCAAGGTTTGATTGTGATTGTGAATTGTTTGAATGGGATATTGAATTTTCGAATGCTAATCATTTTTAATAGTAAGTCCCCAGTGGACCACCAGGAGGCGGAAGTCGAAGATCTATATCAAAACAAGTTACCGCTTGTAAATAATCATGTTCGCACAGGACTGTTATATACAGCCACCTGTGGTACATCAAATTCTACCCGACAGATAGAGCATCATACGCATTCTTCGATGTTGGAGTTACCATCTCTGATGTGATGACGCCTATCTAGGGGATTACCGACAAACTCGGAAAGATCTAACCAGCTGAAAGATCTGACCACTCTCTAACTTTAGAGATTCATATCCGGAAATCTCTACAAACCCTTGACTTGAAAAAGTTCGGCATATATTCAACCAATGAAATTACAGACTAACACTTTGTACAGTTATTTGCTCCACTGCACCAGAAATGATATCTTGGACACAAGTTGAACCATCTTCCTGGATATCCACAACATTAAGCCGGCTAAGATCCTCGAGCATTCCTTGAACGTCCCTGCTGGCTGTGGACCCAAAGTACGGGCCTGATCGATCAAAGGCATGCCTCACAGTTTCAGCGGAAATCGCCTGAAGCACCAACAGCGCTTGATCAAACATATATCTTCGCCGCTGTACTGAATTCACTGGCAACCCGGTCAACACCGCAGCTTGCGCGCAGTTCATGCGCATGTGTGTCTTGAGTGGCGACATCATGCCAACGTCGAGCGGCTGCGCAATCCCTGTGCATCCTGGAGGCACAAAATGAACGCTTGTGCCGATGTCTCCTAGAGCGTCCTGTACACTCTTCATTTTGTGGGTCTTCAGCGTGTCCAATGGTAGCACAGAATAGCCACACACATTTGGTTGAAAAGACGTTTCTATCCATTCTAGCATAACGCGCTCGTCAAACCAAGCGTTTTACTGAACAGAGCATGTCGCCACATGATGCGGCACATACCCCTTTACCTCTTTTTCGACCTCTCCCCCAGGCTGTCCCTTGAATACGAAGTGCGTTGGCAGCACCAAGCCATTTGCACGTACCAAAATCGCCATCGTAATGCGTTGGCTGTCCGATCCGGCTGTTAAGGCTGGGACAACTCTTGTGCCAACCTGGTCCACCGTCGTGATTGACATCCTAGATGCAAATATAGCCGTCTGATCCATATTTAAGACACGTTCGAAAGGGTCAATGGACGGGTTCAAAGGAGCCACGCATTCGGCAATTACTTAGCGCACCTCGTCACAGAACACGGCTTTATCCTGGTACATAGACTCGCGTGAAGCACGACCACGTGTAGTTACCCTGCGGATGGAGAGGCGATTTCTCTTCATAAATCTAAAAGAAAAAATAAAATCGTTATTTCAAAACAAAAAAATTAAAATAAACCTTGCAAACATACCGAGCACACCAACACATGGCTGCATCAACTGTCTTCTTCTCAAATAGTGAGGGCATCTGCTATTGAGCCATGAAGATGATCATAGCATGTGTAACAATGTACCGCTGCCGTCGTAAATCCTTGATCTGCGTCAAAAAGAGCCGCTTTTTACCTTGCTTTCACTAAGAAGAACGCGTCCCGAAAATTTGCCAGCTGGAGGTATAGGGCTACTCCATCTTTTAATATTCAGTATCTAATATCAAATATACCAGTATATGCATTACTGTAGGTGAAGGCCGATCACTGCTATAATTCAAGTGCTGACAGTTAGAGCCTTGAGGGCCCTTCGGGGAGCAGGGTTGTCGCTTTCTCTTTTCTGTTACCTTGGTTGACTGTAAGTTCTTGCAGGACTTCATGGGTTAGCCAACGTCCACCCACAGTCGTATAGTCCGGGCGTCCTTTGGTCTTCGTAATTGACAGATTGAATGGTTGTGGCGCTAAAACTTTAAGGCCATATTTTTTGAATAAAAATGTGCAGGTATTCGTACTTATGACGTATTAGCGAATAAGAGGTGGTAAAACTCAAAAACACTGCATGATAGGTCAAAATGGAGGATGGCTCTTAACCCCTCCAGCCCGGCTGATTTTGACCTTCTTACGCTGCATTATGCAGCACAGTTATACAAGGAATTTGTATAGAACGTCGCTTAAAGGGTTTGGGAAGTGTGCACACGCTCGGCGATGGACAGGACACTTCCCGCTTAAGCTGCATGTTGCAGAACAAATTGTATCCAGGTGCCCCATGCAAAGCTGCATAATGCTGCAGAAGGACCGTACAGTGTTGCACAAAGACCATGTGCAATTGGCCAGAGACCAGTCGAATATCGAGAAACCAAACTCGAATTTTTAGAAAATGAGAAGGCATACGAAAAGCAAGTAAACCGGTATCGCATTCAGATGATTACCGCAAACAGGTGGAAATCTGTTCATACAAAGTCCTATATTCTATTTTGCAGCGTTACGTCGAGAAACAGCTGATCAAGGAGTCGGTTCCGCTGTCTTCTGCTGATGGCCCACATGCACCATACGAGCAATGCATAATGCAGCATAAGTTCGCTGCATAATACGACATAAGTGACTAGCAAGGTAGACTACTCATTATTTTCCGAAGCTGTATGTGTCCTTCGTTTTTTTCTTGGTGTAGGCGTTTTCTCAGTTCTCAAATGAAACGGATGGTTGGCGGGCGCCACTGTTGCAACATTTACCTGTTCATGAGCATATCTATCCTGCTGAATAGCATATTTTGAAAAATGAAAGACAGCGTTTATGTCTGGCAAATCGTGAATCTTTTGAGAGGCGTTACCGCAACCTTATTACAACAACACAACAACCAATATGGCAACCTTATGGCCTAAAGCAACCCCGGAGCATCTGTTTTTCAACGTAATTTATAATAAATTTCACAAACACGTCGACGTCGTCATCATTTTCTTTGTAAAATACGCGGCCACGTAGCCTTTGACACATTTTTTTTCTAAAAATAGAGATTTGTACGCTACATTAAATCTAGGTACGGTACACATATTATGTGTTTCTCACGCAATATTGTGTGCTGCACGACAACTTGTGTGGCACACATTCTCGATACTTAGAGATTTTTCGTGAAGAGGAACGATGGACGGAAGATCGCTAGCCCGTGAGCTTGTGCGCGCCCGAATTAACGAGCTCATGGTCATGAAGAACAACCTGGAGAAGATTGGCACGAATCTGGAGAAGCTACTAAGACTACAGATGGAGCTGCTCTCCCAGATTGAGGAGGATGAGGAGAGCATTTACGGCTTGGCATCTGATTTGGAGAGTTCAAGTGTAATTTTGGACGGTACTTCATCGTTTGGGGTGCTTTTAGAGCTGGCGGTACACAAACTGAGAGGGTAGTAATATTGGTTGGCTGTATTACCATGTTAATACTGCTACTTTCTTCTACAGCTCCTCCACAAGCTTCGCGTCGATAGTTTTCGTCGTTTCTGTAGTTGCACGGGCCATACGGCGCTCACGTGAGTTGCACAGGATGACCCACAGCATTCGAAGCCTCATAACCTTCACGTCATCGGCGGAGACACGACAATTCTGCCACTGGAGGTTACCTGTGACGTAGCTATAAGCTTGAGTAACCACTAATACTCCACAACTTGCACCGTCTGGCTGCTGGGGCCTTTCAATCCACTGGAGAGGTGCAATGTCTAGTTTTGTTTTGGGGGAAGTCGCTTGACACCATTTCTCTACGAAACCACACACTCCTTCTTTTACCACCTTTTTATCCGCGTCAAAAATACCATTCCACTCGCTCTCAACATCCTCACGGTAATCTTCTTCAATGAGCGGCTCGTACAGGTAAGCACTCACGTGCAGGACGTCATTGCCTTCATCGTAGTTCAACCGAGCAATAGTAATCCCCCAATGGTTTCCTTTTAAGTTGACAGGATGAAGGATAAACTTCATCATAGTAATAGGAGTAACGGGGGAGGTTGGCCATCCAATGGCCGTTGTCAAAGTTGACAATACGTAACACTGCTCGTTCACACCAGCCAAAGTTTCCAAACAGAAATCAATAGGACTGTCATTAAGCCAGCCTCTGCATAACCCTCCAACGATGTTGTCGAAAGAAACAAGACCCTTTCCACGCTGTGTGGCAAATTCAGAACTCAAGCGACTCAAAGCAAACTTTGAAATGATCTCATTCGCCATGTTCCAGTGCCGGTTCCTGACAGCATCACTCAAAAGACCAGCAGTTCCTGTTTCCGACTCAAACAGGTTCACATCTGAGTCCACTTTCCTCCAGTCCCTTTCCAACCACTTTCTGTCCTCAACCCAAGCTTGTATCTTCCGCTTGACGTCGTAGAATGTAGTTAACGCACCTACGTATTGCCTAGAGAACAAAGAATTAGGGCAACCTTAGTACAGCAACCTTAGTATAGCAACCATAACTGTAGAGCAACCTTACCCGCTGAATTTCCACAACTTGGGATCGATTGTCACCACAAGGTCGGTGACAATGCCTTGCTGCTTAATATGATCAACAAGCGGATCTGGTTCACGCTGCTCCGCCTTAGTCGCCTTGATAGCGGCTTTCATAGATCGAGAGAGGTCGGATGGAATCACGAATGGATGCATGTAAGTGGCTGGCCGCATTGCCTCCCAGCTGCACTGTAGACGCCTTGATCTCAAGTACGCGTCTTCCAATTGGACCGGATACTTGTCCATTACGTCAGAAACTCGCTTCAAATTCGGGGTGTTCCGCATCCAAACCACGAAATCGTTCAGCTGTACAGTCAGATTGCTGGGGTACTTGTGAACTGCGAGCCGCTGGTAGAGTTTTGTCTGGCGTAGCTGTTTAGTTGTCGTTCTGGGTCGCCCTTTAGCCTTTGGTTTTGGTACGTTAATTATAGCCACTTGACGCACTGGAGCAGGTGTTACCGAGGCTTTCGAGACTTCAGAGACGATTTCATCACTTGGCGCTGCTTTCTGCTCACTCGTTACCTCTCTTTCGATATCATCCGTTGGTTGCGTTGCAGGAAGGTTCTCGTCCTCGCTACTGGAGTCCGTTATGCCTTCAGTGGAATCCCGTGCCTCCATAAGAGTAGCAATCCCCATGGCTTCAGTAGGGTCTAAAAACGAGAACGTGTCTGCTTCAGCTTCCTTGTCTCCATCACTATCACGATCTCCCCGCACACTTTCTCCAGTTTTTTTTCCATTCAATCCAAACTCCACTGTCTCCTTCCAAGCGCTGAGCTCTTGGTAGTAATTCGCACTAGATAGCTCCGATAGATGCTGCAGTAATGGCTCAAGCATAGCCCTTGCGTAGGAATATTTTTCAGCGGAGCTAAGAACAACATGGTTAGCACGCTCGTTTCGTCGCAACCGAACAAACACCACCTCTTTCTCGCCCTTGGGGGGTGTACATGCCGGTGGTTTCCCCCTCGAACCCTCTTCATCTTCTGGCAACCTTATCTTCGCTTTCGGCAACCTTAACTTCGAACGGTTTACAATAGGTTGTAGCGCGTCCGCGGCAGAAGAAAGATCGTCCTTAAGATCCAGCGCTTCGAAAGTACTCCATCGCTTCGGAATTGACATACCAGGTAGCGTCTTGAAGCCATGTCCCTGGCTGGCGACATGCATCAGATGACAGCACGGCAGATGATTGCTTGTGTAAAATAGGCAGGTACACGTCCAGCATGCATCGTCACATTCGTATTCGTAGTGAGATGAATACACTTTCCATTCTGGCAGCGAAGATCCCTGCTTGCACGTTGTATCTTCCAGTTGATTCACGAATTTCTCCCACTCCTTTTTCACCTTATCCAACACGTGAGTTGATAGTCTTCTTGCTACCGCTCTCAGAAATTTAGGGACTACCGCGGGCGCTCGCATAGTTGAGTGCAGCTGCCCAATTTCAGCAACAATTTGACGTGTAATTGTCATCTGGTGTTGGAGTAGCCCAGCGATAGTTTTGTCAATCCGGGTCTTTCCCCCAAGCAGCATTTTCAAGTACTTCCAGTTGCTTTCAATCGTGTTTGTAGTCGTGTTGCCCGCGGTAAAATGCCGTCCACGAGCGTAATTTGACCACATTGTCCGACAAGTATTCCAGTTTTTCTCAAAATATGCCAAAAACGAATGCTTCTTTGCTTGTTTGCAATATGACTTGAGCTCTTCGTAGCGTGCTTCATATGAAGCCTGTGTCTGGCTAACAATAATAGAAGTTAAAATGTGTCAAGAGGCAATGTTGAGACACACACGTACCAATACAACATCTTCACCATTATGTTGAGGAGGTCCTCGCTTTCGGCAACCTTGATATGGTACACGGGGCGCTTCATCACCTTCTTCCAGTAAGAGATGGCGTGGAACTGGCAAAGTAGAACGTGAGCTCCTGGAAAGCATTCCTCTAGAACCTTCCACTCGGCGAAATCTTTGTCTATCACCACAGTTTTCACGCTCTCCCATCTTGGATTCTTCTCTTTAAAATAATCCAACACTCGTTTCATCTTGAGGGCAGTTTCGTTCAAACAAACGAAATCAAGTACAGGGAAACCGCGACCAGTACATGTAGTGACGACCAGACTGCCTGAAATGTACAATGTAGAAACCAATTTGTAAAAATTAAGGTTGCTATATCCTTCATTATGGTTGCTATAACAGACTTACCCAAATGATAACCGAGGTTGTTTGTCCCGTGGGTAAAGTCCATCGTCAATTTTTCTCCCCAATTCTCAAACATCATCTTCTGCACTTTCGTTTGAATCACGATGCCGCACGTGGTGTCCATCTGGTCTTGTATAACGAGAACGTCACTACCATCAAGTTGACGTAGAGAGTGGAGCATGTTCTTCAGCATATCTTCGGCTGAAACTTGGCCCATAATACTTCGGATGAGGTTTCTTGTTTGCTGGGGAGTCACTTTGCAGCCTATACAAGTAAAATAGCAAAGAATATACATGTGTAGGTGAGCTTTTGCTACATCAGCGCACAAAATACCAGTCGTACCAATACGTTCGTTCAGGAAATTGCTGATGTGAGACGAAGATACGCGTGCATCCACCAGCGTCTTCACGTCTTCCCGATCTTCCGTATCTAAAGGCATGGTGTCTGTAGTCAAGTAAGATGAGGCTTGTGCATCCGTGGTTGGATGGGAATGCGTATGATTCTGTAAGAATAACAAACATGTTAGAAAATAATTAAATAATTGGCAAATAGTGTTCTGTACCTGGTTTCGTATCACAATTGCATACGATCCATCATCAGCAAGACATACAGCAGGTGTTAGCCGTGCCATACACTTGCAGTAGCGTTGTTTGCGATTGCGTTGTCCCTTCGATCTTGACTTCTGAGTTACCCCGTGAGTACATCGATAAATTCGATGTGCAAACTCAAATTCAGTAGGCAGTTGATCTTCGTGGTTCCTACGTTTCAAGCATTTCATCATTAGCAATATCCAGCGCTAGAATATCAATAAATCAAACGAACTTGTTGTAATTCTCCGTCTTCTCGGAACTGCGCACACGAAACTTTAAGTTATACTTCCGCTTGTAAGTCTGGAATGCCTTCTCAAAATCTTCCCAAGACGAGAGCGTTTCTGCGGGAGCAAACGGTGGCACAGTATTGATGATTTAGTCATCGCCATCGTGCATTGATGCCAGATCTTCTAGGTGCTTGCTGAATCGGTGTCTTGGTACGTATTCCGAGCTGTCGTTGTCTGCTGAGAATATGTGTAACGGGGTTACACGTACAAGTGGTTGTACCACTTGTAATTCTAACAGTTAGGATAACTGTTAGAGGTTGGATATGGGCCTCAGACCTTGGTGTGCTGTACACACCAATGGATACATGGGCGAACCACATTATTGGGTGGTTCGTGTGCATTTGTGCATATTATTGGTAGAAAGTAACGGATTTCTACCAATCACTGAGCAGAGTTTCTGCCAACCACACGTTGGCAGACCCTTTAGAAATAGATAACAAACAGTTTTAGGAGGTTCATAATTGGCTTATGCCAAATTCAATAACAGTTCTCATTTTACGGTATTTTGCAGTTTAATTTAGTTATATTTGATTTAATTATACTTATTTAAATAAGTATACTTAAATTAAGTCTATTCTAATTGCACGCTTCCTCATACACGTAAGCGCACGTGTACGCCATCTAATAGGTCTAGGTAGACCCATTACACCTGGTAGCACTTTGTAGTCCGTCCCACGACCGACTGCTGTTCGTTCGTATGGAGTCAAACGAACGCGGGGTAGAGAACTCCCCAATGGATGAGGGATCCACTGGGACCCCTCACATGTCCGTGACGCGCACGGACTGTGCCCACCTGTCAGATCCAGAGTGGGAAGCTCTCCAAAGACTTTCACAAGTCATTGGAGAGGCAGCGGTAGCGACGATGCTTCGTACGCTATCGCCGACAGAGCAACACGGTGTTGCTCTGGGGTACATTGTTAAGGAGCAACGAGATGTTGCTGCCTCGGTGGCTTCCCCGAAGCCACGCGTGGAGTCGTTGAAACTCCACGTGAGTACCTACACGGGGAAGGAGGACGAGACCCTCCTTCGTTAGCTTGTCGAACTTGACACAGCCGTTGCGGCTCGACGTATCGTCGATCCGATGTCGAAGGTCGCGTTCGCCATGTCATGTCTTGGCGGACGTGCGAGGAGTTGGGCCTATGGGCGCCGACTCTCGGATCCTACGTGCTTCAGCACGTACGAGGAGTTCAAGGAGGAACTCAAGCTTGCGTTTGAGCCTCCGAAGAACGAGTTCAGATCGAGAGCGGAGTTTCTCGATCTGCAGCAGGGCAAGGATGATGTTCACACCTTTGCCCAGCGTGCTCGATACTTGGTATCGAACATAGTGGCCAACCCGATCGACGAGGCGACCAAGGTCGTCACGTTCATGAAGGGACTAAGAGATGGTCCCGTCAAAACATATCTCTTCCGAGAGTATCCGAATACTCTCGAGGAGGCGATCAGCCTTGCAATGCAAGAGGAGTTTAGCCGGCGTCAAGCTAAACTCCATGCGAACGCGCCGAAGCCGGCGCGTCCTGTTGTGAAGACGGGAGGTCCGGAACCTATGGACCTCTCGAGTGCTACGACTGCTGGTCAACAGCAGCGTAGGAACAGCAAGGTTCGATGTTACAAGTGTAGTAACATCGGTCACTATGCACGCGAGTGCACAGCGGGCGGGCGTTCAAAAACCGCCAAAGACCAATAGGCGCGGGGCGTCCTACTGGTGATGCAGTCTCGCGTGTCGAGCTTGGACACGCGACGATGAGGACTGCTGCCCCCAGCGAGAAGGTTTCTCGCTGTAAGCTGCAAGATGACAAGCCAAACCTTGTCATCCTGAACGTGATGTCGAAGAGAGTAAACTCTCTTCGTGCCCTAGTGGACTCGGGCGCGTCGAACAACTTTGTTCGACAGGGAAGTCTTCGAAGACTTGACTTCGAAGAGGCCGACACGCCTCGCAGCGTGTTGGAGGTGCGGTTGGCAACGGGTGCCACCGTGAGGACTGAGAAGCGCGTAGTCCGTGTGCGCTTCTCTTACAAACGAAGGACGTTTGTAGAAGATCTTATCGTCTTGGATCTAGACGATAAGTTCGACTTGGTATTAGGCATGCCGTGGCTTGCACGGCATGACCCGGTGATCAACTGGGAGAAGCGTACGCTCGTACGCTTCAACAACACATGCGCGACAGAGAGCGATGGCCCTGTCAGTGCTGCACATGCACCGGCCGGTGCATGTGGATCCCCAGTTGAGGCAGCAGCGGCCGCCGCTGCCTCCGATCGCCGCCGGCGACCGCCAGCGACTCAGGGAGTCGTTGGGAGAAAATGTGTGTCGACTCAGAAATCTGAGCCGAAGGGTCGCGGTCACATGAGTGATGGTCAGGTGAATGTGAATCACCTGACGCATAAACATCTGAATAATGTTTGTCACATGAGTGATGGTCAGGTGAATCGCATTCACCTGAGAGAAGGTAAAATACCGGTATTACCGGTATCCTTGGAGGTACTTCAAGCCCCCAAGGGTCGCGCCGACGACGTCGCGTCAACTCTGGGAGTTGACGAAATAAATAAAATTCGGGGAACCGAAAGGCGTGCGTCAGCTCTGGGAGCTGACGCCACTGGCGCTTCGCTGCTAGTTCCGCGAACTAGCGATCGGTCATCAGCTCCGGGAGCTGATGAGACGTGTATAGGCGAACAGTCGCTGCTAGTTCCGGGAACTAGCGATCGTACAGCCGCTCTGGGAACGGATGATATGTGTACAAGCGAACACTCGCTAGCGCAGGAAGCTAGCGAGAGCACGTCGACTCCGGGAGTCGACGATGCGGTTGCTTCATCCGCTCCGGAAGCGGATGGAGGCGCAGCGGTTCAGAGAACCGACTGCGCGGCAGGAGGTGCTGGCGGTTGCAAACGCCCAGCACCTGAACAACCTGCGTGCTCACGTGCAGCAGCGCTGCACGCGATGAGCGGCACTCAAGCCGGGCTTGATAGTGCGAGTCAGCGGAAGGAATCCGCTGACGATTGCGATAACGTCCCGTCCAAGGTGCGATGCCTTGGACGTGGAGCACCTGGAGCCGGGCTCCATGGTAGACCTTCGCGGCGCAAGCTCAGGGAGCTGCGCGAGTCTCAGTCCGGGACTGAGACGGGTGTATCTGCAGTGCAGACATCGAGTGTCGAGACGTTGAACGTCTTGACACGTACTGGTACTGGGTTACAGTACCAGAGGATGCGGTTGGAGAATCCGCCGTGTGCGTCGGCACTTCCAACGATGAGTTGGAAGCGCTTCGCGCGGGACTTGTACGATGGACGCATCGAACAAATTTGCATTCTCTCGGATATCGAGAGAGTGGATCGCGAAGCCGAAGAGCTGAAGCAGCTCGTCGTCGATGGGATCACTGAGGGTGATGACTCCCTCAGTGCGAAGACTAAGAAGCAGCGCTTCGAGGAGCAGAGTTGGGACTCGTTGAGGTCGAGTCCCTACTACGAAGTTCTGCGGGAGTACAAGGATGTACTCCCGGACGAGATTCCTTCGGAGCTTCCGAAGGACAAGAGCGTACAGCACGAGATTGATCTCGTGCCGGGCACGAAGTACTGTGTTACACGGCAGTGGCCACTGCCGCGTGAACAAGTGCAAGAGATCGACGACTTCTTTGAAAGTCGTCGTCTTGCAGGTCAAGTGCGGGAATCAAAGTCCCCGCACAGTGCTCCAACGTTCTGAGTTAAGAAACCACAGGGCGACTGGCGCATCGTTCATGCGTATAACAAGCTGAACGATGCGACGATACCGGCGCAGACGCCGATACTGCGAAAAGATGTTATCATCGATTCGATGGCCTTGAGCACTATCTTCAGTGCTCTAGATCTGCGTGATGGATTCTATCAGGTCCTCATGCGTGAGAGGGACATCCCTCTCACTGCGGTAAGCACTCCAAGCGGTATGCTTTGGGAGTGGCTCGTCATGCCACAGGGGCTTAAGAACGCCCCTGCGACGTTCAATAAATGCGTGACACATCTATTGCGCTCGGTGCGCGACTTCGCACCGAGCTACTTCGACGACGTGTTCGTCCACAGCCGGGCTGTGAACGGGAAGACGGACATTGAGATGCACAAGGTGCATCTCCGGAAGCTGCTAGAGCTTATGAGGAAACATAAGCTCTATGCGAACCTGAAGAAGTGTATCTTCGGGGCGAGCGAGATACCCGTGCTGGGGTGTCTCGTGGGGAAAGACGGCGTGCGCCCTGACCCAGAGAAGGTCAGAGTGATCAATGAATGACCCACGCCATCCAATGTGAAGGAACTGAGGCAGTTCCTTGGGCTTGCCACGTACTTGTGCAAGTACGTGGAGAACTATGCGGGCAAGATTCGCCCGTTGTCACAGCTTCTTAAGAAAGAAGCTGAGTGGATTTGGACGACCGAGTGCGAGGAGGCATTCGGTGCAGTCAAGCAGGGCTTGACTGAAGCGCCGATCTTGGCCGTGGCGGACCAAGATCGTCCATTCCACGTAGTGTGTGATGCATCCGACTTTGCAATCGGATGTGCATTGATGCAGCACGATCACGAAGGGCGTGGATCGTGTGGTCTACTATCAATCTAACTACCCCGTACATGACAAGGAGCTCCTTGCCATGAAGTATGCACTCGCAAAGTTCCGAGTGTATCTACTTGGGAGTAGACCATTCGTGGTCTATACAGACCACGCATCATTGCGGACGGCGATTAAGTCGCCGCACATCTCGCAACGTATGGCGAGATGGTTGTCCTTCTTCGCGGAGTACAACTTCCGTGTGGAGTACAAACCCGGAAGACTCAATGTAGTGGCCGACGCGTTATCGCGTCGACCTGACTATGCGGAGACGGTCGACGCCAACGCTGTTGGCGTCGTGAGGACAAGTGTGCCGTCGTCAACGTTGATTGACGACGTGAAGAACGCGTATGCAAGGGATGCAGACGCGAAGGGGCTGCTGGAGTTCCTCGCAGCACCTTCCGACGTGGCACGTCGGAAGCTAACCCCTCATCTTCGAGCTCGTGTACACCGCTATCGTGTACACGAAGGCCTACTGTTGTACAGTGCAGTAGACGACAATGCGGATCGCATTGTCGTTCCGAATGATCATGACCTCCGGTTGAGGATCATGTTCGAGTATCACGATGCCCCCACGGCAGGGCATCCGGGTCATGAGAAGACATACACTCTTCTCACGCGTGACTTCTACTGGCACCACCAGTACAAGTGGGTGCGCAAGTATGTACGTGCTTGCGAGGTTTGTCAACGCGTGAAGCCTGCGCAGTTCTCGCAGGCTCCTCTTCAATCACTACCGACTCCGTCGGAGTGTTGGCAGTCCATGTCCATGGACTTTGTCTTCGGTCTTCCGCCTGACAGCAAGCGGAGGACGGGCATCGTTGTCTTTGTGGACAGATTCAGCAAGATGGTTCATCTTGCTGCCGTCCCGGATACTGTTACAGCCGCGCAGACTGCGCGACTGTTTGTTGACATGGTGTTCAAACACCATGGCATGCCGCTCGACATTGTGTCAGACCGTGATCCACGCTTCACAGCGCGGTTCTGGCAAGAAGTGTTTACACTTCTTGGCTCACAGTTATCAATGTCGACTGCGGATCATCCGCAGACGGACGGACAGACCGAACGTGTCAACCGTGTACTGGGTGACACGTTGAAGAGCTACGCTCACTCGTTCCCGCACTGGAGCGAGTGCTTGCCGATGGCAGAGTTTGCCATGAACAACTCGGTGCATGCCTCGACAGGGCATACACCGTTCTACGTGAACGCCACGAGGCATCCACGATTGCCGAGCATGCTCGGCGGGGTAGCTTTCTCCTTAAGTGGGGGAGGATCTACGGTTGCGTCCGAACAACCGCAGAATGCAACTGATAGCAGCACACTATCAGCTGCGGTGACGCGTGCGACGTCTCGTTCGAGCAGGAACGAGCGCGCGATGTCTGTGCCGGGCACAGACATGAGAGATGATAGCGAGCAGGCAGGGCCTGCTGCTGACAAGGGCGACAAGCTGAAAGGATTCAGCTCGGGTGCGCTAGACTTTGTCCAGCGAAGACAAGCCGTCATACGGTTTGTCCAGGATGCTATCGCAGCTTCTGTCGATCGACAGAAGCTGAACGCTGATAATGTTGGTAGGGGCAACATAAATGAATTCAAAGTGGGTTCATTAGTTTTGTTAGCTACACAAAACCTGCCTAAACATGCCGTGTCTGACTTTGGAGCAAGCAAGCTTGCTCCAAGATTCATTGGGCCGTTCAAAGTACTTGAACGGCATGGTAACGCGTACCGGCTGGACATACCGTCCAGCATGAGGCTCCACCCGACCTTCTACGTCGGGCGGTTGAAGCCGTACGTGCAGCACGGACTACCTAGGGTTGGTAGTCCGACCGAGGAGTGCGAGGGGCCTGGAAGGCCTTCTCGAGACCGTCGACACGGTCGATCAACCGTTTCACTCTCGTCCCAAGACCGGACGAGAGGTTCGAGGCAGTCTGAGCTGCCTCGCAGACCTCAGCACAGAGGACACGAACCTCCTGCTTCAGAGCAGCTATCTCAGCGCTCTGTGTCTGCTCCAGCGCAGCAACTGTGCAGGGCACGATCGTCATGGTCATAGCGTTGACCATGCGGAGGGAGTGTTCCCACCCCCTCCGCCGCCGTTGCGCGACGCGCGTGGAGCGATCCGCTGGATTGTGGAGCGGATTGTGGCTCATAAGAGAACAAACTCTCAAGGGGTTCGTTTTCGTATTCGTTGGAGAGGATTTCCTCCCCATCGAGATACATGGGAGCCGCGGAACGTCCTGATGGAGGACGTTCCGGAAATGGTGAGGGCGTATGAAGCCCACCATAACTTGCAGGGTTAAACCCTGCACGAAGAGTGCTGCGGTCAGCCACAGCACTCGGAGCTTCGCGTGGCACAATACGACCACGGAGTCCCTTGATGTGATCGGGTACACGGACGACCGTGTACCCCAGGGGATCACTTTCGGTGAGACGTGTTGCCAAGGGTTGGCAACACGGGCAGGGTGTGCCAAAGGGAACGGCACATGGGATCCCCGCTTCCATGGACTGATCATGGAGGCGTTCACACTTACCACGCGTAGTGTAAGTGTAGTAGCGATCGCGAGCCGCAGCAACGCGCTCGCGATATGCCTTCGGGCCTTTGTTGAAGTTTTCAACAAAGGCGTTCCACGACTGACAAAGTGCCTGCCACTCCGGCACTTTGCTCTTGCGCGAAGTCTTCTTCGCTGCATAGTATCGGAGCTCGTGGAAGAGTCCGATATAGTAGTCGCGTCTTTGAGTCTCGGACTCAAAGACAACCTTAGCGGCGACGTCGTCGTCGTTGATACTGTTGCATGAGTACAACAGTATCGGGTTCGGTGGTGAACTAGCACCGAACCGGTCATGGATTTCTGCCTCAGTAGGCATCCATGGTGTGCGCACTGGCGAATCAGTGCCCTCGACATGGGGGACGCTTCATCATCACTGCGCGGACGCTTCGAGCTTGAAGCGTCCGAGGCCTCATCACGAGGTCGTCGAGATCCCACGGGTGGGTCTGACGTGTCTTCAGACGAAGACACGGGAGCGGGAGCCTTGACATCAACCTCCCCCTCCTCGACATCCTCCTCGTAGTCGAGGATGTCTTCGTAGTCCTCTCCAAAGAGTTCTTTGAGAGGGACAGCAGGATTCTTAATCTCTGCTAGAGAAGAAGACTTCTTCTTCTTCTCATGCTTCTCCTTATGGAGAGCATGGTACTTGGTGACAGAGAGCTTCTCTGTCGGACCGCTGGAAGCAGCAGTGCAAGTGGGCACTGCTGAGGTCGTTGTTCCTGCTGCAGAGGCAGCAGGTGAGGCTTGCGCGTCCGCAGAAGCGGACGGAAACGTGGGTGTTGGCGAGTCTATTGCGAAATGAACTCGGATTTCTCGGGAACTTGACGGTCTTGTCAAGTTCTGTTGATTGACGTATCGAGACCGATGCGTCGAATCTTAACGGGGGGATGGTGTAACGGGGTTACACGTACAAGTGGTTGTACCACTTGTAACTCTAACAGTTAGGATAACTGTTAGAGGTTGGATATGGGCCTCAGACCTTGGTGTGCTGTACACACCAATGGATACATGGGCGAACCACATTATTGGGTGGTTCGTGTGCATTTGTGCATATTATTGGTAGAAAGTAACGGATTTCTACCAATCACTGAGCAGAGTTTCTGCCAACCACACGTTGGCAGACCCTTTAGAAATAGATAACAAACAGTTTTAGGAGGTTCATAATTGGCTTATGCCAAATTCAATAACAGTTTTCATTTTACGGTATTTTGCAGTTTAATTTAGTTATATTTGATTTAATTATACTTATTTAAATAAGTATACTTAACTCCTTGGACGCGGCGGTTTTTGCACGTGTTGTGTTGTTCTGTACAACATAACAAGACTTGATTTCAGTATGCCAAAAATTCCGCAAAACCGAACTGATGTATCAATGGACAAATCTGTCGACTGTGATTGGTGACACGTGGACGCATTCTACAACTTGACTGGTAGTTCAAAACACGTGGTGAACCAAAACTTTTCACAAATTTGAAACGTAGAGAAACAAAAGTCGGTTCCCCTCGGCTCATTCGATTGACACGCACGTAATCGCGCACGTCGCGCCATGGATATCAAGGTGGTGTGGCCTCTACTACGCAAGGCCAACTGGACAGCAAGACCTCCGACAGGACTCGACGTTCAGTACGCTTGCGTTATGTTATTGATGTTGTAATTACTCTAATGCGCTGTATTTTATTTGACGTAGCTTTGACTATGTAAAGCCAGGATGTAGTCGGAAGACTGGTACTAGGGGCGTTGACTATTTTAACGGGGAGGGCGAGCTGCTGGCGTATGTGCGCGGTGATAAGAATGGCAGTAGCCGCCTCTGATCCGGGGCTGCTTGCATTGGGATGGGCGGACAACAACATTGTCTACTTCTTGGCTTCTCATGTTAGTGCGGACCGTACATCTGTGCAGCGTCGAGATAAAAATGGCGTGATGTCGACGGTACCCTGTCCAGCGCTAGTTGCTGAGTATCAACGATACATGGGAGGCGTGGATCGTCACGATCAACTACGACTCCAATCTTACTCAATGCAGCTATCGACAAGGTAATATGTTGACACGGGTGACTTATGATTTCGATTTTATGCTGACGTACTAATGTCAACGTATTTTTCTAACTTTATGCTGTTCTGGACGCAGGTTCACTAAGTACTACAAAAACCTGTTTCTGAGACTGGTAGATATGGCTGTTGTCAACGCGTATATCATTCACAAGGCGACACAAGAAGCAGAGCAAAAGGACGCGCATTTCGCATTCCTCTCCGCGTTGCACCAGCAGCTGCTTGCTCAGTCCGAAATGGATTTTACCCAGACGACGGTACCTTCACCGTCGAAGCCGCGGCGTGTGAACACGCTACCTGCTATGGTCACTAGTGAACACAACCTAGTTTTGACGGCTGCAAAGCGAGATAATGATGGTGTGAAGCGTACACGACAGCGTGGGTGCAAGGTTTGCTTGTATTACAAGCCTAAGGGTCAAAAGCGGGGAAAGAGCTCGCGATACTACTGCCCGACGTGCACGGTGAAGATGGAAGGGTTGATTCCTCTTTGCAATACCGTCCGTGGGTACACGGAAAATGAAGGCTTGACGTGCTCACAAATTTGGCACTTAGTCTGGCACAACGGGGAGTTGCTCCTCATGAGTGCCGTATTCGCCGTCGTTCTGTCAAAGAGTAGGCTAAACACTTGAAATACATCGTACTGATAGCACACAGCTACATGTTAGATCCATGCTGTGTTGCAGGGTGGTGGAAACGTCACGTAGCCTTACAGACCGACCGGAAACTGAGCTGGACACCTGTGACGAGCATACCTTCGCCACTCGCCGCTTCGTAGAGTATGGCACATCGCTGCTGGCCTGTTGCTTCTTGCTGGCGCCGCGCAGACAGAAGCTGAGCACGTCATGGCGCTAGGAATGAGCGTCTCGAAGCTCCGCGGTTGCAGTGAGCGGAGCGCCTGTGGCTATGACCGCTGCCATTAAATTTTTTAAAAAAATGCCTTTCTACACCCGTGTCAAAAGGGGTTTGATTAGGTAAAATGCAACTGATAATGAAGCATCACGTTTTTGCGAGGAATATTAATGGAGAGCTTAGCTACATGTTGTGCGCAAAACATCCATTTTGATATTAGTGCTCAGTATACCATTCTGAAACTAATACATTTTCTTACGCTGTTCTGTACAACATAAGTCATATGTTATGATGTTCCCGTCAACATCCGCGTCCAAGGGGTTAAATTAAGTCTATTCTAATTGCACGCTTCCTCATACACGTAAGCGCACGTGTACGCCATCTAATAGGTCTAGGTACACCCATTACAATATGGTGTCACCATTCGATCCAAGTTGACTTGCTTCTTGCAGCATCTTTGAATGAAGGCAGCTGGATAACATTTCCTGGTATATTGTAAATTCATAAAGCAACCTTTAGTGTCATGCAGCAACCTTAACAAAAAAGCAAACATATTTTTTCAAAAAGCAACCTTACCCGAGGTTGGTTTTGTTGTGGCTGTCCCCCTTCGCTTAGCGTTCTTAGGGGGTGATGCACGATCTGAATAGAACACAACTTCCATGAGCTTCAAAGATTTCAGGCTTCCAAATAAAGGAAACTCCTTACCTTCTTCAGAATTCACTTCTTCGATAGAGACCTCAGAGCTGGACCCACCATCATTATCTTCCTCTTCATAGGCTTCATCACGGCTATAGTCGCTGCTTTCAGTGTCGCCCCCCAGACCAATTGTAGCCAAAACGTCTTTGAGATGCGGCGATGTACGTTTGCGGCCTGAAATAATACAGTCTTAGTCAGTATGCTTTACGCTAGACCATATAGACGAACTTTAGTTCTCGTACCAGACTTCCGTGTGCCCGGTGTCCTAGCCATGCCGCTCCTTGCCTCGTTTAGGTCGCCAACCTCGCTCGTGCTCGACGCGTGTACTCGCTCCCGCGCAATTTCTGGAATGAGAGGCTCACATTGATCGTACTTAATAAATAATCGCACTTAGGCGGGTTGATATAGTACAGAATCGTACTTAAAAACACCGATTCTACACCTTTGCCCGTCCAATCTGGGAATAGTCTCAAGCAAAGTGGTACCGTCATATTTACCTTATCGCAAATATCACACTACTACTCGCTAAACATCAATGAATCAGGGAATGCTTGCAGTCAAGCAGGGACTCGCAAGCTGTCTGGCTTGTGCATCGCCTACGCGCCGTAGACCATGTCTTTCATCACCTCCGCCGCGTTCACTGCGTCACGGGCGTGAAGCTCCATCTTGGTGACCAACGTTGGCGTGATGAACTTCATGCTGGCATGAGCAGCTCGCTCCAGGAAGCGCATCGTGCGCTCCTTGATGGTCAGGGGGTTGCCATCCTCGTCCACCATGTTACTGCGGTCACAAATCTCGGCACGATCCAAAGCCAAACGCTCCTTAATGTGAGTCTTCAGTGAATACGGGGCGAGGCGTAGCAAAACGAGATCATTCAGGCGCGAAGGCGGCAGGTTTGGGCGCGAAGGCGGGCTCCTTCGGGCGTGGCAAGCAGGCAGCAAGTTTTGACCGGCAGCTCATCACCTTGCGAGTCCCTGCTTGACTGCAAGTATTCCCTGATTCATTGATGTTTAGCGAGTAGTAGTGTGATATTTGCGATAAGGTAAATATGACGGTACCACTTTGCTTGAGACTATTCCCAGATTGGACGGGCAAAGGTGTAGTACAGCTGGATTTTTTTCTAATTTATTTTTTTTTTTTTTGATTTTATCTTACCACTAGCCGAGTGGCGCCCGCTTTTGCGGGCGGTTTGTATGTGTTTGGTTGAAACCCGTGGTGCTCACTGTTCCAGTTCGCCCCACTACTCACCACCGGCGCCACACCTTCGGCACGCGCCTGTTGGCCGAGGTGCTACCTTCGCTCCGCTCGGTAGGATGTATTTTAGCCAATCACCAGTGGGGCAGCTCACTCGCTTCGCGAGCTCGCAGCTATTATTTCGTACTTACGAGTCCGGAATCTTTTTCGGTGCAAGATATTTGCCCATCATTTTTGTATCTTGATTTCAGTAAGCGTCGATTCGTGTCAGTTTCAAAAATTCCCATCCACGTATCCTTAGAATCGCAAAGTGTCTGTCCGTAGTCCGCACACCCGGCCACAAAATTTTCATTGGACAAAATTATGATTTTTGCACATACAAACATCAAGATAAATTCAACGTTACGCTGCATAATGCAGCTTAATAAAAAGGACTAAGCTGCATTATGCAGCACTCCGGGTTGGAGGGGTTAATTGGCAATCGGCTCTTAACGGCAGCAGAGATGGATGTCATGGCTTGGCGTGTGGGGCAGTTAAAACTGGGGGCTACAGATCGGATGATTGTGGGCTATGTATCCATCGTACTGAAGACGGTGGCCGGATGCCAAGGAGACTTAATTCAGCGCCGCAAGACGAACAGGTGCCCTCAACCGTGCTCCTCGGCACGGTAGTTGCAAGATGAGTCCATTTACTAAGCGATACTTGGTTCGTTTCTTGTTAAAGTTTCCTTAAATCCCACCACTAGTTCAAAGATGGAGCTGCATATCAAGCGAAAGTACCATCACTGCCACCATTGCCATCGGCACATCACGACTCGGCTTTGTTGGAAGTGACTAGATTTGCCTTGATAACGTCGAATGCAGCAACGTACTGGTTGACGTTAGCTACTTCCCCTGGTTTCTGGTGCACTTTATTCTTCGTAGTTCGGAGAGACTGTTCCGTGAAAGAACCTGCCAAGTTGCTTGGAACCAGGAACACGAAGTGGAAATGATCTTGTGCAATCTTGTGGTACTTTTTGAGCTCCTCTAAAACCTTTTTCAGTGCCGCATGATTGATTCCATGATCCAGGTTGATGGTCATCTGCAAACCAAAACACTCGTTCCCGACCACGATGAATGCATCCAGAGCACCAAAGTTTTTTGCCGTCGGACGATAGTAGGTATTCTGTTGAAGCTTCGCGATATCTTTCACAGCGGAAAACCGTTCTGTCTTTATCTTCTTGATTGTGAGTGTGCGTAATGGCGCTGAAGACAGCGGACGCAAGTTTAGCTCGAACGGCTCGGACTGCATGGGCAGTATAACAGAAAACCATCTGTGGCACAGCAACTCGTATACTTTGCCCAGTAGCACACTTGTGGATCCCGAGTCGTCAGCTGCTTGTGCTATCGCAAAATGCGACATCGCTTGGACACTATCGTCAGACATCGTGAAAATGACTTTCTCAGCAATGTATTCGGACAAAAAATCAAGATAGTACTTGTCAGCGTAGTCGTCTGTGCTCGGCATCATCGCGATAACACGGTCGCTGTACATACTGTCTCTCACAGCTTGATCAAGTTTGACATACGACAAGATCTTCGACCCAACAAACGACTTAATTGCTGATTCCAGTTGTGCTTCCTCACTCGTTTCCGAAAGAGCGAAGACTGATCTGGCAATACCACCAAATTTGTCGAATCTCTTGATCAAAGCATCATCTGCGAGTTTAATGTCATCAAGAAGGGAGTTGTAGTCTTGCATCTCTTCCAAAGTCCACACTGGCATAATATACCTGCGAGAGTCAACTTTTAAGTAGTCGTTCATTCCTTTCAGTCCGGGGGAAGCAAATAGAATGGAGACTCCTTTCCAACCAACAAGGTGCGTCGATTTCGCCTCGACAAGCCGAAGCACGCGGTCCTTGCCACTCAGCATATCAACTTCATCTTCGTTCAATTTAATGAACTCCTTGGTTTTGGCGTCGTACAATTGGTAATACATGTCGAAATTCAGCACCAAATCAAAAGCAGGGAGCTCCTCCACTTCCTCTTTGTCCCCCAATATTAGCTGAAAGATGCAGTAGAGGTAGAACCAACTCTTCCCCGTGCCGGGATTTCCCGTCACAACCAAATTGGCCGGGGATCGGGTTTCAAAAGACTCCTTCACCCTGCCCATTAATTGTTCATAGATCACTCGGTACGCGCCTCTCTCCAAAACCTTTTTGTATCGGGTCACCGGATGTGCCATTTGCGGGAACTGGTTCATAGTGAAATACGGGATTTCGCCGCCATCCACTTTAGTCTTCTTCACAATCCTATCGTCAACGAACCAATCTTGTCCACGAGTGCGTTTTCCTGTACTGGTTTGCTTCGGAACCACCACCAGCACGAGAACTTGGAACTGATCTTGTTCGCGGAGCTCTCCGACGTATTCTTTAAGAAGCTTCATCGATTCCATCTTCATGAGCTTTGTGTTCGAGTGTTGAGGGTGCCCATCTATATCGAGAGCCACAGATGCCGCGCCATCCTCGTCTAGCTCTAGCCATGGGCCGCCCTCCGACTTCGCCAGGAAGAGCTGTAGATCCCTTGCAATAAGACCCTTGAATCTCTCGTCATTTACAAACTTCTCTTTGATATCATCCCATATCACGGTCTTCAACGCCGACACTGAAGCACTGTCGTCGATGCCCACCTCGAACGCGCTGCCCGCCGCACCAACTATCGCACAGAAAAGCTTCACCATCTTTCCTCGAGCTGGCAGATTCTGGAATGTTAGGAAGTAGGGAGGAGAATTTTCTGTGTGACTTTGATTTTCAACCAATGTTGAGACGCCATGGACACGGGCTGTTGTAACGTCCCTTCACCTCAACGACGTACAGCGCCTCATCATTGGTTGAAACTCTCCTTCGTGTCCGCTTAAGTACGCCAAAATTCCGGCTCGAGTATGTCGTCACGGCGTGACTGGTATTAATAATGACGTCGTGCATCTTGCGAGATTTGAGGCATGGATGATCTTGGGATCTCGCTTAAAGTGCCCTTTTACAAGTCATTGACTTAATTTTGTAAACTATAGTTTAGTCCCTTGCTTCGCAGAAGGGTTAATTGACCATTTTCCACAAGCCCATTCTTCATCTATACTCAAGACTTATTCTATGCATTACTCTATTCGTCTCCATCCTTCATCTACCTAACAGCTCTGCGCAAATCATTACTTCAACACAACTAAACAGAGGCGGACTGTATTGCGAATGCTCGTTCGCTCCTCTCTCCAAATATTGTCCCTGAAGCTTCAAAACCTCGACGTAGACCCACAACGACAGGTTTAACTGAGCAGGAATTATGGCGTCGTCAAGTTCACGCTTTCCATACCGCTGAGATCAATGTTGACATGTATGCGGAGTATATTTCCATCAGATGTTCGGCTTCAATTCTCTTTTTCTACGGGAACCACCCATACTATTGGTTACTGATAAAATCGTCGGCAGCAGAGATGGATGTCATGGCTTGGCGTGTGGGGCAGTTAAAACTGCTGGGGCTACAGATCGGATGATTGTGGGCTATGTATCCATCGTACTGAAGACGGTGGCCGGATGCCAAGGAGACTTAATTCAGCGCCGCAAGACGAACAGGTGCTCTCAACCGTGCTCCTCGGCACGGTAGTTGCAAGATGAGTCCATTTACTAAGCGATACTTGGTTCGTTTCTTGTTAAAGTTTCCTTAAATCCCACCACTAGTTCAAAGATGGAGCTGCATATCAAGCGAAAGTACCATCACTGCCACCATTGCCATCGGCACATCACGACTCGGCTTTGTTGGAAGTGACTAGATTTGCCTTGATAACGTCGAATGCAGCAACGTACTGGTTGACGTTAGCTACTTCCCCTGGTTTCTGGTGCACTTTATTCTTCGTAGTTCGGAGAGACTGTTCCGTGAAAGAACCTGCCAAGTTGCTTGGAACCAGGAACACGAAGTGGAAATGATCTTGTGCAATCTTGTGGTACTTTTTGAGCTCCTCTAAAACCTTTTTCAGTGCCGCATGATTGATTCCATGATCCAGGTTGATGGTCATCTGCAAACCAAAACACTCGTTCCCGACCACGATGAATGCATCCAGAGCACCAAAGTTTTTGCCGTCGGACGATAGTAGGTATTCTGTTGAAGCTTCGCGAGATCTTGCACCGAGGAAAACCGATATGGCTGGAGCTTCTTGATTGTGAGTGTGCGTAATGGCGCTGAAGACAGCGGACGCAGGTTTAGCTCGAACGGCTCGGACTGCATGGGCAGTATAACAGAAAACCATCTGTGGCACAGCAACTCGTATACTTTGCCCAGTAGCACACTTGTGGATCCCGAGTCGTCAGCTGCTTGTGCTATCGCAAAATGCGACATCGCTTGGACACTATCGTCAGACATCGTGAAAATGACTTTCTCAGCAATGTATTCGGACAAAAAATCAAGATAGTACTTGTCAGCGTAGTCGTCTGTGCTCGGCATCATCGCGATAACACGGTCGCTGTACATACTGTCTCCCACAGCTTGATCAAGTTTGACATACGACAAGATCTTCGACCCAACAAACGACTTAATTACTGATTCCAGTTGTGCTTCCTCACTCGTTTCCGAAAGAGCGAAGACCGATCTGGCAATACCACCAAATTTGTCGAATCTCTCGATCAAAGCATCATCTGCGAGTTTAATGTCATCATGGAGGGAGTTGTAGTCTTGCATCTCTTCCAAAGTCCACACTGGCATAATATACCTGCGAGAGTCAACTTTTAAGTAGTCGTTCATTCCTTTCAGTCCGGGGGAAGCAAATAGAATGGAGACTCCTTTCCAACCAACAAGGTGCGTCGATTTCGCCTCGACAAGCCGAAGCACGCGGTCCTTGCCACTCAGCATATCAACTTCATCTTCGTTCAATTTAATGAACTCCTTGGTTTTGGCGTCGTACAATTGATAATACATGTCGAAATTCAGCACCAAATCAAAAGCAGGGAGCTCCTCCACTTCCTCTTTGTCCCCCAATATTAGCTGAAAGATGCAGTAGAGGTAGAACCAACTCTTCCCCGTGCCGGGATTTCCCGTCACAACCAAATTGGCCGGGGATCGGGTTTCAAAAGACTCCTTCACCCTGCCCATTAATTGTTCATAGATCACTCGGTACGCGCCTCTCTCCAAAACCTTTTTGTATCGGGTCACCGGATGTGCCATTTGCGGGAACTGGTTCATAGTGAAATACGGGATTTCGCCGCCATCCACTTTAGTCTTCTTCACAATCCTATCGTCAACGAACCAATCTTGTCCACGAGTGCGTTTTCCTGTACTGGTTTGCTTCGGAACCACCACCAGCACGAGAACTTGGAACTGATCTTGTTCGCGGAGCTCTCCGACGTATTCTTTAAGAAGCTTCATCGATTCCATCTTCATGAGCTTTGTGTTCGAGTGTTGAGGGTGCCCATCTATATCGAGAGCCACAGATGCCGCGCCATCCTCGTCTAGCTCTAGCCATGGGCCGCCCTCCGACTTCGCCAGGAAGAGCTGTAGATCCCTTGCAATAAGACCCTTGAATCTCTCGTCATTTACAAACTTCTCTTTGATATCATCCCATATCACGGTCTTCAACGCCGACACTGAAGCACTGTCGTCGATGCCCACCTCGAACGCGCTGCCCGCCGCACCAACTATCGCACAGAAAAGCTTCACCATCTTTCCTCGAGCTGGCAGATTCTGGAATGTTAGGAAGTAGGGAGGAGAATTTTCTGAAGGTGTGTGTGTGACTTTGATTTTCAACCAATGTTGAGACGCCATGGACACGGGCTGTTGTAACGTCCCTTCACCTCAACGACGTACAGCGCCTCATCATTGGTTGAAACTCTCCTTCGTGTCCGCTTAAGTACGCCAAAATTCCGGCTCGAGTATGTCGTCACGGCGTGACTGGTATTAATAATGACGTCGTGCATCTTGCGAGATTTGAGGCATGGATGATCTTGGGATCTCGCTTAAAGTGCCCTTTTACAAGTCATTGACTTAATTTTGTAAACTATAGTTTAGTCCCTTGCTTCGCAGAAGGGTTAATTGACCATTTTCCACAAGCCCATTCTTCATCTATACTCAAGACTTATTCTATGCATTACTCTATTCGTCTCCATCCTTCATCTACCTAACAGCTCTGCGCAAATCATTACTTCAACACAACTAAACAGAGGCGGACTGTATTGCGAATGCTCGTTCGCTCCTCTCTCCAAATATTGTCCCTGAAGCTTCAAAACCTCGACGTAGACCCACAACGACAGGTTTAACTGAGCAGGAATTATGGCGTCGTCAAGTTCACGCTTTCCATACCGCTGAGATCAATGTTGACATGTATGCGGAGTATATTTCCATCAGATGTTCGGCTTCAATTCTCTTTTTCTACGGGAACCACCCATACTATTGGTTACTGATAAAATCGTCGGCAGCAGAGATGGATGTCATGGCTTGGCGTGTGGGGCAGTTAAAACTGCTGGGGCTACAGATCGGATGATTGTGGGCTATGTATCCATCGTACTGAAGACGGTGGCCGGATGCCAAGGAGACTTAATTCAGCGCCGCAAGACGAACAGGTGCCCTCAACCGTGCTCCTCGGCACGGTAGTTGCAAGATGAGTCCATTTACTAAGCGATACTTGGTTCGTTTCTTGTTAAAGTTTCCTTAAATCCCACCACTAGTTCAAAGATGGAGCTGCATATCAAGCGAAAGTACCATCACTGCCACCATTGCCATCGGCACATCACGACTCGGCTTTGTTGGAAGTGACTAGATTTGCCTTGATAACGTCGAATGCAGCAACGTACTGGTTGACGTTAGCTACTTCCCCTGGTTTCTGGTGCACTTTATTCTTCGTAGTTCGGAGAGACTGTTCCGTGAAAGAACCTGCCAAGTTGCTTGGAACCAGGAACACGAAGTGGAAATGATCTTGTGCAATCTTGTGGTACTTTTTGAGCTCCTCTAAAACCTTTTTCAGTGCCGCATGATTGATTCCATGATCCAGGTTGATGGTCATCTGCAAACCAAAACACTCGTTCCCGACCACGATGAATGCATCCAGAGCACCAAAGTTTTTTGCCGTCGGACGATAGTAGGTATTCTGTTGAAGCTTCGCGATATCTTTCACAGCGGAAAACCGTTCTGTCTTTATCTTCTTGATTGTGAGTGTGCGTAATGGCGCTGAAGACAGCGGACGCAGGTTTAGCTCGAACGGCTCGGACTGCATGGGCAGTATAACAGAAAACCATCTGTGGCACAGCAACTCGTATACTTTGCCCAGTAGCACACTTGTGGATCCCGAGTCGTCAGCTGCTTGTGCTATCGCAAAATGCGACATCGCTTGGACACTATCGTCAGACATCGTGAAAATGACTTTCTCAGCAATGTATTCGGACAAAAAATCAAGATAGTACTTGTCAGCGTAGTCGTCTGTGCTCGGCATCATCGCGATAACACGGTGGCTGTACATACTGTCTCTCACAGCTTGATCAAGTTTGACATACGACAAGATCTTCGACCCAACAAACGACTTAATTGCTGATTCCAGTTGTGCTTCCTCACTCGTTCCCGAAAGAGCGAAGACCGATCTGGCAATACCACCAAATTTGTCGAATCTCTTGATCAAAGCATCATCTGCGAGTTTAATGTCATTGTTGGAAACCGTACCGTCTTTTGAGACGATCTGAGAAGTTGAAGACGTCTTATGAAACTTAGCTAGCAGAGTGATGGTAGAAAGGCATCGATTCCGCACTCGGCGGACCTGCCTTCAGTCCGAAAGTTTCCTTTAACCAAACAAGTTGTGTGTGAGTGCATTTGATTCAACTCCGACAGGGTTACGAGCCCAAACCCAAGCTACGACCTACGCTACACATCGGTAAACAACACTACCACAACAAGATGCCATCCTCAAGCGACTCAGACGACGACAGACGCAAAAGCAACAAGGACAAGAAGTTCCACATCAACTCGTCCGGCAACCCAGTGCATTGGGACGGAGAGAACTGGCCTTTCTACAAGAAAGCCATGACTGTGGCGTTCCAGAGAGACTTGCTCGAGCAGATCGCGACCGGTAAGGTCAAGGAAGACGACCAGTGGAGTCAAGACGAGAAGGATGAGCACACCAAGAAGCAAGCCAAGATCCAGATGCTGATCATGGGCTCGCTGAAGACCACACTCGCTCAGCAGTTGATGGACCAGAAGAATGGTACCGACATGTGGGCTGAGCTGTGCAAGATCTACGAAGGAAAGAACAACGATGCCACCAAGGCGCAGAAAGTGTACCGCTTACAAGGAGAGCTGCACCGGACTCATCTGCGCACGAATGGTGACGTGCGTGCACACTTGTACACCATGTTTCGCATCAAGAACGAACTCGACGAGCTCGGCTCGCCACTGAGCGACCTCCAGATGGTGGATATGCTGCTAAGAAGTCTCCCGACGCAAATTTGCTACAACGAACTCCGAAGAAAAGTGCTATTTAGCTCCAATATGGGCAAATACACACCTGAGTTGTTGCGAGAATTGATTCTCACGGCTGAGTCTCGTAGCAAGGACTGGGAGAAGAATGCATTTGGGAATAATCAAGGCTCCAAGAAGAAAGTAAGTTCTTCAGGAAACCAGAAAGACAGCAGCAACAAACCTTCTGGTGACTCAACTAAGAAGAAGACACCGAAGACTGAGATCGAGTGTTTTAATTGTGGTGTCAAAGGCCACTATAAGAGCAACTGCCCAGAGCTGGAGGAGAAATCCAGCGCCAAGAAGAATGGACAGGCCAAGATGGCACGCATTGGTGAGAAGTCTGTGGAAGAAGTGACCTCACAAAACGCAGATGAAGTTGTCAACATCGCACACAAACGTGACGTGGTGGTGGGAGAAGTAGTGAAGCGCGTCGCTAAGAACTACGATCCAAGCCGTTGGTACTTCGATAGCGGGACCAACGCTCACATTGTGACCAGTAAGGAGTATTTCACTGTGTTGAACAGCATGGAGGACAGTGACTGGAACCCGACAATATCAGGGTTTGCTGATGGTGTTGATGCCCAAGCAGAAGGATTTGGAACGATTCTACTAGCCAGTATGATTGATGAAGAGATGGTTTTCGTTTTCGTGGAGGATGTACTATATGTACCTGCGGCTGGATGCAACCTGTTCTCGCCGGGACAAGCATTGGAGCAGGGATTCAAGATGTCTTGGGATCAGGAGGCAATGATTTTCGGCATGTCAAAGGATGGTACAGAGGTGATTCGAACGAAACAAGACCATCGCTTATGGACTGTCGAAGTGCACAATATTGGTGGTGTCAAAGTCAACAGCAAGAAGACTGCAGCAGTTAAGAAGCGTGTACTGGCAAATTTTGCAGTGACTGATGGAGTTGAGGATCTTGACGTCTGGCACACGCGCCTCGGACACACTTGTCCAGAGTACATACGCCTGATGGTTGATCGCGGGATGGCCAAGGGCATCATGCTAAAGAAACGTGAGAAAATGGATTGCGCTGACTGTCATTTCGGCAAGCAGAGACGTAAGTCGTTTCGCAAGAAGCTCGAGCGCAACATCGAGAAGGTGAATGACATGATCTTCGCTGACTTATTGATTCCTGGTCTACACAATGGGACACAGTACAGTGCAGTGTTGGTCATTATGGACGGATTCTCTCGCTTCGTGACCACATACCTGTTGAAGTCTAAGACAGAAGGGAAAGTGAACGAATACATGAAGCAGTATATCGCGTGGGCCGAACGGCAACACGGACGCCGGGTGGACACAGTTGTGACTCGCCAGTGGTGTGCTGAGACTCACGATAAAGACGACGAAGTTATTGGACCTGTGAAGGAGGTGCTAACGGACAAAGGCAAGGAGTTTTGCAACAATGCAATGGAGCGTTGGTACGCAGACAAGGGAATTGTTCACACCAAAGTTGGTCCCACATCGTCGCAGTTGAACCTGGTAGAGCGGACTCACCAGACTTTGATCAGTATGGTCAAGACCATGATGCACGACTCGGGGTTACCGAGGTCGTTCTGGACACATGCCCTACAAACTGCAGTCTACATCAAGAACAGAGTTTTCTGTAAGGGGGCTGGCCGTACGCCGTATGAAATGGTGTATGGAACGAAACCGGATCTTCATCATATCCGGACTTTTGGTTCACTGGTGTATTGCCACACTCCGGTCGCCAAGCGTACGAAGTTGGCTGTGAACTGCAAGGTGGGATTTCTTATCGGCTACCAGGAAGATGTTGTGGGTTGTCAAGTGTATTTCCCTACGGAGCATCAGAAAGGCTTCGTTGCAGACGTGAAAGTGAACGAGTCAATTAAGTATAAGGACAGATACGGCGGTACGTTCAAGGCCAAAGTGAACAAATGGCTGCAAACGTTTACAGAGTTTGTCGAAGATGGCTACTTTGACGATGGAGATAGTGACAGTGAAGAATCTTCACAACACGCGGAGTGTGATGCAGATTCAGTTCGCGAAGACAGTAACGTGGACATGGTCAGTGTGGCTGAGAGTGAAGAGCTGGATGCCGAGAGAGCGACTCAGTGGAATGAGATGGTACAGAACAGTGTACTACCTACATTCGAGGATGCACCAAGTAGCACGCCAAGCAGCAAACTGGCCGATGAAGACCAACAAGTATGGCAAGACATGTTGGAGAATAGTTCCATGCCGGACTACGAGCTTGCGTTAGTTCAAACGCAGGAGGGCGAAGACGATGCCAGCACCGAGGGACATGAGAACGAGGATGAACATCGTGAACATGACGGTGATTTTGACGATGCTCAAGTGAGCATCGAGAGCGAGGACGTTGATTTTGACGATGCTCAAGTCGAGAGCGATGACGATGCCGATGCGGCAGTGAGTGAACACGATAATTGTGAATTTGACGGTGATGACGATTTTGCAGGCGGAGAATTCATTGAGTTTGAACACGAAGATGTTGCTAATCACGTTACAGACCTTGTTTCAGTCTCAGAAGATGTGGAGAGTGACGAGAATGGATGCGATTTCTTGTTTGACCCGAGTGATGAACATGAAGCTGAGTGGAACAGCAACCTGAGTGACGAAGTAGATGATCCTCCAAGGCAAACAATACAGATCCCAGTCCGGGATGATGTTCTTGGATTTCCTCAGCAGATGCTAGTGGGAAAAGTACACCCTAGGGACGAAGAGGTTCGCTGCACACAAGACCGGAAGCGTACCAAGGTGAACGCACAGCGAGTGATAGCAGCAAGACGAGCTGGACTCCGAGAAATTGCTGAGCGTAAACCATTCGAAGATTTTGAGGTTTGTTCGGCGTTCAAAGCGCTGCATGAGGATCGACGCGGCAAGGGTGGTTTACGGGCTAGTGACATCAAAATACCCACGAACTACAGAGAAGCAATGAGGTCAAAACAATCGAGTTTCTGGAAAGAGGCTATGGACAAGGAGATGGCTGCACTGAAGTCCAAGGATGTGCTGAAGCAGATTCCAAGATCGGATATGCCGGCAGGACAGCATGCCATCAAGACAATGTGGGTTTTCGACGTGAAGACGGATCACTTAGGCTACATTGTGACCTTCAAAGCACGAGTCGTGGCTCGAGGTGATAAGCAGCGTTTCGGAATTGATTTCACAGACACATTCTCGCCGGTCGCTCGCATGGCGACATTCAGAATGTTTGTTGCAGTGTGCATTCTTCTGAACCTGGTGATCTACCAAGGAGATGTAAACACAGCCTACCTCAGTGCTGCGCTAGGCATTAAGCAGTATCTGGAGGAGGTCGAAGGCTATCCGTGCGAGGATGGCGGGATGATTTACATCATCAACAAAGCACTATACGGGCTACGGCAGTCCGGGAGAGAGTGGAATTCGGAAGTGAATAACTGGTTCGTGAACTACGGGTTCAAGCAGTGCAAGACTGAGCCATGTCTGTACTTCTACGATAAAGACGGCGAGTTCGTCATTGTTCTTCTCTATGTTGACGACATCTTGTGTGCAACCAAGAACGAGGAGTTCAAGAAGAAGATGTTCGATAAACTCGACATGGACTACGGCCTCAAGGACCAGGGCCTACTCAACACTTACTTGGGAGTTCAGGTGGAGCAGAACGAAAAGTCTATTAAGATACACCAGACCAAGTACTGCGAGGAGGTCATTGAGCGGTTCAACTTTACTGACGCTCATCCCAGTAGAATACCAATGGAGACAAACATGCGTTTGACGGTGAAAGACACCGACACAGATCAACGGAAGCAGGTGGCCGCAAATGGCAAGACGTTTCCATATCGTGAGCTGGTCGGATCTTTGATGTACTTGACAACCTGCACGAGACCGGATATCGCGTTTGTGGTTGGTCAGCTCAGTCGCTACGTACAGAATCCTACACAGCAGCATATCGGTGCAGCCAAGAGAGTACTGCGGTACCTCATTGGGACCAAAACGCTAGGAATTGTGTACTCCAGGGAGAAGAGTGGAAAGCAGAACCCAGAGCTGGTTGTGGATGGATATTGTGACTCTGACTGGGGAAATGACCCAGATACACGCAAGAGCATCACGGGCTTTGTGCATTGCATGGCGGGCGGTGCCATTTCATGGGCATCTAGGCGTCAGAGCATTGTAGCTCAATCTACCGCAGAGGCGGAGTACGTTGCAGCATGTGAGGCATGCATGGACGGCCAAGGGCTTCGCAATGTATTGATTGAGGTGTTTCCGGAGTTGGAAACTAAGTTCCGCATGGGCATTGATAACCAAGCGGCATTCGTCATGGCGACGAACCCAACTTACAGTCGCAGAACGCGACACATCGAGTTACGTTGGCACTTCGTGAGAGACCAAGTGGCTAAGAGAACCATGGATTTGTGGAAGGTCAAGACCGAAGTCAATCCTTCCGACATCATGACGAAGCCCCTGGCCAGCGACAGACTCGAGACTTTATGTGCGATGGTCGGTTTGTCTAAGAAGCATCTTCCTCAGTAACGATTTACTTCGGAGGAGGGCGTGTTGGAAACCGTACCGTCTTTTGAGACGATCTGAGAAGTTGAAGACGTCTTATGAAACTTAGCTAGCAGAGTGATGGTAGAAAGGCATCGATTCCGCACTCGGCGGACCTGCCTTCAGTCCGAGAGTTTCCTTTAACCAAACAAGTTGTGTGTGAGTGCATTTGATTCAACTCCGACAGTCATCAAGGAGGGAGTTGTAGTCTTGCATCTCTTCCAAAGTCCACACTGGCATAATATACCTGCGAGAGTCAACTTTTAAGTAGTCGTTCATTCCTTTCAGTCCGGGGGAAGCAAATAGAATGGAGACTCCTTTCCAACCAACAAGGTGCGTCGATTTCGCCTCGACAAGCCGAAGCACGCGGTCCTTGCCACTCAGCATATCAACTTCATCTTCGTTCAATTTAATGAACTCCTTGGTTTTGGCGTCGTACAATTGATAATACATGTCGAAATTCAGCACCAAATCAAAAGCAGGGAGCTCCTCCACTTCCTCTTTGTCCCCCAATATTAGCTGAAAGATGCAGTAGAGGTAGAACCAACTCTTCCCCGTGCCGGGATTTCCCGTCACAACCAAATTGGCCGGGGATCGGGTTTCAAAAGACTCCTTCACCCTGCCCATTAATTGTTCATAGATCACTCGGTACGCGCCTCTCTCCAAAACCTTTTTGTATCGGGTCACCGGATGTGCCATTTGCGGGAACTGGTTCATAGTGAAATACGGGATTTCGCCGCCATCCACTTTAGTCTTCTTCACAATCCTATCGTCAACGAACCAATCTTGTCCACGAGTGCGTTTTCCTGTACTGGTTTGCTTCGGAACCACCACCAGCACGAGAACTTGGAACTGATCTTGTTCGCGGAGCTCTCCGACGTATTCTTTAAGAAGCTTCATCGATTCCATCTTCATGAGCTTTGTGTTCGAGTGTTGAGGGTGCCCATCTATATCGAGAGCCACAGATGCCGCGCCATCCTCGTCTAGCTCTAGCCATGGGCCGCCCTCCGACTTCGCCAGGAAGAGCTGTAGATCCCTTGCAATAAGACCCTTGAATCTCTCGTCATTTACAAACTTCTCTTTGATATCATCCCATATCACGGTCTTCAACGCCGACACTGAAGCACTGTCGTCGATGCCCACCTCGAACGCGCTGCCCGCCGCACCAACTATCGCACAGAAAAGCTTCACCATCTTTCCTCGAGCTGGCAGATTCTGGAATGTTAGGAAGTAGGGAGGAGAATTTTCAGCGGACATGAAGGTGTGTGTGACTTTGATTTTCAACCAATGTTGAGACGCCATGGACACGGGCTGTTGTAACGTCCCTTCACGTCAACGACGTACAGCGCCTCATCATTGGTTGAAACTCTCCTTCGTGTCCGCTTAAGTACGCCAAAATTCCGGCTCGAGTATGTCGTCACGGCGTGACTGGTATTAATAATGACGTCGTGCATCTTGCGAGATTTGAGGCATGGATGATCTTGGGATTTCGCTTAAAGTGCCCTTTTACAAGTCATTGACTTAATTTTGTAAACTATAGTTTAGTCCCTTGCTTCGCAGAAGGGTTAATTGACCATTTTCCACAAGCCCATTCTTCATCTATACTCAAGACTTATTCTATGCATTACTCTATTCGTCTCCATCCTTCATCTACCTAACAGCTCTGCGAGACGAGATTTCACGGGGAGGGCGGTTCTCCAGATGATAGCCCGGGTATCTTGCTCCTCGACTTTGCAAAGGCATATGACACAGTGGACCGGGTATATCTCATGGAGGTACTTCGCCAGTTTGGTTTCGCGAAGGAATTTGTCTCCCTAATGGAACGACTGCACTTAGGCACGACAGCCCACTTCCTTGTAAATGGAGAGAAATCACAAGCGATGGAAGTCAGGTCCGGAATACGACAAGGGTGTCCTTTAGCTCCGCTGTTGGTCATCCTAGCGGTCGAGGTGCTGGCGATAGCGGTGACTAAGCAGTCAACCATTACGGGAATGACGGTACCTGGGGATCCAAGGAAGCGTGAACACAAATTCTCTGCATTTGTGGACGACTCCTCACTGTTCCTACAGCACAGCAGTCAATTACCGGATGCACTGGAAGTGATCCAGGCATTTGGAAGAATTTCGGGCCTCCATGTTCAACCAGCAAAAAGTTGTTTCATTTTCCTGAACACAGCAGTAGTGGGTACGGAGTGGCACGGCATTCCGGTTCTGCAGCAAGGACGGACTCAGAAGTACCTAGGATATGAACTTGGGGTGGTGGATCAACAACAGGTTAATTGGGCACAGCGCATCCGGGCCATCAAGCGTCGGATGGTGACAGCAGAAGAAGCGTCGACGACTGTACAAGATAGGGTAGACCTCTTCAACACGGTCGTACTACCAGCAATCCTGTTCACAGCAAAGGTATTCGCTACCCCACCGCAAGTGCTGGAGCTCCTTATCAATATCCAGAAGCAATTTATCTGGAAAAAGCAAATGAAGGACGACCCAAGCCGACACAAAATGTCTCCGCTGTTGATCTTCCAACCACGAGAAGCAGGCGGTCTAGGCCTCGTCGCAATCCCAGTGGCGATCCAGACGCAACGGGTCACAGGATCGATGCTATGGTTACTCAGCCAGGATGATGAATATAAAGCGGCCTGGAGATTCTGGGTCGGAATTCAGCATGGAGAAGGTGTGAGTCCAAGACGGCCAGCCCGGAAGAAGGCGCAGAAGGCCGTATTCAACCCTCAACAACGAGTAAGACAAGAACTGGGGGAGTACTTAGCGCCTCCGCCAGCAAAGGTGGAGCAAATTACGCGGTATGTGCACAGGCACATTGCTACGCTGAGTCATAGGGCGATGTCGGAACCACGCAGTGCTACGAGACAACCTCAGGATATGGAGCGGATATTGGTGGATCTCGAGAATATACCCTTCCATCAGCTGATGCCACGAGAGGTAGAGACATTCTGGGGCACATTTTCCTGGGCAGACAACCCATGGATTCCAGAAGCTTCAGCACCTGAGCTAACCAGGAAGAAATATGCCAAGTTGAGAGTGTCCGCTATTCAAGATCTCCACATTCAACGTACCTCGGAAACAAGCTTCTCCTTCAGGGTGCAGCGGATCGGGGAAAAGGGCCACACGATAGCCAAAATAGAGAGATGGGCGATCGCTATCATCCTATGTTCTCCCAGAGTGCCCGTGGGGGGTGTTATCGGACAACCTCCCCCGTTGAAGTTACGCCAGGCCCCGTCGAGTTTGGCCACGCTAGTATGGACCAAGACCCCTAGTGGTGTCGTCACGGGACAATCCTCGACAGGCCTCGACGCAGTGAAACTCCGTCAAAGAGTTGACGGAGTCACATGGAAGGTGGAGAGCTATGACACCAATTTTTTCAGGGACGAGAAGGTCGAAGAAATTCCGATGGAAGGGAAGATACTGGTGTTTGAAGCCCATCCACTCCTCCACGAATTTCCTTGGACGGTTGATGGCTCCAAGTCTAATCGGCATCTACTGAAGCATTTGAAAAAGAACGTGAAGAAATGGTGCTTGAAACGACTTTCCAAGCCGGCGGGAGCTATTCTCACCAAATGGGCGAAGACACGCCTCGCAAACTCGTGGGCAAGCGGGCTTCAGAGCCAGCAGCCAAAAGAATTGTGGGATCACCAAGACACACTTACCAGCTACCAGGTCTGGGTGATGTACCGGGTAGCGACGTCCCAGTTGAATATGTACTACACAGGCAGACTGCCTGGCAGCAAGTGCCCACTGGACGAGGACCGCAAGCCGACCACTAACACAAATACGTTAGCACACATTCTGTGGGATTGTCGGCGGGCGAAGGAATGGTGGATTCGAATACTGCAACACTGGACGGGGTACGAAGTAACGGAAGCACACCTGCGGCAATATAAGGATTATATTTCGGCGAGGACGGCACCACCGATATCACAGCAATTCCAAGTACGGCTAAAAGCCCGCTACGGCCGATGGAAGAAGGAATATGAGCAGCAACCATACCGAATTTGGTGGGCTTTTTGCAGCATAGGGATCGCCATATTATGGCAGATCCGGAATCAAGTGGTCCATGACGGAAAAGTATGGTCGAAGAAAGAACAAGTCGACGCTATGTGGGCCCAATGTGAGCATCAGATGCTAGCGGTGGCCAAAAGCGAGCAACGAACACCCCAGCTGCGGATCCAAGGTCTTCAGCTACAGATCAGCTTGAAATGCTAGACGGAATTGGCCATTGAGGATGGCAAGTGGGCAAATGGGAATGCATCGCTCCCGAAGGCCTCCTGGCATGAGCAGCAAGTACTCGCTCTTCCGAGGAGATTGTATTTATATCAAGTAGCTAATAACGCATAAAGTTAAATAGACTACTTTCTCTCTCTACCTAACAGCTCTGCGCAAATCATTACTTCAACACAACTAAACAGAGGCGGACTGTATTGCGAATGCTCGTTCGCTCCTCTCTCCAAATATTGTCCCTGAAGCTTCAAAACCTCGACGTAGACCCACAACGACAGGTTTAACTGAGCAGGAATTATGGCGTCGTCAAGTTCACGCTTTCCATACCGCTGAGATCAATGTTGACATGTATGCGGAGTATATTTCCATCAGATGTTCGGCTTCAATTCTCTTTTTCTACGGGAACCACCCATACTATTGGTTACTGATAAAATCGTCGGCAGCAGAGATGGATGCCATGGCTTGGCGTGTGGGGCAGTTAAAACTGCTGGGGCTACAGATCGGATGATTGTGGGCTATGTATCCATCGTACTGAAGACGGTGGCCGGATGCCAAGGAGACTTAATTCAGCGCCGCAAGACGAACAGGTGCCCTCAACCGTGCTCCTCGGCACGGTAGTTGCAAGATGAGTCCATTTACTAAGCGATACTTGGTTCGTTTCTTGTTAAAGTTTCCTTAAATCCCACCACTAGTTCAAAGATGGAGCTGCATATCAAGCGAAAGTACCATCACTGCCACCATTGCCATCGGCACATCACGACTCGGCTTTGTTGGAAGTGACTAGATTTGCCTTGATAACGTCGAATGCAGCAACGTACTGGTTGACGTTAGCTACTTCCCCTGGTTTCTGGTGCACTTTATTCTTCGTAGTTCGGAGAGACTGTTCCGTGAAAGAACCTGCCAAGTTGCTTGGAACCAGGAACACGAAGTGGAAATGATCTTGTGCAATCTTGTGGTACTTTTTGAGCTCCTCTAAAACCTTTTTCAGTGCCGCATGATTGATTCCATGATCCAGGTTGATGGTCATCTGCAAACCAAAACACTCGTTCCCGACCACGATGAATGCATCCAGAGCACCAAAGTTTTTTGCCGTCGGACGATAGTAGGTATTCTGTTGAAGCTTCGCGATATCTTTCACAGCGGAAAACCGTTCTGTCTTTATCTTCTTGATTGTGAGTGTGCGTAATGGCGCTGAAGACAGCGGACGCAGGTTTAGCTCGAACGGCTCAGACTGCATAACAGAAAACCATCTGTGGCACAGCAACTCGTATACTTTGCCCAGTAGCACACTTGTGGATCCCGAGTCGTCAGCTGCTTGTGCTATCGCAAAATGCGACATCGCTTGGACACTATCGTCAGACATCGTGAAAATGACTTTCTCAGCAATGTATTCGGACAAAAAATCAAGATAGTACTTGTCAGCGTAGTCGTCTGTGCTCGGCATCATCGCGATAACACGGTGGCTGTACATACTGTCTCTCACAGCTTGATCAAGTTTGACATACGACAAGATCTTCGACCCAACAAACGACTTAATTACTGATTCCAGTTGTGCTTCCTCACTCGTTTCCGAAAGAGCGAAGACCGATCTGGCAATACCACCAAATTTGTCGAATCTCTCGATCAAAGCATCATCTGCGAGTTTAATGTCATCATGGAGGGAGTTGTAGTCTTGCATCTCTTCCAAAGTCCACACTGGCATAATATACCTGCGAGAGTCAACTTTTAAGTAGTCGTTCATTCCTTTCAGTCCGGGGGAAGCAAATAGAATGGAGACTCCTTTCCAACCAACAAGGTGCGTCGATTTCGCCTCGACAAGCCAAAGCACGCGGTCCTTGCCACTCAGCATATCAACTTCATCTTCGTTCAATTTAATGAACTCCTTGGTTTTGGCGTCGTACAATTGGTAATACATGTCGAAATTCAGCACCAAATCAAAAGCAGGGAGCTCCTCCACTTCCTCTTTGTCCCCCAATATTAGCTGAAAGATGCAGTAGAGGTAGAACCAACTCTTCCCCGTGCCGGGATTTCCCGTCACAACCAAATTGGCCGGGGATCGGGTTTCAAAAGACTCCTTCACCCTGCCCATTAATTGTTCATAGATCACTCGGTACGCGCCTCTCTCCAAAACCTTTTTGTATCGGGTCACCGGATGTGCCATTTGCGGGAACTGGTTCATAGTGAAATACGGGATTTCGCCGCCATCCACTTTAGTCTTCTTCACAATCCTATCGTCAACGAACCAATCTTGTCCACGAGTGCGTTTTCCTGTACTGGTTTGCTTCGGAACCACCACCAGCACGAGAACTTGGAACTGATCTTGTTCGCGGAGCTCTCCGACGTATTCTTTAAGAAGCTTCATCGATTCCATCTTCATGAGCTTTGTGTTCGAGTGTTGAGGGTGCCCATCTATATCGAGAGCCACAGATGCCGCGCCATCCTCGTCTAGCTCTAGCCATGGGCCGCCCTCCGACTTCGCCAGGAAGAGCTGTAGATCCCTTGCAATAAGACCCTTGAATCTCTCGTCATTTACAAACTTCTCTTTGATATCATCCCATATCACGGTCTTCAACGCCGACACTGAAGCACTGTCGTCGATGCCCACCTCGAACGCGCTGCCCGCCGCACCAACTATCGCACAGAAAAGCTTCACCATCTTTCCTCGAGCTGGCAGATTCTGGAATGTTAGGAAGTAGGGAGGAGAATTTTCAGCGGACATGAAGGTGTGTGTGACTTTGATTTTCAACCAATGTTGAGACGCCATGGACACGGGCTGTTGTAACGCCCCTTCACCTCAACGACGTACAGCGCCTCATCATTGGTTGAAACTCTCCTTCGTGTCCGCTTAACCCTTTAACTACCAGAGATTTTGGCAAGGCTTATAGATCCGCACCGGTCCTGTAATTTGGCTCATGAACGTCTTTGGTTGGTCAAAAATCCAGCGCCGTGGGTTTGGTGTAGGGATCACCAAGATGAATAGGTCCGCTGCAGACCTATAAATACGACAGTACCGTAAAGCCCACAGTAGTTCGAGTTGCAGTCGTTTTTGAGATCTTCCGTATCGAAGATGGACATACATGACCTCCTGAACGAGGTTGGCGATGAGGAATGGGAGTTTGAGTCCGACGTGGACGAGGAGGAGGAAGAGGATACGAACGAGAGTGACTGTGAGGAGGGGACTGAAACGGAGACGGATACAGCGTCTGAAGCTGCAGCGGCGCGTCCAGCGACTCAACGCAAGCTGACCGGTAACAGCTATGTGGATAAAATAATTGGTGAAAGTGGTCTACATATCGTTCGTCCAGCAGAGGTAGATCGAGCCCGAGCTTGGAATCTTCTCGCTATTCTTTACTTGTGAGTTTCGAGACTCTTTACAGAGCTGGACCAACCTACTGCTCAAAGAGAACGGCAAGTCGGAGGCTACGGTGTTTGAAATTGACGCATATATAGGCCTAGAAATGTGATGAGCATCATTCCACTAACCTGCTTCACAGCGTTTTATTACCGGGACATGCTTACGTCCATCTCACTCAGTGTTCGGTCAGCACTCGATGCTGTCTGCGCAGCGGCTTCTAGAGACGCAGATGTGCGGACACGCCTGAAGAAGAACAGAATTATATACCTCGATAAGCTAGAGCTCCCATAGGTAAACACAACAACGAACACACAGTACCTTATAGTCTCGTTCATATTGTCGATCTGCTTCTCGACGCAGACCGGAATGGTGACCGCCGTAGTCTTAGAGAGCGAGCCGTGCTTTAGATAGTAATACAGATGCGAGAGTGTGCGCTTGACGTTCTGTGGAGTGCGCCTCTTATGTGTGGGTGCCAGCATTCGGAGCCTGCTGCCGATAATGTCCTTGTTGTATCGCTGCCACTCGCAAGGAGCCTCACCGCAGTAGCTACACACTGCTGTGGGAAGTTCGCTACGCGCCATGCGCTTTGTTTTGGATATTCAAACTGGAAGTAGTACCGTGGTGTACACCTTCACCTCCACGTGGCTGTATAAGTACTTGAGGTTGGCTGAATAATTCGATTATCACTTCTCTCATTGGCTAAATTAATAGGTCCGTAGTGGACCTCTAACAAATTACTGGTAGTTAAAGGGTTAAGTACGCCAAAATTACGGCTCGAGTATGTCGTCACGCATCTCAACGACATCTTGCCCCATGTCGTCACGCTTCACATCTCGGTAGAGAGCAAATAATTCTAGCTCGAAGCCCGACGCAGCATAGCCAAACAAATAGGGCACTCCACCGTAAGACCACTCCAACTTTTCAGAGAGCTCCTCGCGGATAAGAGTACGAGGTTCTTTCTCCTCATCGCTCTCATCTGGAGCAAGATGCGTGGAGAAGGAGGAGCTTACAAAAAGCATCGTTAAAACCCTATTGGCATCGCGACAACGGCGTCAAGATACGATTGAGTCCGGCTTTCGTTGATAAGATCTTTCCTACAAAAGAAGAGTATCGTCGTGTGAAGCTGATCTACGAGTTTTTGAAGCCTTTTAAGGTTCCTTGTGCCGATGCAGTTGTCACGGTGGATTCCGACCAAATGAGATTGACACTTGAGCCCCGCGGCATTGAGGTGAAGCCATGCAGTTTGAGTGAGCTGTTCGTCGCTCTCCGGAACGTTCTCGAGGCTCTTGTAGTCCTCCATCGCAACGGGTGGATGCACAGAGACATCCGCTGGTCTAATGTGATCAAGCGTACTGATTGCACTGAATGGTCTGTGCTGATGCAGCTCAAAGTCCGCAGAAATATCCCAGCGGCGATCACTTGAATCGCGAGGAACACGCTTCTGAATTTTTTGTGGAAGGTGGAACCCACACGATTGCGGTTGACTTATGGGCCGTGGGATACCTGGTGAAGAAAAGTAAGATTGAGAAGGAATGGATTGCGGAACCCCAAAGAGCACGTTTCCTAAATCGGTTGATGGACCTGCTCGGCCGACGGCACACGAAGCTACAGCTTGTGTCACGTTTGTGAGTCACGGCAGGGGTAGAAATTACTACCTCCGTGCGGAAAATGATGAGCATTTCCAATTGTATTACATCCTGTTCAGAATCTATACCTTGCAAATCTGATCATATTTTGAATTTGGAATCTCCCGCCCAATCTTCCCGCTGGACCTCCCCCCATCACTTTCAAACCGGAGCGGATCGGAGGCGTCTGACGAAAAGCGCCAAACAGTGTTGGAGATGCTGCTTCTTCACAGCAACGGAGGGGTGCTCAGGCACGGCGATATCAACCGGACAGCTGCCTACTTTGATCTAAACTGTTTCTCGCATTTGGGAGCAGGGTATCCGGGGGTAGCAGTGGTAGTCAAGTCGAGAAAACATCCCGAGGGCGAAAAAAGAAGAACCGCGTGTAGTTGTGCAAGTGCCTCGCCGAAGAGCCAGTAAATGACCGTGAGCACCAGCGTGCTATACAACAGGGGTCTGGCGTGAGCTCATATCTCGTGCAACAACTCGTGAAGGAGGGCTTCCTACGCCGTGCGCTAAGACAAGCTCGTCCACTGCTCACCCCTTTGCATCGCCTCAAGAGCGTGGATCATGTGACCCCTCAGCTTGATGGAACCTACAAGTTCGACGCAATGCACGACGTGATAATGCTCGCCCTCATGTCCTGGAGGACGATCCCGTGGTAGCTGCGGCAGGATGCTTTGGTGGCTGGACGATCAAGCTTGTGAACCAGACTGCTCAAAGGGCATTTGCACAAGGAAATGCTGATACGTGCCGATAAGTTGCCGATTTCGCCATGGGTGACATTCACTCCTGTGTAGCTGTACCAGCCACTGCGGATGGTCTCATGTCGTTCAGACAAGTTGCTTATTGTGGACAGATGAAGAAACTCAACTGGTTACTGGAGATCAAGAAGACCGTCATTCTCGATCATGGAAGTCAGGACTGTGTGGTTTGTACCAACGCAGCTAGACGACCGAAATGCTGTCAAGTATGTTTGGGTACTGTATGTACACGCTGCAGTGTCTCGAAGAAGCTGAGCTTCCTTTCTTCCAGTACACAGAAGACTTTTCAACGTCGTTTAATCTTCTGCGTACGATGTTTACTAGCAGCATTTAAAGCGGATGCTTTAGAGATTGCTGCAGAGGAAATGATGCGGCAGGTTCCGTTTGAAGTCTACGAAGCTAAGACGAATTCTACTCCTTCATCGAAAGTAGTATCACCTTCTAGTACAAACCCTCCGGATGCTACTAGTGAGTTCTTTGGTTAGCTAGAACTGTTATATTTTACAAGACGGAGGTTGGAAGTTATACGGCTCTTCACTTTAAGATCTAGCTGGGATGTCGGAGGAACTTCGAGATGAAGATAATGAGAGCTCTTCTTTGTCTTCTTATGACTCGGAAGAGTTCGGACTCGTCGCTCGAAAGGGGTTCGCTCGGATGTATGTTCTCTCTCGGAATTTAAATTCTAAAGAGTCGAAAGGAGAAGCTTCAAAAGACTGGAACTTGCTCTATGCTAGTGGACAGCGCTATTTCCACGGTCCGATAGAGCTGCCTAAAGACATTCAAGTATACGTGAAGAAGAGGAAGAAAGCCTTCCTACGAGTTTCTATGACAGTATCTCTCGACCACATGAAGGTGGAGTGGAACTGGCGGATATTCTAAGTCACTACTGCTGGTGGGGGATACACATAACCAGAGGAGCGATGCAGATAACCTAGAACGTATTGACGAGGATGTGGCATGACGCAGCTTGTTCATGAAGACGAGGTAGGCGCTCCGTATGGCACATACATATATCTCCATGATGCTGTAGAACTTCTAGCGCAACAACAACGCAGATGTTGAAGTCCTCAAGACCTAGTACACGACCACATCTCCTTTAAAGCGTGCTTGGCATGGAGAATAACTCCACTAGTGACATCTTTCTGCCGCGTATCCCAGGTAGTTTTCTTGATTCTTGAGGGAAGTGGGGGTCATTGTCTTCAGGAATGGGTATTAAACGGAGCTGTGATTCGTCGTATCTGACCGCAAGCTCCTCCTCTTCTTCTTCGTGCATGTCGAAGTCGTCATAGCTGGTAGGAGGACCATCGGTCATTTGGCTAAAAATTTCGCACCAGTGCGAAAGAATATCGTCGGCATCAGTACTGGCGGCATCATAATCGATGGAAGTCCTGTGTTGCTGGCGATCTACTGGTAGCTCGGTGGCTGAACGAGTGTGCGAATCGTCTGAGCACTGGTCCAGATCAAAGGTCAATGACCGGTAGTGAGACGCTACGCGTCGAACTCGAGGCTCCGTTGATCTACGCCGAGCACTTGGGCGGCTTTGATTCGATTGTGAATGTTGTGTTGAGCGTGCAACTGATGGAGTGGTGAACTGCACGCAAGACGATTCCGGCGTACAACCTATGACAGGCTGAAGGATGGTCGAATTCTCTGTGGAGATTGCTGTTAGACCAGCGTCTGTCTCGGTTGAGAACCCCACAGGTCTACGAGGTGCCGCATGCAACCAGCTATCACCTTTAAACGAACGCTCGGCCGCTTTAACAATTCGTCCCACCAACTTATTGCCCTCGTCATCTTCCTCGAGAACTTCTTCGTCACCACTGCATCTATTGGGATTGCTGGCTTTGCGATCACGCTCACGAACGATTTGGCTAATGATTGCAGCCTTGTTAACTTTGTCGGGCTTAAGGCAGTTGCGCGTTCGAGTGTGTATACGACCGAGGGCACTAAATCTTCGCTCACACGTTGCTGTATTTGCCGCTATTGCAAGTACGGCAAGAGCAAGGTCCGGCAGGTTTGGTCCAGGTGACTTGCCTTTGGCATAACTCCAAAATGCTTGGGCAGTGGGGAACTCATCGTAGCTGATATGATCCGATTTTCCAATGTACAATGAACTGCGACACCACTGAAAAACGTGATGGCGAAGCATACCGGGATCTCTTTTCGGGAAGAATCGTTTGAAGTAATGCACGGCGAACGTGCACACGGCATCAATAGAGGATATATGCCCGCTTGGAAGGGCCTTCGCCTCGTTAACGTATCCAGGATGCAAGAATAACGCCAAAATGAACAGAGGTTGTTCGCAGTCGGCCCACCGCTCTTCGACAAGGGGAATCAATTCCGTAGCATGAGGACCACCAGAGAAACTATCGAAAATGTCGCGATAAATCATGACAACGTCGACTAAAGTATTTTCATCACGCTGCAACGTATAGGAAGCATTGCACAAAGGACGAATTGTTCGTTCAGCGTCAGCTAAGATATTCCAGAAAACTTCATCAAGAAATACTTTCACGTGTGATGGCACTTCAGTATCATACTGATAGCGCGTTGCGAACTGCTTCAGTCCAGTCTTGACACGCAGTAGTGAGGCAAAACACGCCTGCATAGAATTCCACCGCGTGTAGCAAAGCGTCAGGAAGGATAGCGGCTTCACAAGGTCGTAGGTTTCCATCATGATGGCGTTCGCCCGTGGAAGCCACTTCGAAGAGGATCCATTTATTGCATTTACGGCAGCACAAGCTTGGTTGGCAATAACTCGAAACCCTGTTCGTGTCAAAATGGCTTTTACCAAATTATTGATGTCGTGAGCGAAACACTTACCGAAGTAAATGTGTGGCCAGCGAATAGCTAAAACTCGTCGGGCGCGAGAACATTGACCAGCATCGTCGGTAATACAGGATCCAACATTCCACCCGTTAGAAATCAACTTGTTCATCAATGTTTCAAGTTGTCGTGCGACGGCAAGTCCGTGATGATCCGATCCAACACTGTGAAGACCCTCCACGACATTAAGTCCAAAAAGTGATAAATGAGCTCCAAGTAAGTGAGTTCTGGAAATATTTTGCCAGACGTCGCTCAGTAAATTAACTCGCCCACCTGTATCTTCCTGGTATTTGCGCAGCTCAGTGCTTTTTTTTCTCTACAAACTCATCAGCGCATCCATTCAATTTGCGACCACCCAAGACGCGTCGTGATGGAATATATGCCAAGCAACCAGGGTTTAGAAAGCAGAATAGTCGTATAGTTGTAGCATCCTCCACAAAAGAGTCCGGTAAAGCCATACAAACTTGAAACTCCAGCAGAAGGCGCTCAAATTTACTGCGTTGATCTGGAGAATACTGCGCATGATTTGTACCGCCCTCCAGGTGTGTTGATTGGAGGCTGCTACAGGGTGGATGACCGAGATGGCGGTGCTCCCGATGGGATGGGGGCTGTAGGCGGCGGTCGTCATGACAAGGAGATCTGACACGCGGAAGATACCCTTCGAAAGGCCCGTGTTCACTTGGAGTTGGTGGGACTGGCACACTTCTTGGATCGGTGACACCGTGCACGTTCCGCAGATGATTGTCGAAGTTCGGCTGCCTCCCCGTAATGGGTGGTGACCATGGTGGGCTGGGCGCGGTTGAGCCGGCAAGCCTACGTGCTGCGGCTTGTAAATAATGGACAGAGACGTAATGCTTGCATCGATAGGGATAGTGAGAAGCATTAACCTTCCGCGTACCCCAGCGAACGAAATGCTTACGGGCAGGGCACCCAGGACGCCCCATTCCAGCTCGGGTTTAGAAGCTGTCAGAGTTAACGTTAGCTACACGAACCATCAACAAGACAAGCACAGTGAAGGACGTACCAGAGAAGAATCACACTGGGTGGGGGCTTACTCAACACCAGGAAATATTGTGAATGGGAAGAACTTGAAAAGATCCGAGGGAATACGTAGGTTCAACAAGGAATTCACTTCATTTTGCAACAAATCAACCAATCGTTCGCCCTAACACGCAGGAAGCTTTGAAATGAAGCAACGATCTTGACCGTTGTAGCACGCGCTTCCTAAGCAAGTTGCTTGTTGCTTGGCTAAGTTGTCCAGCGCTTCGAGTGTCAGAGGCCTCAATTTAAAAAGTTAAGGTCCTGCTCCTGTTTCGGTTATGGTACGCTGTACCCCTGAATAGACGACGTCTTTAGACGTCTTTTGGAGAAACAGACGTCCGAGAAGGCGTTTAAACGTGTCTTTACGAAAAGACGTCTTTACTGTCTGTTGCCAGCACTGGTCACGCATCTCCACGACATCTTGCCCCATGTCGTCACGCTTCACATCTCGGTAGAGAGCAAATAATTCTAGCTCGAAGCCCGACGCAGCATAGCCAAACAAATAGGGCACTCCACCGTAAGACCACTCCAACTTTTCAGAGAGCTCCTCGCGGATAAGAGTACGAGGTTCTTTCTCCTCATCGCTCTCATCTGGAGCAAGATGCGTGGAGAAGGAGGAGCTTACAAAAAGCAAGGTCCAGCACCGCTGGAATGACCCTCTCAATCCCGGATACGGGACATAAAGCCAATTATAACAAGCCAATGTGAGCTTCACGTCTTCACGTCTTCGCTATAGAGCTGCTTCTCGTGCGGCGTGAGCCCGGAGATGTATGCGTGGTACACAGTACTAGTAGTTCGATATTAGCTAGATAGTACCAGAGTAAATTACTAATGCAATCGACTATTTACTATAGTAGCATGTTTCAATAGTAGTAGCTACTACTACCTCCGTGCGGAAAATGATGAGCATTTTAAAAAAAATTGCGCAGCGCTCCGCCTCGTTGTTTTGGGGAGTTGTTAGATTTGCAGAGGAGCTATGCGTTTGTGTTGAGCTGCTGACAAAACCAAAAGAAATTTGTGAGCGTACGTGCTCCGCCACATTAGAAGAACTATGTACTAGTAGTAAAACGGATCAAAATCAGACGTCGTTGACGTCTCACGAGCAGTTAATGCGTCTGGAACATCAACAGGAGTTGTCAATACAGAAAAGGAGAGTGCCATAGCTGCCTGCCGTGCGGCATCCACGAACCCTTTGACGTACAACTCGAGTTTCCCCGATGCTTTTTGACTAAATAAAGCGCCGATAGAAGCATTCGCTCGTACGATTTGATACTCCTTTAGCTCTCGGATAGTGGGGATCTGAAGCGAATGTATTAAACTGTAGCCAATTCGTTCCCCCTTGTCAGTCTTAAGGATACCGATAGATTCCAAATAGCCGAAATCTCGAGGTCGAACGATCTTCCGTAGTAAAAAGGGAGCTCCAGTCGAGACACTCTAATTGAGGTACGTTTCTTCACTGGTTCATTTGGAGTAGGCTCTACAATAGCTGCTAAAACCTTGGCATCAGCGATCTTGTCGTTAGTGTATGAGGATTTAATCTTCTGCATTTCCGTCGTAGCATTTAACAGTCCAAACGCCATGTCGTTGAATTCCCCTTCGATCGTCCCGATTGCCACGCAATGATGGCTGCTCCTGTTGCTGCCGCACCGCGTCTAGTATCTGTCTAAAAGAAGGAGAAACCCAAGACAGATGTGGGCTTCTTCGGGGAGCTCGATCACTAAGCTTCTGGTCTAAGGGCGCAGGCACAAATTTCTGTATGTCATATTTCAAAAAGAGTCCGCCTAATTAGGGGAGAGGCAGAATGGCATTATGTGTTTTCGCGTACCATTATTCTGCTTAAGTTCCATGTACCAGAATTCTGGTTGGAGTGACGGTAGCCTCTCAATGACAGATTAATCACCTCTGCGTCAATGCTCTCTCTATCAGGGCAGCAGTGGCCTCAAGGGCCTCACCCATCATACGGAGAAGGCAATGATGGACGTCCTTGCCCGGCATCATGATCTTGGTCTTGCCAAACTCTTCACGAAGCCCTTGACCTGGTCCTCTGGGGCTCAATCATGTCCTTGTCGTGTCGCGAAGTCGGTGCAACTTTTACCGCGGTGCAGGGGCGTACAGTGAACCTGGAAGTGTGACTACCGGTAGTGATACCAGAGTCGCACAGCAAGGTGGGCGTGTGTTACCTTGTGCTGTCCTCGTAGGTTCGTTGTCTTGGTAATGAGACCCTCGCCGGGGTCGTGAGAGTTTGTGTGAGAGTGAGGGTTCCTTGCGTAGACCGTCGGATGTCCTTCTGGTCCTCACAGGAGCGCTTGAGAGTCGAACGTTTTCCGGTGAACACTTGTGTACACCAGAGATTTCTGAAGGCAAAAGAGAAATTAATACAATGGGAAGTCCAGTAATTAGACTTCCGAGATAACCGCAATATAGAGTTCCGATATACAAATATGTAGCTGCTCTTATTCTTTCCTGGCCCTTGAGCAGTGGGCTAGTTCTCCAGGTCAACTAGGAAATGTTCACCAGACACCTGGTCTGTCTGGTATTCCCGTAACTTTCGCGCACCACCCTCTAATATATAGAGGGAAAATAAACCAATACACTATCAGTTATATAACAGTCTACCGAGCGTCTTGAGAGCGACTGTCTAGCTCCCAAAACCTGTCCAAACGTACAATATGAAATGGGCTACCGCTAGAGACAAGACAAACGACCCAACTAGTAAATGGAATAGGTGGGTCCTCTCAGGTCTCTGCGTTACGCTGATCTCCACCTAAAGGGGCTTGATAGGTGAGAGATCACACGACTCAAAGCTTTGTCGTGGCCTTACACTTCCGAAGAACCGACGAATCGACCTTGGGGTTGTAACGCAAATTTAACTCGGGGGTACCGATCAAATTGAACTCTGGTTATCTATCTCGTATCTCTCTGTCTTCTATCTTCCATATTCTTATATACACTTGGTCTCAGTATAACTCAAGAATCTTCACTTGGGCTCACTATGGTAGTCGATGCTGCAGATCTTGTCGAGTCGACACTTAATGATGTCATTACAGGGATGAGCGGGTTGCGTTTCACTTGATTGCGTGAGGACGTGTTGGGTACACTTGGCTTCAGTATGGGGTGGACTTCAGAGTGTCAGAGTCTGGTATCCTGTTCATCAGGGTCTGGAATCATGTGCGTCGGAGACATGTTCATCGGAACCATGTACTCCGGAATCATGTACATCAGAGTCATAAATACCAGAGTCGTGACACTTGGGTCTGTTCATCGGAGTCTTGTACGTCGGAGTCTGTTCATCGGAAACTGGTAAATGTCTGGAATATTGCTTGTATAAGCCGGACACATCAGACTTGTTCACCAGAATCATGTTCGTCAGACTCATGTACGTCGGACTTCATGTACGTCGGACTTCATGTACGTCGGACTCATGTACGTCAGACTCATGTACGTCAGACTTCATGGTGTGATATCAGAGTTTCCATGCGTGATACCAGAAATCCATGAGTTTTTCAGGGTGCGGAGCACGTATGCTACAACGCACGAAGTCCAATCGGGATATGCGCGGGGTGCGCTACGTCCGGTGCGCGATACTTGGTATCTTGCGGGTATAACTGTATTCCTTGAACCATCATCGTCACACAGGACGGCAACGGGATGAGGTCTCTCAGAGATACGTTCTTCTGAGAGACTTTCTGCCAACCTTTAGGCACTCATCGTCGGGGAAAGTCCGGTGATCAGACTGAGTGTTGTTATCTCTCGGAGTTTGTGCACTTTTCCGAGGAACACTTCTGATCTCTTGGGCCCCTTTGCAGTACAGGTGAAGGTTAATATATATAGCAGTTTTCTTCCACAGACCCATCATATTGTCAAACGGGACATAACCTCGTCCCACATCTCCCTTTCTCCCACAATCCAGTATATGTCCAATCACATCACAGCGTAACGTCCATATCCACTCGAAAAATCGTAATTAGCAACGTGTCAACCGCCCCTCCTGGTCATAATTCGTCAGTGCGGAACTTTCTCCAAACTGAGCATCATGGCCAGGACAGTACGTCAGAGGTCCCGTGAACATAGTGTAGCTGTGACGCTCTCAAAACTTCCGGGGTTTCAAAGTCTCTGGTGTCCTGTCGCTCAATCTGATTCCATCAGACTCAGAAATAGCCAACTGTCGTATCCCACAAACGGGCACATCCCGATTTCCTTTCTGACGCACACTTCGGAAGAAGATCCTGCAGCCATGAGTTCCCCATCGGCTTCTACCATTGGCGACTCCTCGGGCACTGGGCCCGCTTCGGCATCTGTAGCATCGCGCGGTGGTGGTGACGGTACTTCCGCATCACCTGGTGGCAGCTCAAGCGCCCCAGCCACACAGTCGAGCGCGTCCGCCGCTCCGAAGCAGGGCGTTGATGCTGCTGACAGCGATGATCACGTGAGCGGACCTGGTACGTCGGCGGCTTCCGCTACTGCGGGTTCGACTCTTGGCGTCTTGTCTTCGCTTCACAGAGGCCCCCACATTCTCTCCACCGCCGAGGTGGACGATCTGTTTGGACCTGGGCAACACCCGTTGGACGAAGAGAAGTCCGACGTCCCTTCCAACTGGGTGGATCCTGAGCCACGACCTGAGGGGCAACCATTCTTGGTTGGTGTTCCGGCGCTCGCCGAGGACTTCCGTGTGGGCAACCACATCGCGAATATCTATGGTGAGCCTGGTGTATTAGTTGGCCTTGAAGGCTTCACACCGGCAGACATCTCGGAGCTCGAGCGTGTCATCCCCGACTTCACTGAAAGTCAGATGCTTGTTCCCCACGTGGATAGCCGTAACCGCATGAGTCTTGAGGCGCACATGGGATCCGTTGACGTCCTCCGGGAATTGGCGGCAATCCTCCTGCACCTCCCTCATCAGCGCCTCGCCGAGCGGGTGTACAAGACATCGGGTTACCTGAAGCAGATGGCTGGCGCTCACCGCCGGCTTCGACTCCAAGTAGAGTCCCAGGGCGGTGCATCTCTGGTGGACACGGCCGCTATCCAGAACGAGTCCGAAGATCTCAAGCGTCAGTGGGTCTTCAACTGCCAGTATTGGCGCCATGAAGTACTGGACGCCCGGCGTACTGCTGGCGAGACCGAAGATCGTGTGAACGCGGAGTCCAAGAAGCTCGCGTCGCACTATCAGGACCAGATCGATGCCCTGGAAGCTGAGAAGTCGTCCTTGGAGGAACGCCTGGAGGACTCTCAAGCGGAGGTCCGGTTGCTGAAGGCTCGCCCCACGACCACAGCCACAGACTCCTGGGGTTTTCTGGAATACCTGTTTGAACACGGGGAGTTGAACGGCAGTTGGGTGCGTCTTCGGGAGCTTCTGGTGAACTTCCAAGAGGGCAAGGCGCCGCCAGGAGACTGGGATACCATCATCAACGTGACTGCAATGGATCAGCGCAAGGCGGAAATCCCTGACTTCTCCAAGCGTCTGGCTAAACATCGGTCCGATCAAGCAGCAGCGGCCAAGAAATCAACCAAAGTGCTGGATCTGACGGGTGCTGGCAGTGGTGTGAAGGTCTCCGTTGAACATGCGGGTGGCCCCGAGAAATCAGGCACTCGCCCGGTGAACAAGTCTGGGTCGCCCACCAGGTCGCCCAAATCTTCCGGATCTCCACCACTCAAGCCCAACCGGCCGTCTGGGAAACATCGGGTTCGTGTTCCCCAGGATCGCCCCAAGAATTACACGCCTGGTATCGATTCAGTGCGTCCGGCGAACGCCAAGTCTCCGGTGTCCAAGGACGCGGTTCACACCACGTTACCGGCTGGAGTCGTCTGGGAAGAAGTTCGTCCGGACTTGCGCTTGGCTCTGCTCGCCGGCATTTCTTACGAGACAGCGATGAAGTGGCTGCGCACGGACAAGCCCGCCCACAGCCTGTTCACGGGGCGCCCCTTGGTAAAAATGCTAGTGAGCATGATGTACTGGCGCAAGCTGAATCAGACCCCGTGGACCTCGTACGTCCCAGAGACGTATTACAAGATGGCTGAGGAGGAACTGCGGAAGAACGATGTGGAGCCACCGGTCTGGGAGGCACTGGATGCTCACGTTCCATATCCTATCAGTGAGCCTGAGTCCACAGAGGATGACCCTCAGAAGGACCCGGACTTCAAGGAGTCTGGTGAACAAGAGTCTGCATCTAGCGACAGCGAGTCTGACGACGAAAAGTCGAGCGGCAACAGCGATGACTCTGACGACGATGAGTCTGATGATCATTCGCACGCCGGCAACAAGCGTCCACGGGACTACGAGTCCAGCGACTCGGATGACTCGGGTCCAATAATCCCCACCAAGAAGTCCAAGCGGGATAGTGTGCACGAAGCATCCCGATCCAAGTCAGGCAGTCAAAAGTCCGGTGGCACCTCCACGTCAAGTCCCAAGAGCAAGAAGTCCGGTGGTTCGCCCAAGTCAAGTTCCAAGGACAAGAAGTCTCAAGACTCCAAGTCAACTAAGAGTTCTTCGGGCAAGCGACCTTCTGGTAAACTCCGGAAGTCAAGTCTAGTGTCCAAGTCATACAAGTCGCTGACGCCAAAGGAATTACTGACGATCGAGGCCCCGGACACACATTGTTCTTCGTGGCTGTACTACGGCATTCCGGTTCAGCCGACAAGTGACACCAAGACGTCCATCGGGCAAACCCCAGGGTTCCCAGACTTTGAGCCCCACAGACACAGTCTGGCACGCCTCAAGAAACGTTGGACTCCAAGAAGTATCAAGCCCTGCTGGACGAAGTGCCAGCGCCCTGGGACATCATGTACCAGAACCGTCGGACCGAACTGTACTTTCACCGGCGTGAAGACCTCTGTCCCTTGTTTCAGGCGGACATCGAAGAACTCGCGTCTCTCATGCGCAAGCACGCCCAGGCGCTGTGGGAACGCACTCACTGGGTGATCATGGATCCCGACGAGGACCTGCTGTCCGGTGAACAGCACAAGGAACGTGGGCTCCGACGTGCATCTTTACTGCGCCAATATCGAGGGGCAGTTTCCAAGATTCTGAAGCACAAGGATTTCCCGGAGACGCTCATGTTCGAGCCTGGTATCTGGAAGGTCCCGGACAAATATTGCCCATGGATCTGGCAGGACCCACGTGCACGTGACATCGGAGGTCCCAAGTGCCTGAGCTTGCGCAAGCAGCTCGAAGCTATCGACTCAGCGGAACCGGCGCGCACGCAGTGGGCCACAGCGTCTTCCGACAAGGACTGGATGGAATTCGTGCCATCCGATCTCCGGAAACAAGCTCTGACGCCCGCTGAACGCGCCGAAAATCCTGTCTCTCTGAAGTAAGTACGCCAGAGGTCTGGTGTACTCTTCGCGACATCTCCGGGGAACTACACTTCTTCTTCCAGAACAACTTAGTCGTCTGCATATCGTAGCGTAGTAACAATTCCAAATATAGTTCCCCGACTATCTTATCCTTTAACATCCTCGTATGTCGTTCAGTAATCTTCTTCTCACACCATCATAATCCACTTCGTAAAATTCCATCATACACACACAACCACAAAATCATCTCCATACAAATTCTCATAACAATCACCATCTCTGGGAGTCACGTATCCCCGAAATCACATTTCCGAAAGACATGTCTCTCAGACACCTCATCTCTGAAATACATCGTCTGGTGAACAGTGATGTTCACCAGAGTCCTCAGAATAAGTTTCAGAGTTTAAACTCTGGGGTGATCGTCTCCAGCTTGCATTGCTTGGAAACGAGCTCGCGCTCGTGCGCTCTGATTGAACTCATATAGCAAAGCGCCACAGTTCAGCTTTGACAAGGGTAGCCACTCTGTCTCGTCGTACCCCTTCCACTTGACCAGGTATTCGCGAAGTCTCTTGGAGGTCCTAGTACGCTTATTCCACCGAGTGTCTAGTATCTTTTCCACTTCGTATTCATCATTCTCGGTGTCGGGCTCCCAACTGTCCTCTGGTAATAGTGCTGCATCAAAGTCATCATCCTCAGAGATGTCGAGTTCCACAGTCGGTCTTCTGGGAAACAAGGCTCTCGGCTTCAGGCGACTTATGTGAACCCAAGGGTTCACCCGATACCCGGTATCCTCAACCTTCAGTTTCACACGAAAATCATCCAACATTTCTTCAATCCGGAAGGGACCATGCCACATGTGTGCGAGCTTCCGACTCAACCCCGTTTGTACCTTGGGGATGTATAGCCACACGGCATCACCGACGGCAAATCCGGACTTCAGACGTTCCGACAACTCCTTCCACTTTCGGGTCTGTTCTTCAGAACGCTCCCGCTTGGCCTTCTTCTGAAGTTCTTCAGCACAGGCTTGAGCGTAGCTGTAATCTCGCTGCATCTTCCGACGCCACTCATAAGCAGTGCGCTCATGTACACCAGAAGGCTTTGGACCAAGCATCGCGGACACAGTCCCGTGAGCATCCCATCCGTGCACCAGAAAGAAAGGTGTTTCCAGACGGGTCGCATCAAAGGAAGTGTTCAACGCGAACATCAGACGTTCGGCGTGGTCATCCCAGTCACTTTGATCAGCTTCAGCGATGTAGGCCTTGATGGCACGCACGACTGTTTGAACAGACCGTTCTTGTTGGCCGTCGCCTGGGGACGGTACGCCAGAGTCGCTCGCTGTCTGCTTCCCAGGAGATCCCGGAAACACCTGAACACTTCACTCATGAACCGAGGGTCCTGATCATGGTGTATCAGGGAACTAGCTCCGAAGTTCCGGAAGACACGTTCCTCGTAGGCCTCAGCGACATCTTGAGCCGTAGTAATACTCATAGGCTTGCACATCACATATCCTGAGAACATGTCTTGGAACAACAACAGGAACGTGTTGCCTCTGGCGGACTTTGGCATGTGCGTCACGAAATCCATGGACACTACTTCAAAAGGTCGACTGGGCTCGATGTTGCCGGGCGACGGTCCAGGATTCGGGGGACGCCCCTTGCCACTTGCACAGTCCATACACTCCTTGACGAACCTTTCCACATCCGCGTACATACCAATCCAGTAGAACTCGGAGCTCAGCTTCTCGAACGTACGTTTGATTCCCTGGTGAGCACCCTGGAAATCCCCATGAGCATAGTGCAGCATATCGGCGTGCAAGTCTCTGGGAACCACAAGTCTAAGCTCATCAACCATGTCTCTCGGACGTTCCCTGGTAGCGCGGCTGAGGCGGTACCAAACGTCTCTGGAATCCAAGATGAAATAATCGGCAATCCTGGCAAGCTTCCTTACTCGGGGTCGTGGTAGATCTCCCACGTCACCCTTAAGGAACTTGATGAGTTCTGCCAGATGAACATCTCGAGTCTGGTGAACTTTGATCCGCCGCCAGCGTTCTTCCTGAAACTCCAATGGGCCCATGGGTTCACGAGCCTCCGCGTCATCTGGTAGGTTTGCTTCTTCCTGATCGCGTGCACGAGTGATGGCAACAAGCACCTTGGCAGCATGAGGCAGGGGCGCAGACTCTGGCCCTGGGTCATCCATCTCCGGTGTACAATCATGTTCACCAGAGGTCCGGTGAACATCGTCCGGAGTTTCAGAAGACATCCCTTCGGGAGGCTTCATCAGTTTCTCTAGGATCTTGGACACCAGTTTTAGGTGAGTCAGTTCGTCAGGGTCTTGGACCTGCCAGAACTCGCCAAGAACGAGGGTCTTGGAAGTCAAATAGTCCGCTGCTTGATTGAACTCACGCTTCACGTGCACTAGCTTCAGAGACTGGAACTTGATTTTCAGAGACTCAAACTCGGCCAATTTCCGCTGCAGGTTCGGCTGATTACAATTGATCAGTCCTTGAGCTTGCTGGATAGCGATACGAGAGTCTCCGACAACCACCAAGTCTCGGATGCCACGTTCCAAAGCTAACTTCAATCCATTGATCAGACCACAGTACTCTGAGTCATTCACAGTGACATCTTTCAGAGCGAACCCTTGGGCTTCCAGGATATTCCACCCCGGGAGCTCCCAGAGCACACATCCGCAGCTTCCCAGGCGAGTGGATGTCTTGGCGGCACCATCGAAACTCACAACCTCGGTAATCAGCCTCTAGCATCTCCACGCTAATGGGTGCTGGAGGTTTGACTCGCCCCTTGACGGGGATGAGGTTTTCAGAGACTTCATCGAGGTGTTCACGGGGTGTGATGCCTGCTCCAAGAATAGCCGGGAGACCATCTTCATCTCGCTGGATCCTGCGAATCTCCAAATTCCAGTGTGACAACTTCAATCCCCACTTCACGTTCCGACCGTCAGCCGAACTGGATGACAGGAGCCATTTCAACACCGAATGTCTGGTGTACACCGTGATCACGGGACTCGTGTTTATCAGAGCCCGAAAGTTCTCCAGAACCCTGAGAATCGCGATGACCTCCTACTCTGCGATGTGATACCGGAGTTCTGCCTCATTCAGCACACGTCCAGTGAACCGTACGGGGTGTATCACTCCATCGTACTCCTGTCCCAAGACGGCTGAAGCAGCCCACGGGTTCGCATGAGGTATAATAACGAAAGGTCTGGTGCGATCTGGGTGTCTGAGGAGCGGTGTCGAGACAATCTTGCGCTTCAGAATCTCGAAGGCTTCCTTAGCTCGAGCCAAATCTCGACCAGCGCGAATCTGTTCATCAGACAACTCGTAGAGCACAGCAGCGATCACCGGTAAGTCTTCAATAAACTTGTTATAGTACTTCAGACTTCCCATGAAACTCTGTACTCCCTTGAGTGTCGACGGGAACGGCAATTCTTCCACTCCCTTGACGATCTTCGGCGTGGCTCTCAGCCCTTCAGCACTGATCTCATGCGACAGATAAGGAATCGTCAGCTTCCCGAACTCGCTCTTGGGCAAGCTCACAGAAATATTTCAGTATCTGAGTCTGAAAAGCAAGGCGTTCAAGTCTTCACAAAGTTGATCCCAGGTGGGCGCCCCTGAGCAATGTCGTCAATGTAGGAACTTCGACCGAGCACCGGTCCCATGAAGGACGGGACTGGGATGTTCCTCTGAAAGACAGTCATTTGGTCGGTGAGCACCGGAAACTCTGGCGTGTGTTCATCAGAGTTCTGAAGTTGTTCACCGGACATCAGACCATGTACGTCAGAGTTCTGGGGTTCTAACTTCAGGAATTCCAGCACGTCGGGATCAACGTCGGCTTCTTCTTCAGGTGACAGTCGCACAAACCCCCACAGGCAGTTATCCAACATCGCCTGGTATACCAGGGGCGCGTTCTTCAGACCAAAGGGCATTCTTACCCACTGGAAGTGTCCAAATGGGCAGATAAACGCTGAGATCAGCCTTGCACGCTCCGTCATTCGAATAGCCCAAAAACCACTCGCCATATCCAGACTCATAAACCACAGTGCTGCCTCAAAACCAATCAGCAGATCGTCTATCAGGGGCAACGGATAACGCGACAACTGGATAAAACCATTCACCACTCGATAATCGATACACATGCGTATGTCCACACCATTCTTCTTGAGGACAATCACAATTGGTGATGCCCAAGGCGAAGTTGAGTACTCGATGAGTCCGGTCTCCAGGAGTTTCTTCAGAAGTTTGTACACCTTGATCATCAGGTGAGGGGCAACGGACCTCGGACGTTGGGCAACAGGTTTAGCGTCTCCCACGTCCAAGTCACAGACCACGCCCCTTGCCGGGGCAGGTGCGGCGTTGCCGTCTCCCAGAAAGATTTTCCGATGATACTTCAGAATGTCCCTGAGTTTCTTCTCCATCCCCGGCGTTGTTCTCCCGGGTACTCCGACGTCAGCCTTGTCGATGTCACATTCGGGGGTCAAATCTTCCAATTCAGGTAGCATAACCAGTTGGTCACGTAATTGAGATAGTAGGTCTGTTCCTTCCCGTATGTAGACACCGGGTTCCAGATCCAATTCCTCATTCGTGACTCGCATGCACCGCTCGTACTCAGCTCGAAGCTTTTCCACAGGGGTGCCTGGCATACACCGGATTGGGATGTCCCATGAACAGTCTGTCGGCTCCTCATTTCCCATGAACAGTTCACCAGAAACACTCAGAGTGACTTCATCCTCGACCATGTTACTCGGAATTTCAAACGTGGTTCCAGAGTCTTTCGGAGTCATTTTCTCTGATGACAATCCCAGATCTCCGGTGTCCACAGCGGTATCTCGGGTCTCCTCTCTTCCGGCACTCACCCAGTCATCTGTCTGCGTAGCCACATCCAAAGCGAAACGAACTCGTTTTGTTCGTGGGACCGAATCAGGCCTCACGAACTGTACTCGAGCATTGTCCAGCCTCGGGCGCTGTAAAATCTCAGTTGGCCACGGGTATACCGGGTGATCCACACACGGAGGTTGAGGTATCAAATCCTCCAAGTCAGCTTCGGCCTTCAGGCGTCTCTTCGTCTCTGGTGACGGAGTGTTCTCCAGAATCAAAACTTCCCAGTCGCGGTAGGCTGCAGAGCCTGGCCGTACAAAGCGACCATGTCGTGGGAAAAATCCATACTCCACAATCCTTGCAATGTCAGAGAATTCATTCACCCACGTATTCTTGTCCGAAATGTTCACCACGCGCACCGCCACAGGCCATGACCGGGCTGCATAAATCAGCTGAGTCACCCAACGGTCTCCACGTCCTGCCCACACGACTTCTCGTTGCGGGTTCGTCGGACCATAATCAATGCGAACAACAAATTCTTCACCAGGTCTCAGAAGTACAGCTTCACTTGGTCTGATGGACCTGTTCCTGCCGATATGATCACCGGGCTCCCAGCTGCACATCATCACCACAACTTCGTCTGGCATAGATACCAATCCCTCACGGACGCTGATCCTCAGACCAGCAGCGAACATGAATCCCATTCCCAATAGCACGTTTATACCTTCGCCGATATTCGCAACCCAGACATCAACAATGTAAACTACTCTCGGTCCAAGAGTCAGTTTGATCTCAGCACTGGCACCAATGTACGTCGGAACACCTCCCATCCCAGACACCCTTGTTTGTTTGTGTGACTTAAGCCTGAGTCCGAGCTTACGCGCAAAGTCGTAACTCAGGATGTTGATAGTCGCACCGGTGTCCAGGAGAATCTTGGTCCGATGATCATTGACAGCGCCATGCACCATGACCACATCACGCTTTGCAGGATCAGGGTAGTGATCCTCCCACCAGCCATAACATTCCCCGTCTTTCAGACGAAACTGGATTGTGTCGTCCGGAGGCGGTTCGTTGTCTCTCGGAAAGTCCGGTGAACAGTCTCTCGGAAAGTCCGATGAACTGTCTCTCAGACGCGGAATTTCTGAAGACATGGCTGATTCTTGAGCTAAAGCGGTCATGCAATGTTGATTTTTAGGTTGGGTTGTTTTCAGCTCCGGTCCTACGTACACTAGAACACATAACTCTGGGGGTATGCCTTGCCCGGCGCGTTTCGGATCCCCATCCGACGGGCTTGCTAGTTTAACTGTTTCCCAGAGTCAGCCTCGTCACCCAGGAGTCTCTCCAGTAGGTGATCCGGCAGGTCCTTCAGTGTACCTTGACGGGCTAGTTTCTTGAGGGATTCCAGAGTCTTGATGTCTTCGCATGGTCTTCCAGAGTGCACCTTTCCGCAAACCTCACACGGCGGTACTCGGCACATCCTGCTCGGGTGACTTTTCTCCTGACATCTGTCACAGACAATGTCTCTCCAGCAGTTTTCTTCTGAATGGCCTGAGTGACGACACTTTTCGCAGAACTTGTTCCAGTAGTCAGGGTTATCGCGCCGTGTCTGCTGGAAGTCTTGACCTGACGATCCTCGGGGAGACTGGGGCGGCGGTCGCCATCCCATGTTGTCCATGACCCGATAAACTTCGTTTGTCAGAGTCTGAGTCCAATCAGCACCGCCAGGTGCCTGAGAGGCAGATTGTACACCAGACGAAGATTGTACACCAGACATATCGCGATCGTGCTCTGACGACGAAGCTCTGGCATCCTTTTCTTGAGTTCTGGTACCCGCATCGACATCGTCAGAGGCATCCGGGTCTGCTTCTCGGGCGACGTAAGTCTTCCCCATGCGCTTCGGCTTAAACTGTCCACGTGGGAGATTGTCCGCTCGGAAATCCCGATGTCTGGTGGTCGTAGTTTCCTGATCAGCCGTTCGCCAGACATCTTCGTCCTGTTGCAGAGCATATTCCAAGTCCGAGATACTCCTGAACTTCCGGCCTTGTAACGCGATCTTCAGACGCTCGTCCTTCAGCTTGGTGATGTACCTCAGAACGTGTTTCTCCAGACGTCTGGAGGATTTTCTGAAGTCTACCTCAGCTTTTCCGGCGGCTGAGTTCAGGCGATAGAAGAAGTCCAACGGAGTCTCGAAACTCTTCATTTCCATCGTGAAATATCTCTCGGAGTATGATGACCGGGCCTTGCAATAGCGCCTGCGAAACTCCGATGATAATTCTTTCCAGTCACGGGAAACGCTCTTCGGAAGCTGGTTAAACCAATCTCTGGCAGTCACTGGGAGCTTCAGCTTGAGTTCCTGTATGCGGGTCTTGTTCGTCCACGCTCCCTGAGATGCCATGTTCACGAAGCGCTCCCACCAGTGAACACGCTCCCGTAATGTCGCCCGGGGATCAAATTCTCCGATGATACTTGAGTTTATGAAGGGCCTCATAGTCAACAGGGTCGCTCCAGCTTGTCCCTGGGACGCAGAAGTCAGGTTTACAACCTCCGGAGGATCCAAGTCATCAGAAGACGAATCACTTGAGTCCGAGCTTGAGTCACTTGAGCTTCCACCCGGGTCTGGGTCATTCCTGCGTTTTCCGGGCCTTCGAGGAGCGTCCCGGCCATCTTCAGAGCGTCTTTCGCTTGGTTTCCGGTGTCCTTCGCGCCTGGGAGTCGCTGGGCGCCTTCCTTCAGTCTTGATCTCGGTCAGGGGAGCCGCTTGAGCCGTCTGGGTCGTCGTAGCGGCCGCGGTGGCCGCGCCATGCCTTCCAGCCTTCGCGCGCTTGGTGTCGGTCGTTCTCCGTAGGGGAAGAGGCGTATGGAAGGCCTCCGTCGTTTTAATGGGTGTAACCCTACCCCTGCTGGCGACTCCTTCTGATCTCCTAACCCCAGGTGTGCAATCTCCCGTATCCCGACTGTTCACCAGAAATCCGGTTGCCGGTTTAGGGTCATGTTCACTGGAGATCCGACTTGAAGTTGCTACTTCAGGGTGGGCGACCCCTTGAACTTGGGACAATGTTGCACGACGGTTCCTCAATTCTGCGGCCTGGAAACGCTGCATGTTCTGGGAACTTTCCCGCTCCCTGTCGCGCTCCGACTCCACGTCGTGCACCCGCTGTCGTAAGGTCTCCATTTGCGAAATCCAGTCACGTTTCAGCTCGTCTGCCCAACGCGCACGTTCGGCTTCGGCCTCGGCTTCCCGTTGTTTCCAGCGATCTGCAAACTCGGTCTCCAGACGCTGTACATCGGAAAACTGTTCACCAGAAACTTGTTCGTCGGACACCTGTTTCTCAGACGACTTCGAATGGTACTTGAGCTTGGACTCTGACGCTTGACGCCGACGCTCTTCCAAGTCATCCACGCGTCTCTGGGCTTCCAGTCTGGCGCTCTCAGACTCAAGTAGTCGGTCGGTAAGTGTCTGGATCTGCTGGCGCGTATCAAGTTCCCGTTGTTCACGTCGACGTTCACGCTCCATGGATTCCAGACGTTCTCTGGCCAGAAATTCCTTCTGCTCCTGTTCCATTCGACGCTGCCATTCCTGTTGCTGCCGCATAGCGTTCAGTTCGATCTGCGCTGGGCCTGATCTCTGGGAACTTCGTGTGTGGCTTGACGCAACGGAACTCAGGCGTCTGGAAGACACTTTCTGGTGATCCTCGCTCTTCAGACTCTGGTGCCTGCTCTGGTGGCTTCTCCCACGACTCGAGACGGACGATGATGGAGCTTCTGGCGTCCGGTGAACAGAATCTCTGGTAGACAACTGTCTCTCGGACTTCACTTCTGGAAACTCCGGCTTCTCTTTCAACATCTCGAAGTCTTCAGGCTCCGACTTCACCGGCATCAGTGTTCGTGTCACGTGGATTCCCATAGACTCTCCGGCGAGCATTCCTCCGGCTTCAGCACCTTGGGCAATCATCGCCAGACTTCCGACGGACAACGGCATATGTGCAGACGCCCCTCGACTCATGGACATCAGCGACGAGTCTGTGGAACTTCCACGAGAGGTCTGGAGTCCCGACGAGTGGTCGTCAGACGTACGCGAGGTCCCAATGACACTTGGCACAAGCGCATCAGTCGTCAGAGAGCTACCTCGATCTTCAGACATTGGTACACCAGACTCCAAACGAGTGCTATCAGAGTGACTCTCGTACACTGGCAGCGAACTCAGCGACGGCGTCGACAGTGCAGATGATGTCGACGAGACTTGCGGGCGCGGCGGACCATGCTGCAGGCGCTTGGAATGCGGCGGTTCTCCACTGCTGGACCCGTCAGAACTATGTGTGACTCTGAGTCCGGTCACCCGGAGTCTCATGATCAGCTGTCGTCCTTGTAGGTCAGCCTCCTCATCGTGTAATATACCATCAGCTTCGCCTTGACGTGCTTCGTTGCCTGCTTTTGTGTCTTCTGGGAGTCGATTGACCTGTGACCTGGCGGTCACCGTGGCCCACTCAACCAGTTCTTCAGCAAGTCGGCTCTGAAGCTCCGTCGCCACACTGCGCACTTGAGGTTCGAAGATAGCAGACGCTTGGGTCTGAGACCACCTCGGTAGCAGGTTCTGGAACGCAAATCCTGCTTCATACAGCATCGTCTGAAGGACAGCGACGCATTCAGGTGCCGTCAGAGTATTCATCGAGATCTCGACGTATGACAAGTCTTGGATTCGGCCAAAACTATGGCGCCTCAAGCAGAACTCCGATATCCACATGTCTTCCGGAAATACTGAAGAACACCGCCACTTGATGTAGTCGCCCGTCGCTGCCGCAGCCTTCTGAAAGACATTTGCGTCAGGCTTCGCTGTTCGCCAGGCGTATTCGACGTTCGGCGGAACAATTCTTCCAGCGTCCATGTCCCCAGCGGCGGAACTCACGGCGTACGTACTTCAAGGCACGTTCTCCATCCAGCGAATCAGCCCTCCCAGACTCATCAGACGGTGTCTTCAGAGAATCTTCGGACTTCATCGGCATGTCGTCAGACATCGGAGTGTCTTCGGACTTTGAAGTCTTCGAGACACGTTCATCAACCAGTCCGGGTTCCGTCTTCACTTCCCCCACGGACTTCCCAGAAGCCGTCGACTCAGAACACAAGTCAATGACCTCCGGGGACTCAACCACGTCGGCGCCTCCCTCAGACGCCTCATCACCACCCTCACGGGCAGTGGCCACCTCGTCACCAGAAGCTTCAGCTTCGGACGGACCTTCCTCAGAACCTTGTTCGCCAGACACATCGGGTGTCTCTCGGGCTTCAGGTTCCGCAGCAGGCTGGTCTTCGACCGCCGGTTCCGTGACGTTCACCTTCTCGACCGCTTCCTTTTCACGTGCAGCCTTCCTCTTCTCGCGTGCCGCCTTCTGAACAGCATCCAAGTCGGGTTGTTCGTCAGGCGGAAGACCTTGAAGACGCTTCGACTGACGTGTCGCCATACTGCGACCACCGTGTCCCCGACGTCCTCCTCTCGTAGTTCCATGTGAAGCCATCTTGAATATAGACGCTTGACAGAAACCCTCTTCTCAAACTCTCTTAGATCCGGTGATATCACGATACCAAGATCCGGGCACGCGCGCCAGTTGTCGCGAAGTCGGTGCAACTTTTACCGCGGTGCAGGGGCGTACAGTGAACCTGGAAGTGTGACTACCGGTAGTGATACCAGAGTCGCACAGCAAGGTGGGCGTGTGTTACCTTGTGCTGTCCTCGTAGGTTCGTTGTCTTGGTAATGAGACCCTCGCCGGGGTCGTGAGAGTGTTGCTGAGAGTGAGGGTTCCTTGCGTAGACCGTCGGATGTCCTTCTGGTCCTCACGGGAGCGCTTGAGAGTCGAACGTTTTCCGGTGAACACTTGTGTACACCAGGGATTTCTGAAGTCAAAAGAGAAATTAATACAAAGGGAAGTCCTGTCACTAGACTTCCGAGATAACCGCAATATAGAGTTCCGATATACAAATATGTAGCTGCTCTTATTCTTCCTGGCCCTTGAGCAGTGGGCTAGTTCTCCAGGTCAACTAGGGAAATGTTCACCAGACACCTGGTCTGTCTGGTAATCCCGTAACTTTCGCGCACCACCCTCTAATATATAGAGGGAAAATAAACCAATACACTATCAGTTATATAACAGTCTACCGAGCGTCTTGAGAGCGACTGTCTAGCTCCCAAAACCTGTCCAAACGTACAATATGAAATGGGCTACCGCTAGAGACAAGACAAACGACCCAACTAGTAAATGGAATAGGTGGGTCCTCTCAGGTCTCTACGTTACGCTGATCTCCACCTAAAGGGGCTTGATAGGTGAGAGATCACACGACTCAAAGCTTTGTCGTGGCCTAGTACTCACGGGAAGCAGCAGGCAGACGACCACGTTATAACAAAGCAAATCGAACTCGTTACAACAGGGAAAATTGAACTCTGGTTATCTATCTCGTATCTCTCTGTCTTCTGTCTTCCATATTCTCATATAAACTTGGTCTCAGTATAACTCAGGAACTTTCACTTGGGCTCACTATGGTGGTCGATGCTGCCGATCTTGTCGAGTCGACACTTAATGATGTCATTACAGGGATGAGCGGGTTGCGTTTCACTTGATTGCGTGAGGACGTGTTGGGTACACTTGGCTTCAGTATGGGGTGGACTTCAGAGTGTCAGAGTCTGGTATCCTGTTCATCAGGGTCTCGAATCATGTGCGTCGGAGACATGTTCATCGGAACCATGTACTCCGGAATCATGTACATCAGAGTCATAAATACCAGAGTCGTGACACTTGGGTCTGTTCATCGGAGTCTTGTACGTCGGAGTCTGTTCATCGGAAATTGGTAAATGTCTGGAATATTGCTTGTATAAGCCGGACACATCAGACTTGTTCACCAGAATCATGTTCGTCAGACTCATGTACGTCGGACTTCATGTACGTCGGACTTCATGTACGTCGGACTCATGTACGTCAGACTTCATGGTGTGATATCAGAGTTTCCATGCGTGATACCAGAAATCCATGAGTGTTTTCAGGGTGCGGAGCACGTATGCTGCAACGCACGAAGTCCAGTTGGGATATGCGCGGGGTGCGCTACGTCCGGTGCGCGATACTTGGTATCTTGCGGGTATAACTGTATTCCTTGAACCATCATCGTCACACAGGACGGCAACGGGATGAGGTCTCTCAGAGATACGTTCTTCTGAGAGACTTTCTGCCAACCTTTAGGCACTCATCGTCGGGGAAAGTCCGGTGATCAGACTGAGTGTTGTTGTCTCTCGGAGTTTGTGCACTTTTCCGAGGAACACTTCTGATCTCTTGGGCCCCTTTGCAGTACAGGTGAAGGTTAATATATATAGCAGTTTTCTTCCACAGACCCATCATATTGTCACACGGGACATAACCTCGTCCCACATCTCCCTTTCTCCCACAATCCAGTATATGTCCAATCACATCACAGCGTAACGTCCATATCCACCCGAAAAATCGTAATTAGCAACGTGTCAGTCGTTTGGCAGCAATGGCCCTAATAGAGGACTATATAGACCAAGGATTGCATAATGAAATCAAGATTTGTTTTTACGGATACCTTTGGAACGGCACTCGTAAAAAGAGTTTAGACACCTCGAAAAGACAGTATTGACGCCTCAAAAGACAGTGTCTAAACGAAAAGACGTCTGAGACGTTTTTATACAGCCGCCATCAACGTCTAAGGGCACATCATGCGCCTTTCGAGTTGGCAATCTGATTGGCCGATATCCTGGAGCCAAACAAAAATCTGGAAGGATACTCTGATTGGATAAAAAAGAAGTTGGTGGGAGGCAGCTTCAGGTAACAAATCAAAAATTACGTCAAACATGAGCCTCTTTTTTGAACGTCTGCTTGGCATCTATGATGCTTGGATGTTGTCTTGCATGAGCACTGGTGCCATGCTTGCAGCGACTACGTCTACAAACACACTTTTCACTTGCTAATGTCAGTCCTGTATGGCTTTATCATTATCTACGTGTTCGCAATTAGCTTATTGTAAAAACAGCTAGCAAACTGGAGTAAATGCCTGTAAATGCTAGAATGAATTTTTCTTGAAATTTAATTTTTTCAATAACACATAGCAAATAAATTACGAAACAACGAATGAACTATCAAAATCCGACCTGTTAAAAGTAATACTGATGAGCTACGCGTGTCAACCGTCCGTCATTTCCCTCCCCGTTCCGTTTTGGAGAATTCATGACGCTTAGTGAAGAAACACCCGGAGAGAAGAAGGCACGCGATCCACCACCAGGGCAAGTCAGCAAGCGACGCCGGCTTACTGCGACCGAAACGTCCACCGCATGGGGCGTTCGGTTTCGTGATGTGTGGGCGGCGCTATTGAAAGATGGGTGGACAGTGGCCGGAGCTTGGACTCGAGATACCAGTACGTCGTCCCCAACGGGCGTCGCAATGGTGAGGAAGGGGTCGACTTCTTTCTCGGCGAAGACGCCTTGATGCAACACCTCCATGACCGTGAAGCACCAGTTGACGCCGTTACTACAACAACTGCCGCCGTCCAAGGTCAGTAAGAATGGTGTGATGCGGTGCTACGTGTACTTGACGTTGTTCGTGTATGTTCTATAGGTGACGAGCTACGAGAAGCAGTGGCAGAGCGTGGTACGGAAGGAGGTCGCCCAGGAGAAGATCACGCTGGCGTCATAGGCGCTGATGGTGCTGCCGCCGCTGAAGGTATGCGATAACCTGACGCATGTGTCAACAGAGCTGCTGGCTGCTGACCTTTGTCTGTTTGTGTATGTTGTAGGTGGCGAGTCTCACAGAGGCGTCGTGAGGCTTCATGGCGCTGCACGAGCAGTCAGCATTGCCGCTGTCGGCCAAGGCGAATAGACTGGCGGTAAGTGGGGAGAGTACGCCCGGTCGCTAATGTTGTATGTGTGTGACCGCAGGTGGTGAGCGTGGCGGTGCAGTACAGCAGCGTCGTGGTGCAGAACAAGACACCGGCGTAGCCGTTGATACCAACGTCCAAGGTGCGTGATGAATGTGTACTGGACGACGGTGCACTAATTGCTGATGTTGTGTGCATACGTAAGGTGCAGGTGGTGAGCATCGAGAAGTAGGTGGACTACACCTCATCGATGCTGTGCAAGGTGTGTGAGGACTTTATGGAGGTGGTGCTTCCGATGGCTGATGCTGTTATGTGTTTTGTAGGAGTTGGACATCGGGACGATGCTGGCACAGCGGACGCTGGTACTGTCGGTAGAGGTGAGAAAGAACTACGTGGACTGTGTGGATGCTGTGGTTGCTGACGTTATTTGCGTGCTGTGTATGTAGCTCACGAGCATCGTGTAGGAGTTGCTGTTATTGACGCCGCTGTCCGAGGTGAGGGAAGACGTGTTCTGAGGTGGACGCAGGATGCTGACGTTCTGCTATGTGATATGCAGTTTCCAAGCGCCGTGGATCAGCAGCAGTAGATGCTGAGGGTGGTGTTACTGGCCCAGGTGAGCGGAAATTATATTATAGAGATGTTCTGTGTTGGTGACGTCGTTATGCCTGTTGTATAGTTACAAAACGTCGCGTGCGCGTGAGTTCTGCTAGTGGTGTTCGTGCGTCGAGACGTGGGCGTGCAACTACTGAACGTCCGATTGGTGGACAATCTGCTCGTGGCAAACGTGCACTTCGAAGTGCTAGTGATGGACGTGCTTCGGCCATCGGACGTGCTGCTGGTGATGACTTTGTTTCGAGTGGCGGGCAGGTTGGCAGCGATGAACTTGCTCGTGGTGGACGTGCACTTCGAGGTGGCCGTCCAGCTGGTGATGGCCTTGCTTCGAGTGGCGGGCAGGTTGGCAGCGATGAACTTGCTCGTGGTGGACGTGCACGTCGAGGTTGCCGTCCAGCTGATGATGGCCTTGCTTCGAGTGGCGGGCAGGTTGGTAGCGATGAACTTGCTCGTGGTGGACGTGCACGTCGAGGTTGCCGTCCAGCTGATGATGGCCTTGCTTCGAGTGGCGGGCAGGTTGGCAGCGATGAACTTGCTCGTGGTGGACGTACACGTCGAGGTGGCCGTCCAGCTGGTGATGACCTTGCTTCGAGTGGGTTGGGTGGCATTAGTGGTGATGTTTTGGACAGTGGTCGTGCGACCGGTGATGGACTTACTTCGAGTGGTTTGGGTGGCACTAGTGGTGGACATCATGTTCGTTGTGCGTGTGGTACTGGCGAGCAACGTACGGCTAAACACGGGTGTACGGCTAGAGATGAGTGTGTGTCTAGAGGTGGGTGTACTACTGGAGATGCACGCACTTCTAGAGGTGGGAGTACAGCTAGAGGTGACACTACTAGTGGTGGTCGTCCGATTCATGATGGACGGGATGTTAGTGTTGGGCGTGTTGACTTGGCTGCTAGCAACCAACCTACATCTAATACTGATGGGGCAGTAATGGATGGGCGGGTTTCAAGCGGTGGTGGTTCTGCGAGCGGTGGTGGTTCTGCGAGCGGTGGTGATTCTGCGAGTGGTGGTGATGCCGCGTGCGCTGGCAATATCATCACGCTTGGTGAAGTTGATTCCTCACGGTGTCTCGGTGCTCGAGCATCTTGTGACGGTAGTATTAGTATCGGCACTACCTGTTACACTGGTGACAACGACATTATATCAGTGGCTGATGGAGATGATAGTGACGGAGTACATGCGATTAACAGAGGTGCTAGTAGTCCAGACACGATGAATCATGCTCCAGCTTCATCACGTGCGAACACCCCAACATCTCGATCACCCAATGAGGCCAAAACAACACCACGATCCATGCCTATCCTACTCCAAGATGTCTACGTTGACAAACTGGTCGCGTTCACACCTGACAAGGAAACGTGGATGAAGGCTAAGGCATACAGACCGATTGGTACGTCCTACATTGTCGGCCGCATTTACCGTTCTGTGAAGAAGGGGAAGAACGCTACTCTCTTTCAAATCCGATGGCTGGATAGTCAATTTCAAAATAACTTGGAGATCATCAACGCTGGCGTCGCACAGCGTGGTATCAAGAACTACATTGCACTTACACAGTTGAAAACTCCTAACTGGCGTGTTCTCGTGGAGCCTGATCCTGGTGAGGAGCTTGACATCGACTCTGAAGCCTCCGACCTAGTGGAAGACCCCATTGAAGCGTTCGATCCTGGCAGCGTTCTTCCCTCGAGTCTAGCAGAGGTGGAGGCGATTAGAAACATGCGATTTGTCCCCGGGGAAGACGTTGAATCTCCCTCCTACCTGTATGCGCATGCTGACGGTACAACCGAGACCCACATCCGCCCTGAGTACAAGTACCTTTTCGAGGACTCTGCCTGCTCAAGCTTTTTCGCGTACATACCACTATTCTTCTGGCGCCAGACATTACATGAGACGAATCACTACGCAACTTTGAAGGAAATCCGCATTGGCAACCCGTTCACGCTGGACGAGTTGATGACTTTCCTCGGAATTTTGTTCTTCATGGCCGTGAATGATAAGGGGGAGTACGCAAACTATTGGGGTCAACAAGCCGAAGACTTAGTGTTTGGAGGATCTACAACCGCTCTAGATTCTATCATGTCACTGTATCGATTCAAGCTCATTCGGCGTTGCCTGAGCTTCAATTCTTCGCCAACCACTCTTGAGAAAGATGCTGCAGCAAGGATTAGGCCGCTTCTGAATCTACTGAAGATCACCGGGGGGCAGTACGTTAATGTCGGACGCAATGTTGCTTTGGACGAGGCTAGTGTGGCGTGCCGAACTCGCCAAGGCCGACACATGATCGTGTACAACCCCACCAAGCCAACGGGCAAGTATCACTTCCGACTTTATATGGTGTGCTGTTCTACTACGTGGATAGCGCTGAACTACAAGCTTCACTGTAATCGAAGTGACATTTAAGACCGTTTAGACGGTGTTGTTGGGCTGGAGGAAGCCCAGAGTTTGAGGGAGGAGTTCGAAGCTGTATCGAAAATTCGGCAGCATGTGCTTGAAGTGACCCGACCTCTCTTTGGGACGAACCGAATTGTGAACATGGACAACTACTATACATCAGTGCAGCTGCTACAGGAACTGCGGCTTAAAGGTCTCTATGGGAGAGGTACAATTCGTGCGAATAGCAAACATTTTCCTGCACATTCAATACTGCCCAAAGATGATTGCATTCGTGGAGACTACCGACAGGCTGTGGCTCGGGATCACAGTATGTTAGCGGCATCCTGGTGTGATGGCAATGTAGTAAACATGATTTCCAATGCAGATTCGACCGTCATTACCAGTGTGGCTCGAGTGATTGGCAAAGAACGAAAGGAATTTTCGTCGCCAGTGTGTGTTGCGCACTACAACGCCAATATGCAAGGGGTTGATAGACTTGATCAAATTAGAGGACGCTTCTCGATTTCGGACGGACACTCCTACAGACGTTGGCACAAAAAGCTGGCATTAGCACTTATCGATGTCGCGCGATCCAACGCATACCTCACTCAACGTCTTGTAAAAACAGACACCCCGCCTACCCGAGACCCCCATCGAACGTTTATGATGGAGCTAGTGGGGGAATTGTTGAATAGAAAGTGGAAAAATGCTCCAAGTGAAGGGCGCATGCTTTACACTGGTGCGTGTGCTACAAGGGGCGAAATTGAAGTTATGAACATGCCGCCGGCACGACCAAGCGATGACCGTGTTAGAGGTGCGACGATGGTGTGTACGTCGGTTTCGTCAAGGCAAATTTATGACAAAAAGCAAAGGAAACGTCGACGCTGCATAGTATGCAGATGGGAGGGCAGATACCCAACCGAGGTTACGACCTACTGCTATTCCCATGACGTGTGCTTGTGCCAAGAACTGCACGACGTACCTGTCAAGCCGTGGATGTGCCCAAACACTACTGCAACATGCTGGGAAAAATTCCATCAGTTCTATCTTCAGCAGAATTTGTTTACTGCCAAGGGGAATGTCAGGCGACACTCCAAGCTTGCCGTGTTGAAAGCAGCAGCAGGCGACCACGAGTCGAGACCACCTGTAGTACGCCAAATTCAAATATAGGTAACGTTTGTTTGGTGCAGGTGTTTACCTGCATTCAACTTTAGTTTAATAAGCTTTTAGTGCATGTGCTAACCTGCATGTAACTAGAGTTTAGTATGCTTTTAGTGCATGTGTTAACCTGTATGTGACTTGAGTTTAGTATGTTTTTAGTGCATGTGTTAACCTGCATGTAACTTGAGTTTAGTATGCTTTTAGTGCTTGTGTTTACCTGCATGTAACTTGAGTTTAGTATGCTTTTAGTGCATGTGTTTACCTGCATGTAACTTGAGTATACTATAGTTTTGGCGCAGGTGTTTACATGTATTTCACTTCACTTTACTATGTGTTTGGTGAAAATATTGTCTAAATTGAAAGTGGTTGAGAGTAGTTATTGTTGGCAGGACTGTGATACTACTTAGTATTGCTGATGTACAGATACACAGGAACGCGATCAGCCTTCCAGCTACATCTCACAGAGATTTCATCTGCTATACTCCAGCGTAGGCAAAACGGCTCTGTGCACGACTTTCGATGTCTTGGGCAGAATCGAGATGTCGCCGCCAGTAAGCGAGCCTTTGATAAAGTTGCGAGCTCTCGGGCCACCACCAGTTTCGCGTCTTCTTCAAATAAAAAAAAATGTTCGCGAAAATTAATGTAGCATCACGTGTAGCAGGGTTGCTCGAAAATGAAACATCCCGCACGTCTGTTTCCTTGATCATCACTTTGCCAAGGTGTGGAAATCTTCCAACAAACCGATGAAGGCAACGCTCTGCAAGTTGACAAAGATCACTACGAACCTCTATGCCAACGCATGCCCGGGCCGATGTCGCTATCGCTACTTGAGCGAGGACGTTGCCAACACCTGCACCGACGTCCAGAAAAATGTCGCTATTGGTAACAGGACTCATCGCCTGAATTAGGCGAACAACTCCCCAAGAAAGAACTTCACCGGCATTATCTTGGGTCTTCCCAGGCTTTTGCCTCACGTCCCCGCGAGTGATGTCCCTAAAGATAAGCCCGACGGCAACCACAGCGTCACCATGGGATAATGGAGCTGGTGCTTGATGTACAATGACACTGAATCAGCAGTAACCGACAGTAATACAAGGGTATGTGCATTCTTACCGGGTACGTCAGAATCACTGGGTGAATTTAATACATGAGGGCTTTGACCAGTACGTCCACCACCAACCCACTCGAAGCAAGGCCATCACCAGCTGGACGGCCACCTCGAAGCGCACGCCCACCACGAGCAAGTTCATCGCTGCCAACCTGCCCGCCACTCGAAACAAAGTCATCACCAGCAGCACGTCCGATGGCCGAAGCACGTCCATCACTAGCACTTCGAAGTGCACTTTTGCCACGAGCAGATTGTCCACCAATCGGACGTTCAGTAGTTGCACGCCCACGTCTCGACGCACGAACACCACTAGCAGAACTCACGCGCACGCGACGTTTTGTAACTATACAACAGGCATAACGACGTCACCAACACAGAACATCTCTATAATATAATTTCCGCTCACCTGGGCCAGTAACACCACCCTCAGCATCTACTGCTGCTGATCCACGGCGCTTGGAAACTGCATATCACATAGCAGAACGTCAGCATCCTGCGTCCACCTCAGAACACGTCTTCCCTCACCTCGGACAGCGGCGTCAATAACAGCAACTCCTACACGATGCTCGTGAGCTACATACACAGCACGCAAATAACGTCAGCAACCACAGCATCCACACAGTCCACGTAGTTCTTTCTCACCTCTACCGACAGTACCAGCGTCCGCTGTGCCAGCATCGTCCCGATGTCCAACTCCTACAAAACACATAACAGCATCAGCCATCGGAAGCACCACCTCCATAAAGTCCTCACACACCTTGCACAGCATCGATGAGGTGTAGTCCACCTACTTCTCGATGCTCACCACCTGCACCTTACGTATGCACACAACATCAGCAATTAGTGCACCGTCGTCCAGTACACATTCATCACGCACCTTGGACGTTGGTATCAACGGCTACGCCGGTGTCTTGTTCTGCACCACGACGCTGCTGTACTGCACCGCCACGCTCACCACCTGCGGTCACACACATACAACATTAGCGACCGGGCGTACTCTCCCCACTTACCGCCAGTCTATTCGCCTTGGCCGACAGCGGCAATGCTGACTGCTCGTGCAGCGCCATGAAGCCTCACGACGCCTCTGTGAGACTCGCCACCTACAACATACACAAACAGACAAAGGTCAGCAGCCAGCAGCTCTGTTGACACACGCGTCAGGTTATCGCACACCTGCAGCGGCGGCAGCACCATCAGCGCCTATGACGCCAGCGTAATCTTCTCCTGGGCGACCTCCTTCCGTACCACGCTCTGCCACTGCTTCTCGTAGCTCGTCACCTATAGAACATACACGAACAACGTCAAGTACACGTAGCACCGCATCACACCATTCTTACTGACCTTGGACGGCAACGATGCCACGGCTGGTGGCAGCTGTAGCTACCTCTCGTGAATGAACCCTTGGCCCACCTGCAAGTAACGACCGGGAAGGAGCTACACGACGGTAGCGCGGACGCGTGTGTTGTTCTCCGAAGAAGCATCGCGGGAAGGCCCTTACTACCTTGCCGTAGGTGCGCTTGAGACTTTCCATCCGAAGCCGGAGCTCCTTAGACGTCCGCGTCCCATGCATCTGCCGGGCTACATATGCCCATGTAACCCGCAGGCCTTCATCCTCGAATTGGGCAGCAATATGCACTAGTAGCTTGTCTTTTGCGTCTGAGAACGTAGTTCGCATTAGTCCAATATGTTTGATAATAAATCCATGCAAATATCCTACCTTTCTATTGGCGGGCAAATGAACGGCAGAGAGACGGTCAGACAGGATGATTATGCTGCGCATCGAAAAAAAAGGTCGTAGTTTATAAAATACCGAAGCCGTAAGAAAACAAAGTGCAGTCATTGGTAGAAATTCTGGAAGTTCTTTAAAGTACGTTTTTTTTTCTAAAAGGGCCTTTATGCGCCCTTCAAGCAGTCTGTTTTCGTACCTAAATGAGAAACATACCCAAAGAGCGCATGATGCACCCCTGCACCGCAAAAGGGTTAAGAGCCGATTGCCAATTAAGAGCCATCCTTTATTTTGACCTATCATGCAGTGTTTTTGAGTTTTACCACCTCTTATTCGCTAATACGTCATAAGTACGAATACCTGCACATTTTTATTCCAAAAATATGGCCTTAAAGTTTTAGCGCCACAACCATTCAATCTGTCAATTACGAAGACCAAAGGACGCCCGGACTATACGACTGTGGGTGGACGTTGGCTAACCCATGAAGTCCTGCAAGAACTTACAGTCAACCAAGGTAACAGAAAAGAGAAAGCGACAACCCTGCTCCCCGAAGGGCCCTCAAGGCTCTAGCTGTCAGCACTTGAATTATAGCAGTGATCGGCCTTCACCTACAGTAATGCATATACTGGTATATTTGATATTAGATACTGAATATTAAAAGATGGAGTAGCCCTATACCTCCAGCTGGCAAATTTTCGGGACGCGTTCTTCTTAGTGAAAGCAAGGTAAAAAGCGGCTCTTTTTGACGCAGATCAAGGATTTACGACGGCAGCGGTACATTGTTACACATGCTATGATCATCTTCATGGCTCAATAGCAGATGCCCTCACTATTTGAGAAGAAGACAGTTGATGCAGCCATGTGTTGGTGTGCTCGGTATGTTTGCAAGGTTTATTTTAATTTTTTTGTTTTGAAATAACGATTTTATTTTTTTCTTTTAGATTTATGAAGAGAAATCGCCTCTCCATCCGCAGGGTAACTACACGTGGTCGTGCTTCACGCGAGTCTATGTACCAGGATAAAGCCGTGTTCTGTGACGAGGTGCGCCAGGTAATTGCCGAATGCGTGGCTCCTTTGAACCCGTCCATTGACCCTTTCGAACGTGTCTTTAATATGGATCAGACGGCTATATTTGCATCTAGGATGTCAATCACGACGGTGGACCAGGTTGGCACAAGAGTTGTCCCAGCCTTAACAGCCGGATCGGACAGCCAACGCATTACGATGGCGATTTTGGTACGTGCAAATGGCTTGGTGCTGCCACCGCACTTCGTATTCAAGGGACAGCCTGGGGGAGAGGTCGAAAAAGAGGTAAAGGGGTATGTGCCGCATCATGTGGCGACATGCTCTGTTCAGTAAAACGCTTGGTTTGACGAGCGCGTTATGCTAGAATGGATAGAAACGTCTTTTCAACCAAATGTGTGTGGCTATTCTGTGCTGCCATTGGACACGCTGAAGACCCACAAAATGAAGAGTGTACAGGACGCTCTAGGAGACATCGGCACAAGCGTTCATTTTGTGCCTCCAGGATGCACAGGGATTGCGCAGCCGCTCGACGTTGGCATGATGTCGCCACTCAAGACACACATGCGCATGAACTGCGCGCAAGCTGCGGTGTTGAACGGGTTGCCAGTGAATTCAGTACAGCGGCGAAGATATATGTTTGATCAAGCGCTGTTGGTGCTTCAGGCGATTTCCGCTGAAACTGTGAGGCATGCCTTTGATCGATCAGGCCCGTACTTTGGGTCCACAGCCAGCGGGGACGTTCAAGGAATGCACGAGGATCTTAGCCGGCTTAATGTTGTGGATATCCAGAAAGATGATTCTTCTTGAGTCCAAGATATCATTTCTGGTGCAGTGGAGCAAATAACTGTACAAAGTGTTAGTCTGTAATTTCATTGGTTGAATATATGCCGAACTTTTTCAAGTCAAGGGTTTGTAGAGATTTCCGGATATGAATCTCTTAAGTTAGAGATGGTCAGATCTTTCAGCTGGTTAGATCTTTCTGAGTTTGTCGGTAATCCCCTAGATAGGCGTCATCACATCAGAGATGGTAACTTCAACATCGAAGAATGCGTATGATGCTCTATCTGTCGGGTAGAATTTGATGTACCACAGGTGACTGTATATAACAGTCCTGTGCGAGCATGATTATTTACAAGCGGTAACTTGTTTTGATATAGATCTTCGACTTCCGCCTCCTGGTGGTCCACTGGGGACTTACTATTAGAAATGATTAGCATTCGAAAATTCAATATCCCATTCAAACAATTCACAATCACAATCAAACCTTGAGAAATCAATAGCCAAGCCAAGTAGCAACCAGGAATAACCAGTTAATCAACTTACCCTTTTCTTTGACTTCCGTTGTCAGATTTGTCATGGTGTTGGTGTGGTTGTGCAAATTTCTTGTTTTCATTGTTATTTTGGCTATTCAGGAAAACCTTAGAGGAGCAAACCTGTTCACCGTAGTAGAATGTCGTTATTAACGCTTTTGTACGCGTGTTGAGAAGGAAAATCTTTAATTTTAACCCTTTCGCGCACATGGATGCATTCTGCTGCCAACGACAGTCTTTGCAAAAGGGTTGGGGGAAGGTTATATTAGGTACTTCGTAGCCTGTTAGAAACAGGCGCATTGAAGTCTAAGCAAGGTTACGCCCTAACTAATTTCCTACGGCTACTCGGTTACCCTTAGTCTATGACCGGTACGCTTGAATTTCTTGGGAATTTTGCCCAATCGGCCGCCGTTGAAGAGCCCCCAGCTGGTGCCTGGCCGGGTAGATAACTGCGACCGCGCCAATTCCTTGAGTCTAGCCTCCGTGGTAAGTGTGCCTTGATTGGTCCCGATGTTGTAGAGAAGGGATTGTGAGTGACGGGAATTGAACAGAGAAGGGCAGCGATGAGAGGAGAGCAGAAGTCGAAAAGGGCGACGGAGGCGGGGCTCGAACTCTCGGTCAGTTGGTGGATCAGCTGATGCTAACCCACTGGGCCACCGACGAGCCCAGTGTTTGCAAAAGTGAATGATGTTTGGACCCACTCGAAGGGTCGCGTAAACACTACCGTGTTTGGTACTCGCAGATTAAAGTTTTATTTTTGGCCAATATCAGAACTTATTTAAAAGGGTTCGAAGGTAGCGTTTTTTTCCATCTGTGTTGTAGCCATCTTAACGATCGCCGACACTTCGAAATGGCTACACGTCGAAGGAGCCATTTTGCTATGTGGTAAAGCGAACGGGAATATTTCCCGGAAAGGCGATATCAGTCACGGAAGCCAAGAGAGCCGGAGAAAACGACAGGGAGCGACCTGTGATCCCCAGATCTGAGGCGAATCAGATGAGGGCATGGTGGATCCTTTTCGGGAACAGGCCCTGGAGACACCCGCGGCGGTTCGCTAGATCCGGGAACAGAAAGAGTCGCCAGTAGGATGGTCCTACGGAGCCCAAGCAAGAACAATCCATGCTCAAGAGAGTAGGATGATCCCTGCTGGAGTGTGTCGGCCTTGTGGAGTTCATGTGTGATGAAAGTGGAGAGGTAGTCGACGGTGATCAAGTTATACGGAGGACAATCAAAGGTGACTACGCGTGATCAGCGACGACACGATCCCAAGCGACTACGACTTTGGCGTATGGCATGGCCTGATGCCTTGGGTCTTTCTGACCGTGTGATCCAAGCTGTAACAGGGTTACACGTACAAGTGGATACACCACTTGTAACTCTAACAGTTGCGAAAACTGTTAAGTGTTGAAAAGGGACCTCAGACCTTGGTGTGCTGTACACACCAATGGCTACATGGGCGAACCACATTATTGGGTGGTTCGTGTGCATTTGTGCATATCATTGGTAGAAAGTTGTCGCGAAGTCGGTGAAACTTTGGTCGCGGAGCAGGGGGGCGTATAGTGAACCCTAGTTATACGACTACTAAAAAGGGGTTTTCAGAGCCGTACAACGGTAGGTTGGCGTGTGGTACCTTGCGGTATCCTCGTGGGTTCGTTGTCTTCAGAAATATGACCCTCGCCGGAGTCTGAGAATGTGTTGTGAAGAGAAGTTGGGGTTCCTTTTGGAGTCTGGTGTCGGTATTCAGGAGATCCTTCCAGGAGCGCTTGGGAGTCGAAATCTCTGGAAAGCAAAGTGTTTTCCAGGAAGTCGGCGGTCGAAAAGAGATTAATATACCAGAGAAAGTCTGAAATCGGTGTCTGAATATCACGAATCCAGAACCGAGATACCTGACTTTCAGAGATAAACAACCAATATACAGAGTTCGAAAATATACAAAAATATACAGCCGTTCTTATTCTTTCTAGGCCCTTGAACGGTGGGCTAACACTCCAGGTCAACTAGGGACTTGCTACCAGACACCTGGTCTGTCTGGTATCCCTTTACGTTCGCGCACCACCCTCACGTATAGAGGGAAAATATAAACCAATACAATCGGCTATATATAACAGTCTACCTTGCACTCTGAAAACGACTGTCTAGTTCCAGAGCCTGTCCAAACGAGCAATTTGAAATGGGCTACCGCTAGAGACAAAACAAACGACCCAACTAGGATATGGAATAGGCGGGTCCTTTCAGGTCTTTGCGTTACCTGATCTCCGCCTAAGGGGATTGAATAGGCGAGAGATCACACGGCAGCGATGCTTGGCGTGGCCTTGCAACCAGAAATACAACGACTTCTGGGTTACACGGCAAATTGAACTCTTTTTATCGTTTATGTTCCTCATAACTATCATATATCTCTGGTAACTCTCTTCTGTTTGTCGTCTTTTGCGTCCTTTGAGCAGTCAGACTTCGTATGTCAGGTACACTTGGCTCTTGTATGCATCAGGTATCTTGACTTGACCTCAGTATGCAGTCCGTGCAGCCGATCTTGATGGGTTAACAGGTAGAGACGTCATTACGGGGGATGTTCAGGTCAGTAATCACTTGAATGCGTGACTTGAACTTGGGTTCACTTGGTTTCAGTATGGTCTTGGATCTTCGGTGGTTTCAGAGTCTGGTATCCTGGTTTTCAGAGTCTGATATCACTTGGTTTTCAGAGTCTTGGTCACTCAGAGTTAGAGATACCACAGTTTTGAGTAAGAAACCAGAGTACGGAGCACCAATGCTACAACGTACATGAAGATCTTGAGAGTTGCGCGGGTGCGCGGCGTCCGGCGCGCGATACTTGGTCTCTGCGGGTATATATTGTGAATCCTTGAACCATCCATCGTCGCGCTGGACGGTAACGGGATGAGGTCTCTCAGAGATACGTTCTTCTGAGAGACTTTCCGCCAGAACTTAGGCACTCATCGTCGGGGAAAGTCCGGTGACCAGACAGAGTGTAGTTGACCTTCAGAGTTGTGCACACTCTGAAGTACACTTCTGGTCCTTTGGGCCCCTTTACAGTCAGGCGAAGGTTTATCCACTATCTTCCACAGATGTCGCACGGGTGCGGCCGCGCCCCAGAGTCCCTTTCGCTTATAACCCATAGTATAACCAATCACATCGTAACGTAATATCCACCTGTCGCTCGAAAATCGGAAATAACATCATGTCAACCGCCCCTCCTGGTCACGATCTCCAAGCTGTGTATCATGGCCAGGCCTATCGAACATTCTGATAGGCGGTTTTCGGAGCTTAGTGTAGCTGCAACTCCTTGCCAGTTACCTGGTTTTCAGAGTCTCTGGTGTCCCGTCGCACAGTCTGATTCTCTCAGACTCAGAAACTTGAACTTGACTCGCCCAACGGGCGATCATTTTCCAATCTCCGTCCTTTCGCTCATGACTGAGGAAACAAGCATTCCCCTGGGCTCAAATGCCTCAGCAAGGGGTGGGGCAAGCGACGCCACAGGCACCTTTCCTGCTTCGGCAACTGCTGTTGTAGTGCAGGGTGGAGATGTGGGCTCAGCCACATTGCCAGGTGGCAGCTCGAGCGCCCCAGCCCACACATCCAAGCCTAAAAGTTCACAGGTCGATGGTCCGATTGAGGATCTCCCTGGTGATGGCATGGACTCGGCCGGTTCAGGTGATACTTCTCTAGCGGACGCATCGAGTGGTCCCAACCCTGAGTTTGCTGAGGACACTCCTGGTGTTTTCAGGCCACGGACCTTCGGTGCTCCGAGACTCTTATCCACGGAAGAGGTCGATCGCCTGTTCAACCAAGGTCGGGTGACGAGCGCTGGTGCTCCAGTCACGGCGTTGGGGGACTCTGATGTTCCACAGAACTACATCGTTCCCCACATTGAGCCGGAAGGACGCGCCTTCCTGGTGACCACACCCGCCCGAGCCGAGGATTTCAGAAGGGGGCGTCATATCGCGGTGGCCCTTGTGTACTTGTGGGGTATGAGGCATTTACCGACGAGGATCTTCAAGAGTTGGAACGCGTGATCCCAAGCTTCGATCCAGCCGAAGTCGTATCTCCTCATGCTCAGGCCCCAAACGCGCGTATTCTGGATGCTGTGACTTCGTCAGTTGAGGTTCGTCGGGAGTCTTCTCTGTTGTCTCATCTTCTCCCCACTCGACTTGCGGAGAGAGTCTTCCGGACAGCGGGATGTCTGAAACTCATGGCTGCTGCTCATCGTCGCCTCAGAGAACGTGTTGGCTCCCAGAACGGCGTCGCTTTGATCGATGCAGCGGCAGCCCCGTCTGAGTGCGAGGAGATCAAGCGCGAGTGGGTACTCAACTGCCAGTACTGGAAGCATGAGCTTCAAAGCGCGCAGCAAGATGCCGATATCGTGGGGGATCGCATGAATTCTGAGATTCAAGACATCAAGGCCCACTACCAGGATCCAGTGGAAGCTCTAAAAGCGGACAAGGCAACCCTAGAATCTCAAATTACTGATCTTCAGGCGCAAGTCTCCATTTTGAAATCGCGTCCTCAGGTCAAGCCAACAGATCCATGGGGTTTCTCAGAGTTCTTGCAAGAGAACTCTGAAATCTCTGGTAACTGGGACCGAAGTCCCAGACTCTGAAGATGTCTCCGTAGCGGCCATTCAAATTGGATCTCAAGAACTTGCAGCGTCGCCCTTCGGGACATAAGCCTACTGGAGGACTCCGTACTCTCGGCGAACACGAGGACCAAGGTGGCAAAGTCTGACGTGCACAAGAAACTTCCTGGTGACGTAGTCTGGAAAGAGGTTCGTCCTGACCTTCGTCAAGCTCTACTATCTGGTGTCGAGTATAAGGAAGCCATGACGTGGCTGGCATCGGACAAAGAAGCTCACACCCTCTTCAGCAGTTCGGCTCTCGTCCAGATGTTGGTTAGTCTGGTATTTTCGCGTCGTCTGGATTCCACTCTTTGGGCCAAGTATGTCCCTGAGGTCTACTACCAAATGGCTGATGAGGTGATAGATCGCCACATCTCGGCTGGCACTGAGCCTGCGGCCTGGGATAGTCTGGATGGTCATGTTAATTACCCGGAGAGTGATGTCGAATCCACCGCTGACAACCCCAAAGACGATCCTGATTACAAGGATTCTGGTGCGATCGAGTCTGAAGACGAAGATGACGACGAGAGTTCAGGTGACGGTGCGTCTGACGGCAGCGATTCTGAGAGCGACAAGTCTGAAGACAAGAAGTCTCAAGACAAGAAATCTGGGAACAAGAAATCTGGGGACAAGAAGTCCGGGAGCAAGAAATCTGGAGACGAGAAGTCTGGAGACAAGAAGTCCGATGACCACCCGCGTCCTGGTTCCAAGCGTCCCCGGGACTCTGATGACGACTCGGACTCTGATGATGGGCCTATCATCCCCACCAAGAAGTCCAAGAGGAGTCTTGCGTCCAAAAGCCCACACCAGTCCCAAGTCTCGTCCGAAGTCCACCAGTGGAAGTGGATCAAAGTCCAAAGGTTCTTCAGGGAAGGCACGTAGTCTGGTGTCCAAGCCTTATAACTCTCTGACATTCAAGGAGCTCCAGGTGGTGGAAACACCAGACTGTGAGGCATCCTCCTGGCTGTACTATGGCATCAGAGTACAGCGAGTGAGCTCCACCAAGACCACTACTGGCCAGACATTGGGTTTCCCAGACTACGAGGTGCACAAACACCCATGTGCCATCCTCAAGAAGCGCTGGGACTCGGAGCGGTACTGTGCGGTCATCCGCAAGAAGCGCCCCCTTGGGAAGTCATGTTCGACAACCGATTCTCAGAGTTTTACTTCCACAAGCGGGACGAACTGGGATCCATGGTGTTGGCTGACGTGGAAGACATCGTGCGCAGCATGAAAAAGCACGCTCAAGCCTTCTGGGAGCGAACGCATTATGTGACCATGGACGTCGAAGCTGACGACAAGTCTGCGGAGCTTCACAAGTATCGGGCCATGCGTCGAGAAGCTTTGATCCGTCAACACAATGCTCTCATCCGAAAGGTCTTGAAGCACAAGAATTTTCCAGAGTCGATACTCTCAGAGCCCGGCATCTGGGTGGTTCCTGACAAGTCCTGTCCCTGTATCTGGCAAGATCCCAGAGTTCCAGAGCTCGGTGGTCCCAAGTGTCTGAGTCTGGAGGCGCAACTGGGTGACTTGGATGCTGTTGAGCCTGCTCGGATGCAATGGGCCACGGTAAATGTGGACGGAGAGTGGCTCCAGTACGTCCCTGCTGATATCAAGAAGGACTTGCTGACACCTACGGAGCGTTCCGAGAACCCGGTCTCTCTTCGCTATTGAAGCTCAGGTGTCCACCACGGTACCCACGAGAAGGCTGCATTTCGAGAAGACAAATAGTTGTCTGCATTTGTGACGTAAACCCCCGGCCTCAGTGTAGCTTCCTAATCCCTTAATCTTTCAATATCACTCCACTTAATCACATTTCTTCTCATCATCTCATTGTTCATAACCTCGTATCCTTCAGCACTTAATTCTTCACAAATTCACTTCCACATTCACATTCACACAGCCGGTTTTATATAAACAGTAACATGGTCGATCACATATCCAAACACGCGAATTTCAAAAATAGGCCTCTGAAAAACATGTACTCAGACTACCATTCTCTGAAAGTCAATGTCTGAAATCCTTCAGATATCAGACTTCCAAACGTGTTTTTTTTTTCAGAATCATTAGACTCTGGGGTGATCGTCTCCAGCCTGCATTGCCTGAAAACGAGCTCGTGCTCGTGCACTCTGGTTGAATTCGTAAATTAATGCTCCTCAGTTCAACTTCGATAATGATAACCACTCAGTTTCATCGTAACCTTTCCACTTAACCAGATATTCGCGCAGGCGTCTAGACGTCCTGGTACGTTTGCTCCAGCGAGTGTCCAGAATTTTCTCCACTTCGTATTCGTCATTCTCAACGTCAGGTTCCTAACTATCTTCTGGTAACAAGGCAACGTCAAAGTCATCGTCTTCCGGAATCTGGAGCTCTGCTGTTGGTCGTCTGGGAAACAGGGCTCTCGGCTCACATGCCCCCAGGGGTTTACGTGATAGCCGGTATCTTCAGCCTTGAGTCGCACTCTGAAATCGTCCAGCATTTCATCGATTCTGAAAGGTCCGTGCCACAAGTGCGCCAGTTTCCTCCTCAATCCCGTTTGTACCTTAGGGATATAGAGCCATACGGGGTCGCCTATAGCAAAGCCTGATTTCAGACGCTCTGATAACTCGTTCCACTTTCTGGTTTGTTCTTCAGACCGATCACGTTTTGCCTTCTTCTGGAGATCTTCGGCACATGCCAGAGCATAACTATAGTCTCGTTGCATCTTCCTTCTCCACTCGTAAGCGGTCCGCTCCTGAGTCGTTGACGGCTTGGGTCCAAGCATAGCGGACACCGTCCCGTGAGCATCCCAACCATGTACCAGGTAGAAAGGAGTTTCTAGACGGGTGGCATCGAATGACGTATTCAGGGCGAACATCAGACGTTCAGCATGATCATCCCAGTCACTTTGATCAGCTCCAGAGATATATGCCTTAATCGCGCGCACCACAGTATGTACTGATCGCTCTTGCTGGCCATTGGCTTGAGGTCGGTACCCCAGCGTAGCTCGTTGTTTGCTGCCCAAAGCTCTCTGAAACACTTGAACACCTCACTCATGAAGCGGGGATCTTGATCATGACGAATCAGAGAGCTAGCTCCAAAGTTTCTGAAAACGCGTTCCTCATAAGCCTCGGCTCACGTATCCTGAAAACATATCCTGAAAGAGCAAGAGAAATGTGTTTCCACACCACTTCAAACGGCCGGCTGGGCTCAATATTCCCAGGTGACGGTCCAGGATTTGGGGCTCGCCCCTTGCCACTGGCACAGTCCACACATTCCTTCACGAATTTCTCCTCATCGGCATACATACCCGACCAGTAAAAGTCCGAACTCAACTTCTCAAAGGTCCTCCTAATCCCTTGATGTCCACCTTGGTAATCTTCGTGAGCGTAATGTAATAAGTCTGAATGCAAGTCAGTAGCGCGGCTCAGGCGATACAGCACGTTTCTAGAATCCAGAACGAAATCTTCGGCAACTCTGGCGAGTTTCCTGACTCGGGGTCGTGGTAAATCTCCCACGTCGCCTTTCAGAAACTTCATGAGCTCAACCAAGTACGGATCCTGGCTCTGATGTGCCTTAATCCGTCGCCAGAGTTCTGCCTGAAACTCGAAAGGCCCCAAAGGTTCTCGTTCGTCACCATCTTCAGGCGGGTTAGCGTCAGGTGGAGCTTGGGCACGGGTTACAGCAACCAATACCCTGGCCGATCGAGGCAGGGGTGCGGATTCCGGGCCAGAAACATCTTCAGATTCTGGTGACGCATCCTGGTCCTCAGAGTCTGGTTTTGATTCTTGGGCTTCCGTGTTCGGGACTGAGCGAGGCTTCATCAGTTTCTCTTGAACGTTGGATACTAGTTGCAGGTGCATAAGTTCATCATCATCTTGTACCCGCCAAGCTTCCCCTAGGGTCAAAGTCTTCGAGGTCAGGTAATCTGCCGCTTGGTTGAACTCGCGTTTCACATGTACCAACTTCATAGTCTGAAACTTGGTTTTCAGATATTCAAATTCGGCCAACCTCCGTTGCAAATTGGGCTGATTGCAGTTGATCAATCCCTGAGCCTGTTGTATCGCGATGCGTGAGTCTCCCACAACCACCAGTTCCTGTATTCCGTGGTCGAGTGCCATCTTCAGACCATAATTCAGGCCACAGTACTCTGAGTCGTTCACCGTGACATCCGTCAGAGGGAATCCTCGGGCTTCCAGAACACTCCACCCCGGGAGTTTCCAGAGTATACACCCACAGCTTCCTAGACGAGTAGACGTCTTTGCGGCACCATCGAAACTCAGAACATAACCCTGATAATCCGCTTCCAGCATTTCCACACTGATAGGAACTGGCGACCTGACTCGCCCCTTGACTGGGATCAGATTTTCAGAGACTTCGTCCAGATGCTCCCTGGGGGTAATGCCTGCGCCGAGTATAGCTGGGAGTCCATCTTCATGACGCTGGATCCGGCGGATCTCCAAGTTCCACTGCGACAGCTTCAGACCCCACTTGACGTTTCTGCCGTCGGTGGAACTCGATGTCAGCAACCATTTCAGGACAGAGTATCTGGTATAAACCACAATCACCGGACTCGACTCCACCAGAGCTCTGAAGTTTTCCAAAACTCTGAGGATTGCAATCACCTCCTTCTCAGCGATATGATACCTGAGTTCGGCATCATTCAGGACACGACCTGTGAACCGGACCGGGTGAATTATTCCCGCGTATTCTTGTCCCAAAACTGCCGAAGCAGCCCAAGGGTTCGCGTGTGGAATGACAACAAAAGGTCTGGTTCGGTCTGGGTGTCTGAGTAGTGGAGTAGAGACTATCTTGCGTTTCAGAATCTCGAATGCCTCTTTCGCACGAGTCAGGTCTCGTCCAGCACGAATCCGCTCGTCCGTCAGCTCATAGAGGGTGGCAGCGATCACCGGTAAATCCTCAATAAACTTGTTGTAATAATTGAGGCTTCCCATGAAACTCTGAACTCCCTTCAATGTAGACGGAAATGGCAGTTCTTCAACTCCTTTGACGATCTTGGGGGTTGCCCTCAGACCTTCGGCACTGATTTCGTGGGAAAGGTACGGTATCGACAACTTCCCGAACTCGCTCTTGGGCAAACTCACAGAAATGTTCCAGTAACGAAGTCTGAATAGCAGGGCGTTCAAGTCGTCACATAGTTGGTCCCAAGTCGGTGCTCCCTGTGTAATGTCGTCGATATACGAACTCCTCCTCAGGACTGGGCCCATGCAAGTGGGGACGGGAATATTCCTCTGAAAGACAGTCATCTGACTTGTGAGTGCTGGTATCTCTGAAATCGGTGTATGGTTCTCAGAGTCTGAAAGGTGTTTTTCAGAGTTCTGAGGCTGGAGTTGCAGAAATTCCAGAACCTCCGCATCAACTTCAGCTTCTTCTTCAGGTGATAGTCTCACGAAGCCCCACAGGCAATTATCCAACATAGCTTGATACACAAGAGGGGCGTTTTTCAGACCGAACGGCATTCTCACCCACTGAAAGTGTCCAAACGGACAAACGAAAGCTGATATCAATCGTGCACGCTTCGCCATCCTGATCGCCCAGAAACCGCTAGCCATATCTAGGCTCATGAACCACATAGCAGCCTCAAAACCGATTAGAAGGTCGTCAATAAGAGGCAGAGGGTAACGTGATAGTTGAATAAAGCCATTCACAATACCGTAGTCGATGCACATTCGTATGTCAACACCATTCTTCTTTAGAACCATCACAATAGGAGATGCCCATGGCGAGTTGGAGTACTCAATCAAACCAGTTTCCCGGAGTTTCTTTAGAAGCTCGTACACCTTCAGCATAAAATGAGGAGCGACGGACCTCGGACGTTGAGCTACCGGTTTGGCATCTCCCACATCCAGATCACAGACCACGCCCCTTGCCGGTGCGGGCGCTGCATTGCCATCTCCCAGGAATATTTTCCTGTGGTGCCTCAGAATATCACGCAGTTTCTTCTCCATTTCTGGGGTCGTCTTTCCTGGTTCTCCAACATCAGCGTTATCGATATCACACTCTGGTGTCAACTCTTCCAGCTCAGGCAACATGACCAGGTTGTCGCGTAATTGAGCGAGGAGTTCCGGGCCTTCTCGCATATACACACCTGGCTCCAGGTCCAACTCTTCATCCGAAACGTTCATGCACCGCTCGTATTCCACTCGTAATTTTTCCACAGGTGTTCCAGGCATCCCCTGAATGGGGATATCCCAAGACTCATCCATTAAGTCGAAATCATCCGCGGGTAACTCAGGAGTCTGAGGACCATCTAGGAGACACTCAGGTTTTGGGTCGAGGACGTCATCGTCGATAGCAACGGAGGTGTCACCAGAGTCTTCCTGTGAAGTACTTTCAGGGAGTGGTTCCAAGTTTCTGATATCTATACTGACGTTCGCACTTCCTGTTGGTTCACTGTGACAACCATCATCCGTCTGGGTGGAAGCATCCAGGGCGAAGCGCACTCACTTCACGGTCGGTGGTGAGTCTGGTTTCACGAACTGCACTCGAGCGTTGTCGAACCTTAGTCGTTGTAGTATCTCAGTCGGCCACGGATAGTCTGGATGGTCCACACACGGGGGTTGCGGCATCAAAGCCTCCAACTCCGCCTCTCGCTTCATACGCCTCTTAATCTCTAGTGACGGAGAATCAGAACTTTCCAATCACGATAAGCGGCGGAACCTGGACGCACGAAACGTCCATGCCTCGGGAAGAAACCATATTCCACGATCCTCGCAACATCAGAAAGTTCATTGACCAACGTATTCTTATCAGAAATATTTACCACGCGAACTGCCACAGGCCAGGAGCGAGCCGCATAAATCAGCTGAGTAACCCAGCGATCACCGCGTCCAGCCCACACTACTTCCCTTTGGGGGCTCGTTGGTCCATAGTCAATTCGGACAATAAACTCTTCGCCTGGACTCCGAAGAACAGCCTCACTTGGTCTAACCGACCTGTTACGACCAATGTGATCACCAGGTTCCCAATTACACATCATCACCACTACCTCGTCTGGTAACGACACCAGACCTTCACGAGCGCTAATTCTCACTCCAGCGGCAAACATAAAACCCATTCCCAGAAGCACGTCAATTCCTTCACCGATATTCGCGACCCAAACCACCACAATATATACCACGTGTCAACTTGATCTCAGCGCTGGCACCGATGTATGTTGGAACGCCACCCATCCCCGACACCTTGGTCTGCTTGTGCGACTTAAGTCTAGGTCCGAGCTTACGCGCAAAGTCGTAACTCAGAATATTTATGGTCGCACCAGTGTCCAAGAGAATCTTAGTTCGATGATCATTCACAGCACCATACACCATCACCACATCCCTCCTCGAACGATCAGGGTAGTTATCTTCCCACCAGCCATAACACTCGCCATCCTTCAACCTGAACGAAACTGTGTCGTCTGATGTTCGTAGTTCGAAGAACTATCGTCAGTAGACACAGCGGGATTGTTGTCATCGTACTCGAGCGACCTTGGCATTCGAGCAACCTGAATCGAAAAAGAACGGGATAGGAGAGAATAGGAGAGAATTGGGAAAAGGCGGCGGCGGCGACCGAAGGCGATGTAGCGGCCGTGCGGATCCGGTTGATCGGGGCAAGAAGGGCGAGGGCGATGGCGTGAAGGCGACGACCTGAAATCCAAGGAGGGCGACAAGGTGGAGACCCCGTACAATGGCAAGGGCAAATTCTACCCAGGCGTGACCTGGTCCTGCCGCCTGAACGGCACGTAAGACGTTGAATGCGACGATGGCGAGAAGGAGAAGGATGTAGCGGCCGTACGGATCCGGTTGAGTCTCCTTTCTCGAATTCAGACTTCAGTCTCTCAGACAACTCTTTCCATCTCTGAGTTTGAATTTCTGAGCGATGACGTTTGGCCTTCTTTTGAAGGTCTTCAGCAAACGCAACCGCATAATTGTAATCGAGTTGCATTTTTCGTCTCCACTCGTAGGCCGTCCTCTCCGGAAGATTGTGGGGCTTTGGACCCAACATCGCCGAGATGGTATTCCAGCCGTGGGCCAGGTAGAATGGGGTCTCCAACCGGGTGGCATCCAAAGATGCGTTCAAAGCAAACATGAGCCTCTCCACGTGGTCGTCCCAGTCGCTTTGGTCTGCTTCCATGATAAAAGCTCGGATACTCCGGACGACAGTCTGGACTGACCGTTCTTGTTGACCATTAGCTTGTGGACGATATCCCAGGGTAGCTCTTTGAAGACTTCCGAGTAGATTCCGGAAACATTCGAAGGCAGTACTCATGAACCGTGGGTCTTGGTCATGTCAAATCATCGAACTTGCTCCAAACCGTTGGAACACCACTTGTTCATACACTTCGGCGACATCTTGGGCAGTTGTCGAATTCATCGGTTTGCACATGACATATCCGGAGAACATATCTTGGAACAGAAGCAGAAAAGTAATTTCCGCGGGCCGACTTCGGAAGATGCGTGACGAAATCCATCGAAACGACTTCAAATGGGTAGGCTGGCTCGATATTTCCAGGTGACGGACCCTCATTCGGAGGTCGTCCCTTTCCACTTGCACAATCCACACACTCCTTCACATGTCGTTCCTCATCGGCATACATTCCTGGCCAATAATATTCCGAAAGCAGTTTCTCATGAGTCTGGCGGATCTTCTGATGACCTCCTTGGAAATCTTCGTGAGCGTAATGGAGCATATCGGATTCCGGGACGGCTAGCCGGAGTTCTCCCAAGACGTCTCGAGGTCGTTTCTGACTAATCGTCGACAACCGGTAAAGAACATCTCGACTGTCCAATGTGAACAGGTCGGCTACCTTGGCGATCTTCCGGAGTCTTCGGCGTGAAAACTTTTCAAGATCACCTTTCAGAAAACTTTTCAGCTCGGACAAGTATTCATCCGCATCTTGATGTGCCTTGATCCTCCGCCATCGCTCAGCCTGAAATTCCAACGGACCCATGGGGACTTCATCTGTACGTCCCAAGTCAAGGTCCTCAGCTTGTGCAATGGCTGCCATGACCCTTGCAGCAGGAGGGAGGGGAGCGGATTCTGGCCTTGGGAGACTTTGATCATCTGGAATTTGAACTCCGGATGATACATCTCTTAGAGTCTCTTTCTCTTCCGAGCCGTCCACCTTCATCAGTTTCTCTGCAATCTTGGACACATGCTCCAGATGAATTAGGTCACTTTCATCCCGAACTTCCCACGACTAATCTCGTAGGAGAGTCTTGAAAGTCAAATAGTCGGCAGCCTGATTGTATTCTCGCTTCAGATGCACGAAACGGATCTTTCGGAACTTATCTTTGAGAGTCTCCGCCTCCGCGAGATGTTTCTGGAGATGTGGTTGGTTGCATTTGATTAACCCCTGGACTTGTTGAATTACAATCCTGGAATCACCAACCACCACCAACTCATCGATGTTCCGGTTGGACGCCATCAGCATGCCCTTCAGAAGTCCGTGGTACTCCGCGTCATTTACCGTGACGTTTTCCAATATAAAACCACGAGCTTCGAGGACTTTCCAACCAGGCAATTTCCACACGATACAACCACAACTTCCTTTCCGGGTGGATGTCTTAGCAGCTCCATCAAAACTCAGGACGATACCTTTGTTATCTGACTCCAATATTTCGATACTCGTCACTGGAGGTTTCCGGATGTGTCCCTTTAGTGGAATGAGCGATTCCGAAATCTCGTCCAAATGTTCGCGCGGAGTGATGCCGGCACCCATAATAGCCGCTAAACCATCTTCGTCCTATTGAACTTTCCGAATGTCCAAGTCCCAATGAGATAGGGCGAGCCCCCAGGGCACACAGCTCCCATCGGCAGACTTTGAATTGATCACCCATTTCAAGACAGAATATCGGGTGTAGACAATCAACTTGGACTGTTCAACCAAACTCCGGAAAACTTGAAGCACTCTCAAGATCGCGATGACCTCCTTTTCCGCAATATGGTAGCGTAACTCGGAATCATTCAGAACTCGTCCGGTATACCTGACTGGATGAATCATCCCATCATATTCCTATCCGAGGACTGCACAAGCGGCCCAATCATTGGCGTGAGGAATAATCACAAATGGTCGGGTTCGGTCAGGATGACGGAGTAACGGAGTTGAAATGATCTTGTGCTTCAAAAGTCCAAATGCTTCCTTGGCTTGATCCAAATTCCGTCCAGCCTTGATCTGCTCGTCTGAAAGTTCGTTCAGAACTGCTGCGACCACCGGAAAATCCTCAATGAACTTGTGATAATAATTCAAATTCCCGAGGAACGACTGGACACCTTTCAAAGTGGTCGGAAACGGAAGATCCAAAACACCCTTTGCAATTTTAGGAGTAGCTCCGATACCTTTAGCACTTATCTCATGAGACAAGTATGGGATCGTCAATTTTCCAAACTCACTCTTCGGAAGACTCACCGAAATGTTCCAGTATCTGAGTCGAAATAGCAATGCATTCAGGTCTTCACACAACTGTTCTCAAGTTGGAGCACCATGAGTGATGTCATCGATATAGGAACTTCGTCCCAACACCGGACTCATCTGAGACGGGGCAGGTATATTCCGCTGAAACACAGTCATAGTATCCAAAAGATTCGGGACTTGGAATCCAGCATCATGATCACCTTGACCATTACCTTCCGGAAGATTCAGTTGTAAGAACTCCAAAACAGAGTCCACTTGGGCTTCCTCTTCAGGAGGCAATATTGTCGCGAAGTTGGTGCAACTTTTACCGCGGTGCAGGGGCGTACAGTGAACCTGGAAGTGTGACTACCGGTAATTATACCAGAGTCGCACAGCAAGGTCGGCGTGTGTTACCTTGTGCTGTCCTCGTAGGTTCGTTGTCTTGGTAATGAGACCCTCGCCGGGGTCGTGAGAGTGTTGGTGAGAGTGAGGGTTCCTTGCGTAGACCGTCGGATATCCTTCTGATCCTCACAGGAGCGCTTGAGAGTCGAACGTTTTCCGGTGAACACTTGTGTACGCCGGAGATTTCTGAAGGCAAAAGAGAGATTAATACAATGGGAAGTCCAGCAATTAGACTTCCGAGATAACCGCAATATAGAGTTTTGATATACAAATATGTAGCTGCTCTTATTCTTTCCTGGCCCTTGAGCAGTGGGCTAGTTCTCCAGGTCAACTAGGGAAATGTTCACAAGACACCTGGTCTGTCTGGTATTCCCGTAACTTTCGCGCACCACCCTCTAATATATAGAGTGAAAAATAAACCAATACACTATCAGTTATACAACAGTCTACCGAGCGTCTTGAGAGCGACTGTCTAGCTCCTAATACCTGTCCAAACGTACAATATGAAATGGGCTACCGCTAGAGACAAAACAAACGACCCAACTAGTAAATGGAATAGGTGGGTCCTCTCAGGTCTCTGCGTTACGCTGATCTCCACCTAAAGGGGCTTGATAGGTGAGAGATCACACGACTCAAAGCTTTGTCGTGGCCTTACACTTTCCAAAGAACCGAAGAATCGACCTTGGGGTTATAACGCAATTTGAACTCGGGGGTACCGGTCAAATTGAACTCTGGTTATCTATCTCGTATCTCTCTGTCTTCTGTCTTCCATATTCTCATATACACTTGGTCTCAGTATAACTCAGGAACTTTCACTTGGGTTCACTATGGTAGTCGATGCTGCAGATCTTGTCGAGTCGACACTTAATGATGTCATTACAGGGATGAGCAGGTTGCGTTTCACTTGATTGCGTGAGGTCGTGTTGGGTACACTTGGTTTCAGTATGGGGTGGACTTCAGAGTGTCAGAGTCTGGTATCCTGTTCATCAGGGTCTGGAATCATGTGCGTCGGAGACATGTTCATCGGAACCATGTACTCCGGAATCATGTACATCAGAGTCATAAATACCAGAGTCGTGACACTTGGGTCTGTTCATCGGAGTCTTGTACGTCGGAGTCTGTTCATCGGAAACTGGTAAATGTCTGGAATATTGCTTGTATAAGCCGGACACATCAGACTTGTTTACCAGAATCATGTTCGTCAGACTCATGTACGTCGGACTTCATGTACGTCGGACTTCATGTACGTCGGACTCATGTACGTCAGACTTCATGGTGTGATATCAGAGTTTCCATGCGTGATACCAGAAATCCATGAGTGTTTTCAGGGTGCGGAGCACGTATACTGCAACGCACGAAGTCCAGTTGGGATATGTGCGGGGTGCGCTACGTCCGGTGCGCGATACTTGGTATCTTGTGGGTATAACTGTATTCCTTGAACCATCATCGTCACACAGGACGGCAACGGGATGAGGTCTCTCAGAGATACATTCTTCTGAGAGACTTTCTGCCAACCTTTAGGCACTCATCGTCGGGGAAAGTCCGGTGATCAGACTGAGTGTTGTTGTCTCTCGGAGTTTGTGCACTTTTCCGAGGAACACTTCTGATCTCTTGGGCCCCTTTGCAGTACAGGTGAAGGTTAATATATATATTTCTTCCACAGATCCATCATTGTCGCACGGGACATAACCTCGTCCCACATCTCCCTTTCTCCCACAACCCAGTATACATCCAATCACATCACAGCGTAACGTCCATATCCACTCGAAAAATCGTAATTAGCAACGTGTCAATATGACGAATCCCCACAGGCAGTTGTTAATTACTGCTTGATAAACCAGTGGTGCATTTTTTAGTCCAAATGGCATACGAATCGATTGGAAATGTCCGAATGGACATACGAAGGCTGAAATCAACTTTGCACGTTCCGACATTCGGATAGCCCAGAATCCACTTGCCATGTCGAGACTCATAAACCACATTGCACTTTCGAAACCGATTAGAAGATCGTCGATCAGAGGTAACGGATAGTTCGACAACAAGATGAACCCATTCACGACTCGATAATCAATACACATCCGGATGTCGACTCCATTCTTCTTCAAGACGATAACGATCGGTGATGCCCAAGGAGACTCCGAATGTTCGATCAGTCCGGTCTCCAAACGTTTTTTGAGCAACTCGTACACCTTGACGGCCAAATGAGGTGCAATCGACCGTGGTCGTTGTGCAACAGGTTCAGCATCTCCAACATCCAAGTCGCAAATCACACCTCTCGCCGGAGCCGGGGCTGCATTACCGTCCCCTAAGAAAATCTTCCGATGACGTTTCAGAATCTTGCGGAGTTTACGCTCTTCCTCTGGAGTCGTCTTTCCGGGTTCTCCAACGTCCGCCTTCTCGATGTCACAACTTGAAGCCAACTCATGTACTTCAGGAAGCATGACCAGTTGGTCCTTCAATTGGGACAACATGTCACTTCCCTCATGTACATACACGGCTGGTTCCAAATTTAACTCCTCTGCACTCACGTGCAAACACCGGGTGAACTTCGTTTCCAATCTCCGAATGGCTTGATTCAACATGTCTGACTGGACATTCTCTTCAAAAGATCTCCTAGGGGGTTCAAATTCGTTCCCCAGAGCCATATCTTCTAAAGGGTCGTCCCCCGTCAAGTCCTCATCCACAGTAATCGCATCGAAAAATTCATCATCATCCGAACTTTCAAAAACGGACCCATCATCTCCATCTGGAACTTCATCACAAGTTTCGTATTCTTCAGGATCTGGCTCCACAACTCGCGGAGGGTCGTCAGGTTCTGAAACTTCATCGATAGTCGGGAATTCTTCTCGAACAGAATCATCAGGAATTTTCGGGGGTGGAACTTGAAGTTGGACCATGTGCACGTTTGAGCTTCCTCGGGGTGGCCTTACCAGCTATTTTTGGGCCACGAGTAGGTTGTCTTTTGGACACATGGTGGTCCGGACTCAGACAGCATCTGCATGTACTTCTGTTGTCGGAGCTGCTCCTGTCTGGAGTTGGTATCCTCATAGCTCAGGACCTCCCATTCTCGATACCTCCGAAGTCCTGGCCTCACAAAACGTCCAAAAGGATAACATCCGTACTCCACAATCTGGGCGACTGTGGTATTCGGTCCCATCTAGACGTCCTTCTCCGAAATATTCACCACTCGAACGGCGACTGCCCAAGATCGGGCACCCTAGATAAGCTGCGTCACCCATCGGTCACCACGCCCAGCCCACACGACTTCACGTTGTGGATTGCTCTGACCATAATTGATCCAGAAGACAGCTTGCTCACCCGGTTGGAGACATATTGTTCCTGATGGTCGAACGTCCAGCCGAAGTCCTTTCTTTTGTTGGTCGAACGTTCTTCCAGACAACATCACATTCTCTTCATCAGGAAGTTGCACCAAGCCTTCTCGAACACACAGTCGGACGCCAACTGAATACATGAAGTCCATCCCGAGAAGCATATCAACACCTTCGCCGATGTTGGCAACCCATAGTTCCAAAATATACACCACGTTCAATCCCAAAGTCACCTTCACTTCAGTCCGAGCAGAGATGATTGTGACATGATGTTATTTCCGATTTTCGAGCGACAGGTGGATATTACGTTACGATGTGATTGGTTATACTATGTGTGTATAGAGTGTGCACAACTCTGAAGGTCAACTACACTCTGTCTGGTCACCGGACTTTCCCCGACGATGAGTGCCTAAGTTCTGGCGGAAAGTCTCTCAGAAGAACGTATCCCTGAGAGACCTCATCCCGTTACCGTCCAGCGCGACGATGGATGGTTCAAGGATTCACAATATATACCCGCAGAGACCAAGTATCGCGCGCCGGACGCCGCGCACCCGCGCAACTCTCAAGTTCTTCATGTACGTTGAAGCATTGGTGCTCCGTACTCTGGTTTCGTACTCTAGACTCTGGTATCTCTAACTCTGAGTGACCAAGACTCTGAAAAGCAAGTGATATCAGACTCTGAAAACCAGGATACCAGACTCTGAAACCACCGAAGATCCAAGACCATACTGAAACCAAGTGAACCCAAGTTCAAGTCACGCATTCAAGTGATTACTGACCTGAACATCCCCCGTAATGACGTCTCTACCTGTTAACCCATCAAGATCGGCTGCACGGACTGCATACTGAGGTCAAGTCAAGATACCTGATGCATACAAGAGCCAAGTGTACCTGACATATGAAGACTGACTGCTCAAAGGACGCAAAAGACGACAAGAAAAAGAGAGTTACCAGAGATATATGGTAGTTATGAGGAACATAAACGATAAACAGAGTTCAATTTGCCGTGTAACCCAGAAGTCGTTGTATTTCTGTTTGCAAGGCCACGCCAAGCATCGCTGCCGTGTGATCTCTCGCCTATTCAATCCCTTAGGCGGACATCAGGTAACGTAGCGACCTGAAAGGACCCGCCTATTCCATATCCTAGTTGGGTCGTTTGTTTTGTCTCTAGCGGTAGCCCATTTCATATTGCTCGTTTGGACAGGCTCTGGAAACTAGACAGTCGTTTTCAGAGTGCAAGGTAGACTGTTATATATAGCCGATTGTATTGGTTTATATTTTCTCTCTATACTAGAGGGTGGTGCGCGAACGTGAAAGGGATACCAGACAGACCAGGTGTCTGGTAATGTGGTGAAGCGCGGATAAGAAATCCGAGAAAAGGCAACGTCAGGCCCAGAGAGAGTCGGATCAAGCGATAGGGGCCTCTGGCGAAGCAAGATGTCAGTTGATGACCCCAGATTGCGCGAACGATGGCTGACGAATGGATCCAGATCGATGCTCGTCTGGATCTCGCCAGCGATGAATGGATGGCGTCTTGGTCGAGTGAGACTAAGTGATTGGAGAACCCGCCGTGCGGTCCCGCGTGGCGGCTCAGGGTCGGAGGAGAAAAGGGCGCCTTGCCTGAGATCGTATGAGAAGGAGATCAAGGCAGCAGAGGGTCGGGACCGGTGCGATCTATGGTGGGCCGGTGACAACATAACCGTGAGATGTTGCCGAGGGGACCTGATGGCAGTGTTAGTCGCATGGGGAGTGGTGATCAAGTCCGGGAAGCTCAAGACCTGGAATGTCGACAACACAGGCACGCGAGATCAAGTATGAAGGCTGCTGATCGGGATCATTGTTCAAGACGGTGGACCAAGATCGATGACCGAGATGGTTGATCGAGATCGGCTGATCGCCAGATCGGCTGATCGGCTGATCGGCTGATCGCCAGATCGGCAGATCGAGATCGCGATCAGGGGTTAGGTGAGATCAAGATCGAAGATCGGAGGGGCAGCTGTGTAGCCGGATGTCAGGTAATCGTAGGATAGCAGATGAGGATGGGGCTAGTAGACATAGGAATAACCATAAACAGAATCGAATTTGCTCTGGACCTCACAAGTGCCTTCATCCAAGACTGGAACCGGGAATTACATTGGCCCACCAGCATCAAGAAGGTAAGGAGAAGAGATCTAGCATAGAGGTTAATTCTGGATAATACATTGGCCAGTTTTACCCTATCTAGTGATCTATCCTTTACGTGCTTATTACGGATCGGAAGGAATTGGCTGCTTGGCCTGACGATCTCGTCGACTCTCAACCCATCAAGACTCCCGCTATAGGAAGCGGCAAGCATCGTAAAGGAAGGGACCAGATCCCCAACATTGGACCTTTGGAAGACCTAGATCGAAGATCAGGCGACCGGATCAAGGCTCGAGTATTCGCCTGTGACCCGGATCAACCCCATCGAGGTAGAGTGAAGTATTCCCACGCTATCTCATCACCCCTGCGTCACCCAAGACATTCTTCTCGTCCCAAGACATCTTCAGAAGTTACCTGGAAGAGCGTAACCCGCCTACCGACGGGTACACAAGGTGAACACTACACGCAGCAAGATCACGGATCATCGGTGGACCCCCTCCGTTAGTCGGTGTCTGGGCGCAAGTGGCGATCGGGATCGGCCTCAACCAGATTTTTGCCAGATCCGCTCCACCACAATGGTGCGCGTGCCTGGATCTTCTGGTGACTTCGGATATCACCGTGAGTCCCAAGAAGATGTCAAGATTAAAGAAGGACAAGGGGGAGAAGTGCCTACGAAAGTTGGATCGACGGAGTCACCGATGAAAACAGAAAGATCCACAGATCAGCAGAGTTCTGGGAGGATCTCTACTGACAGACACGAGGCAGACCTGGATCGCAATCCAGATCTTGAAGAAAAACCTCGAATTCCTCCCAAGGCCCCTTCGAAGGCCACCGCGGATCTCGATGAGGATCGAGATCCGCACACGAGCGATAAGGAATCAGCAAAGCTGAAACCTAATCTGCTCACCAAGTCCACTGTTGCCTCAAGATCGACCAAGAAAAAGAAGATCAAGAGCACCCGGACGAAATTGAAAGCTCCAGACTCAGAGCCAGAAGACATGATCAGCCCGGGATCGACGATTACCAAGGACGCGATCGAGCAGGCCTATTACAGGAAGATGCTAAGCGAGACCTTGCTTAACGACCCCGTTCTTACGATCATACAAGTCCGCCAGATCGGTAACCTCACCGGCCCGGTGTCGAAACCCCGGACTAGCTCTGACCGCCTGAACGCGGTGAAGATTCTACTCGATCTACTCCAAGAAGCTGGTTTAGTGGCTGGAGAGTTCGACCCAAACTCTCTAATTGACCTGGAACTGGAAGCGATCCAATCTGCGACCCATGATCTATTCGACTCTCTCAGAATCTTGGTCGGTGAACGCCCACTGACGCCCGATCCAGGCTATCAGACTGGATCGTTATGCTACGCGTCAGCGACCTCGGAACCAGATTCCGACAGCCCGAGAAGGCTGCAACGCATGTCGTTGGGCCCCTCCGGTGCCAAATTCCTGAAATCGCGTATGAAGAAACAAGATACACGATCGGTGGCCACGAAACTGGAGGCTAAGACACCTGATCAGCAAGAAAATCGCCGGACCCGGACAGACCAGACCGCGCCGACGACTAATTCCACTGGATCGAGCAACAAGTTGGACGACTACTTTCAAATGGCGATGGATCGTTTCTTAAAAGAACGGAATCTCGCGACACCCCGATCGCCGATAAAAGGGGAGTTGGATGTTGAAATGGAGTCCGTTACGGCCTCGGATCCGGATGCATGGGAATACGATCCGGACGATATGGGCATACCAAGTTCCGGTGGACAGATGTCGAGCCGAGCAGCGATCGCATCCGCGGCGATCGGTCAAGGAGGATCGTCGATGATCCAGCGGGTCCGGATCTCAGCGATCTCGGATCTGAAAGATTTTGCGGGTAAAGATCTGGACGAAGATCGCGCTCGGGCCTGGATCAGTAAGGTCAAGTCAGCGTTCCAGCGTGATCAGGCTACGGAAGAAGAAAAATGCCTCACGTTTGCAGATCTGATGGTGGGACCGGCAAAGAACTGGTACAGGCAGCTCAGTCGAACGACGAAAACCAAGTGGGCGGATCTGCTGGACAGTTTCCAGACCCAGTATTGTGGGTTGGGTATGTCGGTCGCGTGGCAATACTATCACGCTCGCAAGCGATCGGAAGAAACTCCCCTTGATTACCTCTACCGGCTCAACGTGGCGGCTTTACGTGCCAGACTGAAGATCAAGGATGGGAGCCCTAAGGCCCGCCGGGAACATGTAGACCACTACATCGAGACATTGGGAGATCCGGAGTTAGCTGATCGGCTGACCCTACTCCGACTGAGCGACGTCGATGAACTGGAGGAGGTACTTCGTGCCCGGGAACGGGCGAAAAGCAGACAACGTAAATCTGCGTTCGGATCGAAGTACAGACAAAAGGCACCGGCCAGTGCCCCGGCGGCACCCACCCGAGCGGTGGTACGGGCGATCCAAACCCAAGATCCGAGCTCGGAATCAGAGGAAGTATCCGGATCGGACGGATCCGATTCTGAAGGCGATCTCCGGAGGATATACCTTGCCGCGTCGGAAGACAAGCAGATCGGCGCTGGGGGCGTTCCCCACCAACAGGATCAGTCGCGATCGCAGGTGAACGCGCAAGATCGAGGCCGGATCGCGGATCGCAGGGGTATGTCAGACCACGATCGAGGTCGCTGTTCACACTGTGGATCGCGGAAGCATACGGATCTGGACTGCTGGAGACGTCTAACCTGTGAAAAGTGCGGGAAGAGGGGTCACCCAACGGATCGCTGTCTGTATACCTGCCGTGGTTGTGGGGAGATCCATGAAGCTGGAGAATGCCCCATGGAAGAATTCTACAACCAGATCCGCAAGTGGTACGACCCGACCCGACATGCCGGATTGTTCCCCGAGAAGGTGGAAAAGATGTTAAACTAGGACGCTCGCCGGTTTGGAAACCGGTACGAGCCGAGCGTTCTGAGTACTGCATCTATGCATATGTGAACAAGAAATCGAGAGATCAAGATAGGGAGAATTCGGATCTGCGCGGTAATACATGTAAGTTGCATTCGTATACTGCTAAGATCGCGAGTCTTCCCCGGATCGATGAGTTCTCTCGATCTGGTGCGGAAGTGGCTCTGGATCTCAAGGAAGGAGAGTCCAGGGGGTATTGGAAATACCACGCACCCGGAAAATGGTTCCGCCAAGCCAAGATCTCAGGCAAGATCAATCACGAAAGAGCGATCTTGCTCCTGGACACTGGCGCCGAGGTATCCATATTGGATACCACCTTTGCTCGTAAGGTTGGGTGCCACTTTGACACTAGTCAGAGACAGGAGTGTGTTGGGATCGGTGATAATGTGTACACCACCGAGGGAAGAACGAAGATCAAGATCACGCTTGCGGGATGCTTGGTCTACTTTTTCGATATTTGGATCGGGGATCTATCCGGGCAAGATGCGATCCTGGGTATGGATTTCATGATCCCGGCTGGGGTCCGGATGGATCTTGCAAAGGGATCGATGTGCTTACCTAATGAAGTGGGGATCCCACTTAGTGGTCGCAAGAGATTATACGGGGAGAAGGTGAGATCGGTAAAATTGGAGGAAGATCTACATATCCCAGTTGGGGGATCTGAAGAGATCGCATCGAGAGTGAGATTATCGGCGACAGAGAAATTGTGGGTGACCAGAGGTGACCAATGGGTACCTACAGTGGTGAATGGACCCGGCCGAACTCGGTACTTAGTGATCACGAATTTGAGCGAGAAGATTTTACGACTGGATCACAGATTACATGCTGGAATGGTACTTGATCAGGAAAAAGTGCCTCGATTCCCCGGGTTTGTGTCGATCGGATCCCGACGTTACATTGAGTGGCAGAATCTAGCTCTAGAAGCGACTGTGGACGCAAGACCAGAACCTCAGGAATCCGTGGAGATCCCCTTACCGTCGGTCGAACGGCCGACCTACGTTACGCCGCGATCCATACTCCGCCGAGGTGGGGCAACCAGGACCAACCCTGATCCTGCAACAATATCGACACTGGAACCGCGATCACCAACCGATACAGCCGAAGTCAAGGTCGCATTCATCGATCCCCAACCGGATTCCATGGATACCCCACCGATTACGATCAGTTCCGACAAGACCCCGAGTGGCGAAGCTGGGGGCGGTGAGACTGAGACGAATGAGAGCTTGCCAGATCAGGCCCCAGATCGGACAGATCAGACATGCGAAGAAGAGATCGAGGTAATAACAGAAAAACCAGATTTCAAAATCGAGATCAAACATGAATCCGACGCCGATGCCGTCCCCATGGTTAAAGACACCCCGATCTTGACAGCCAAGGACGATAGGCTGCGTGATCAATCAACGGATGAACCGGATCCGACATCTCCTGAAGGGATCGAGAACGCTGATCAGACCCACTTACACGAAAGTGGCGATTTTTCGGCCGAAGATCTAGCCGATAATCTCGCAGTAGTACCAGAGATCCAGATCTCCACCACCGAAGAAGTCAGGATTGAAGATCTGCAAGTAGGGAATCCGGGATCGGCTACCCCGGAGGAGATCGAGAAACTTCGACGGATTATTTGGAAGAAGCGACATCTCCTGATCGGAAAGGGAAACGCACTTCCTCCAGCGGCCAAGGGTGTTATATGCGATATCGACGTGGGTGATGCAATGCCGATCGCACAACGAGTCCGAAAGGTGGCGCCACAGTTTCGCGAGAAAGTATCAGATCTTATCAAAGGACTCCTAGCTGCCAAGATCATTCGGCCATCGACATCGCCATGGGCATCTCCGATCGTGGTGATCATCAAGAAGAACGGTGTAGACATCCGACTATGTATCGATTATCGGTTGGTGAACGGTCTCACAAGGCTGATGATCTACCCGATGCCCCTGGTCAGTGACCTGCTAGAAGATCTTGACAAGGTTCTTTGGTATTGTTCATTAGACATGGCGAGTGGATTCTGGGTCGTATCAATGACCGATCGAGCTCGCGCGATCTCGGCTTTCATCACTCCATTTGGCCTTTTCGAGTGGAATCGCATGCCGTTCGGGCTGAAGAACGCCCCTCAGATCTATCAACGCCTTGTAGACAATGCCCTATATGGAGTTTTGAAGATCTCCCAGTCCGGGGATGTGGAAGGCGCTGCGGATGTGTTCGAGTCAGGAATCCCGGAAGATCCCGGTCGCCCGTCGGTGCTAGGACGGAGATCATACATCGACGATATCCTGATCACGGCTGGATCATGGGATCAAATGTGCGATCGGGTGGAAGACCTATTGGAGGCCTGTGATAAGTGGAATCTCTCGATCAGTGTGGCAAAGAGTTTCTGGGGCATGGATAAGGTGGAATATCTCGGACACAAAGTGTCGATCGATGGATTGGAAGCAAACCCGAAAGACCTGAAGTCTCTGATGGATCTACCATTCCCCGGATCACTCCGATCTATGCAATCGTTCCTTGGAAGTTTGAATTACTATAGTCGGTTCATCGAGGATTATGCGATCTATGCTTCGATCCTATATGAACTACGTGAGGAGGAGTTCGCAGAACTGAAGAAGCGATCAGATCTACGAAAGATCATGGATAGCATGGACCTGATCACTCAAGATCCCGTCGCGCTTAAGTCGGATCGGGATAGATCACTAGATATCCCGACTCAAAGATGCGATAGTACACCAGATCCTGACTTGGGGGCGATGTCTTCACCCTGTTCAAGCGGGATCGAAGCCAACCTGGGCCTAAAGACTGGTGACGAGAGGTGGGGTAGAGCATACAGGGCGTTTACAGCCTTGAAGACCAAGATCGCGTCGACCCCGATCCTTCGTCACTTCGACACGACGAGGTTACCCGTGGTGATCGTGTACGCTAGTGACTGGGCGATTTCCGCCGCACTAATGCAGGAACACGACCAGATCTACCACCCAGTCGCGTTTGCTAGCCGAACCTTGAAGACCAACGAGCTGAATTATAATGTTGCCGAAAAGGAGGTGTTGGCTCTACTTCGAATCCTGGATCTACACTACACCTTGTTGGTGGGACGTCGGATCAAGGTCCTAACCAGACACTCCACGCTTGCCTGGCTGTTCAAGCCTGCCGGCCTCCAAGGACGTCTGGGACAATGGTCTGCTCTTCTGTCCCCGTGGACACTCGAGATCACGAAGTGTACGAAGGGAGAGGACGAAATACTGGGGGCGATCGCAGCTAACATAACGCCCAGATCGGAGATCGATGAAGCCCTGATCGCGGTCGCGCCTCGAAAGGAACCAAAACGTCGGATCCAGATGCCGATCCCCACCGTAGACCCAGATGAGGAGCTGTGGGTTATAAGTTTCGACGGATCGGCACGCGTGAAACGAGGAGGGGGCGCTTTCAGCGCGATCGTGTGGAGTTTGCCAGAGTGGGAAGTGATCAAGGCTAGATCGGACTATGCTGAAAGCCTTACTGTCAATGAAGCGGAGTACCGTGGACTCTTGCTAGGTCTTGGCATGATCGCACAGTTAGAACGCCGCCGTTTGGTTGTTTGTGGCGACTCGAATCTGGTGATCCGACAAGTCCGGGGCAAGATCGACTGCAAGGCGCCAGGATTGACGTTACTGAAGCAGAAGGTGCTAGATTACTTGCGGAATTGGGGGGATCATGAGCTGGTCCATGTGAAGAGAGACTGGAATGGGAGCGCAGATAGCTCGGCGAGTGCCGCGCTGCAGCGAGGAAGCGGGATCGAAGTCCACGATGAGGCAGATCGATGCGATCTGATCACCCTGAATCGGCTTAATGAGGTATTGATCCCTCGAGTTGAAGATCGATCTGTGCAAGTGTCGGCAGTAGCCACGCGTGCAGCCCGAGCGCGACCTGGCGCCGCTGTCTTGCGAGAGGAACTGATCCGGGAGATGCGGGTAGATCGGATCAGGCGAGCCCAGGACGAGGAGGTCTGGATCGCAGGACTCAAGAAGTACCTGGCTGGGCAGATCGCGGATCTTACTCGAGCCGAATCTGGATCCTACGCCAAGATCGCCTCCGAGTATGAGGTAGATGAACAAGATCTGCTGTTTTACTGCCCACCAGGGCCGAGATCAAGTGGTGATCGCGATCGCCTGATGAGACTTGTAGTTCCAGAAACGCTACAGCAGGATGTCCTCCACCACTATCATACGACTCTGGAAGGAGGACATCAGGGGTTGGACGCACTTATCAGCGGATCCGAGATCATTTCCACTGGAGGGGATTATATCGGAGCGTGCAGCGATACGTAGGCGAGTGTGTAGATTGTGAGACCGGGAAGGGGAGACCCACGATCCGGGGCGAGTCGCCGGGGAATCTGCAGGTGACATACCCATTCCAGATCATAGCGATGGATCACATACTTCTCTGCCCAGATCCAACAAAGGCAACACCGAACTACTGATCTGGGTCGATCTGTTCACGGGATATGTGATCGCAAAGGCCAGTTCCTCCCGATCGGCCCAGACCGTCGCGGAATCTTATGAAGAATGCGTGTTCCGCAGATTTGGTGCTAGCGAGATGATCAGGCACGATCGAGAACCGGGTTTCATGTCCGACTTCTTCAGATCGTTCAATAAGATCCTGGGGCAGCGACAACGGGCGACGATGGCCTACCGGCCACAAGCCAACGGGAATGCGGAACGGATGGTGCAAACGGCGACTAGGGCGATCAAGATGTATGTTCAAGATCTCGATCAGAAGGACTGGGATGAATACGCGGAGAGACTGACGTTCGCCATTAACACGGCTCACGATCGGGTTCGGGGAGATACCCCTCATTACCTGGTACATGGATGGGATCCGAGATCGACGTTAGAGGCAACGATCCCGATCGGATCGACCCGACGCCACGATCGCGATCCAAGACGGTGGAGATATCGGGTTCAGAGATACTACCAGCAGTCGCGAGAACAGGTCAACGCTAGACTACGAGAGGCGATTGCAGATCGAGCCGATCGGCACAATGAGGATGTCGATCCGCATCAGATCGAAGCTGGATCGCGAGTTTGGCTATACCTAGATCGTGTGAAGGAAGGGTATGCACGTAAACTCGCTCACCTTTGGCACGGCCCGTTCCGTGTTGCAGAGAAGCTCAACGAATTCACGATCAAGCTGGAGATCGCGGGATCTGATTACCATATCTTCCCAGTGGTCCATGTTTCTAAGCTAAAGCTGGTGCGGAATTTTCCGGATCGACCGCGGATCGAGTTGACTGTGGATGAAGCAGATCGGCTAGATTTCGATGAGATCCTCCTTCCGGAGGACAGTTGGGTCCCAGATCTGGATGCCGACGAGTACGAGGTCGAACGGATCTCGGACATGCGAAGTGGGAAACGGACTCGCTACGGCCGGATCTATCGTGAATTCCTGGTGCACTGGGTCGGTTATGATGAACCAACTTGGGTCGACGAAGCTGATCTTAACTGTGGAGCCATACTGAGCGCGTTCCTACGTGATCATGCTAACCGAAATCGGTTTGGCGTGATGCAGTCGCACGAAGAGGTGTAGACGCAGAGAAGGCGACGTGACCGGGTCACAACGCCGAGATCGCGGATGCTGATCTGGATGTCTATCTGGATCGGATGTGGAGATTTTATGTTTTTCGTGGAGATTTTATATTTTTCTTGTATATGCATGTGAAACCGGAGTGATTGGAAGGAAGATATGGAGATTTCGAGGATGCTAAGTGGGATCGAAACTGTGGAGTAAGTATGGAGAAGAACGCTGGTTTTTGAAGCTGGAAAGATTACGTGGAATTGAAAAGAGGCTAGGCTGGAGTCGGGATCGCGTGGCGAAGTACCGGATCGTGATAGAGAATATGTAAGCGTGCTGACCGACTCCAGGCTCGGCTGATCACCTCCGGACTGGTCGAGATCGCGAGATCAAAAGAGTCCCAGGAGGTGTAGGTGGAGCAGGCGGGTTAAACTTGTTTTCGAGCCGTGGGATCTGCCGGGACGGGTGGTCTGCCGGCCGATCGCGGTAATGGTTGCGCCAAGGGTCCTCCTGATCGCATTCTGCCAACGCAGAGATCAGATCGGTGGGCTCCGGTCGGTTCAGAGTCGGCTGGGCCAGGTTAGCCATTCGGGAGGCCGATCCGGGGTACCAGTATACCCGATCACGGATAGTAGGGAAGTGCAGGAAGTAAGGATCGAGCAGAAGATCGATGTCCGCCCACATCGCCCTCATCATGGGCAGGAATCGTCCCAACAGCAGCCGCCAACGTTCTCCGGTACGGCTACGCCGTTGCCGACGCTCGAGGTAATACCGACGGAGATCAGGATCAGCTTCATACCTCGCCTTCGTGATCTCGAGATAATGGGTCGATTCCCAGTAGGCCTGCAGGTGATCTGACTCGAAGGCGGCGTAGGCATCCGCGATCTGCCCCAGCAGAGTTCCAGCACGACGATGTAGACCGAGATCGAAGGTGAGGGGGGCCGGTCGGTTGCGGAGCACCTCCCAAGGTCGGGTAGCAAGTAGGGCCTGCACGTTGGGCCCAGTGATCAGGCTAACCAACCAACCGACCCCAGCTCGGGAAGGGCGATTAGCCGGTGATCTCGCTGGGTAAAGGAATCCGGGAGGTAGCAGCAGCCTCTTGGACAATGTGGAGAGGATCATACCGACGATCGCCAAAGTTCCGACGAACATCGGATCCCACGGGAAGACATCACCAGCCGCAAACTGCCGGACGTTCGCATACCCGGGAATAGACGAGCTGATCGCGAACAGAGGAGGGTGCAGCTGGGGGCGCGGCGAGCCGCCGGGAGAGCCGCCACCCGGAGATCCCCCACCGGGAGGGCTCCCGCCAGCTGGACTACCCCTCGGGGACCCCTGAGGAGAGGTGATCGGAGTCTGTGGGGAACTGCCGCCCGGAGGTGTCGGCTGCGCCGGAGGCGTCGATGGAGCAGGCCCCCCTTGATCACCGGATGCTGGAGGAGGTTTCCATGCCGGCGGTGCCACGACAGCGATCGGAGTATCGTAGCCCGAAGAGCGTCGTCGGATCCAGCGCCAGAATCCTCCGCGTCATCGTCATGCTCCGGATCGGGTTTACGTTTGGACCGATCCGAGCCACCCTTCTTCGGGGAAGGTGCTTCCACGGTCACTTGCGAGGTGGCCTGGGTGCGATCTGCTTCCTCCGCATCCGGCCCAGTCGGGATCGCGGGTTCAGGACCCAGATCGAAGGGGTCTGGGCTTTCCTCGTGCTTTTCTTCGAGCTCGGTCTGGCCACCGGGTTGGTCTCCATCGGGAACATCAGGTGGGGCCGCGTCGTGATCGGTCGGGGGAGGCTCCGTCCGCGAGGTCTTGTGCGGGGGCGATGTAGCAGGAGATGGGGGCGGACTGAGAGCACGTTTGACCCCCCGTTCATCTTGAGCAGCGCGGAGCCGAGACACCATTTCGGTCAGGACGTTGGTGGTCGCCATTACGTCACCTTCTGCCTGATCGTAGTTCTCCTGCAATGCCTGAAGACTCGCTTCTAACTCCTGCACTTCGGCATGGGTACCGATCAGATCATCCTCTACGACAAACAGAATATGAGTGATCATGGTCAGGTGGAGGGGGATCTAGACTATATGCGCACCTAGACGAGTGGATCGCTGTCGCTCGGCGCTGAGATCCGCCTGTGCTCTGTCGCGATCTGCGAACGCTTGGTCTCGTTCACGAGTAGGCGATCCCGCTCCGAAGTGACTCGGTTCAGTTCGGAGTTAGCGTGGGCGAGTTGATCGGTGGCTAGGTCACGTTCACCAGCGATACTGGTCAGGGAAGCGTCGCTCGGGCGGAGTCCGCCAAGGCTTGATCTCGCTCAGCCAGTGCCAATCGGGTGGGAGCCCCTGTCGAAGGCGTGGGGCTGGAATCCAGTTGGAGATGTGCAAGATCAGCCGAGATCCGGTTGTAGCTGGCCTTGGCAGTGATGGAGTCTTGCTTCGCCTCAGCCAGATCGCAAGCATGGATCCGGGCTTCCGCCTGGAGATCCTGGATCTCGTTGGTGGCTTGTTCCACCTCTTCAGTCAGACGATCCCTGTCCTCTGTAGCTCGATCTAGGTCTGCCTGGGCAGAGTTGAGACGCTGCGCGAACTCGTCGCGTTCCGATTGGAGCTGGTGAACCTGCATACGCAATCCATCGAGATCAGAGGCTTCCTCCGCGAGATCAGCGATCTCGCGCTCCAGACGCGCAATCTCGCCCTGCTGGTCTGCCCGGAACCGCTCCATGGCGTCGACATGCGCCCGAAGTTCCATGGCTTCACGACTTAGTTGATCACGTTCGCGCACTAGGCGATCCCACCCTGGACTGCCCGGCATCGGCCCAGCCTCATCGGATGAGAGCGGGCGTGCGTGGTCTGGAGCCGGACCCGACGAACGTCGCGAGATGTCGGAATGGGGAGATGGCGGACCGTCGGGGGATCTTGGGGAATCGGGAGGTGTAGGCAAATAATCGCTCCCGGGATCACTTCCTTGCTGGCTCATGGAGACTGGAAGGGATCCGTTGGTGGTAGTCGAAGTGTTGTCGGGGTGACTTGTGCCTTGGGCTGAAGATTGGAGAATGAGACCTGAAGTGGACCGAGACGGACCAACTTGCAGGCTGGGGGCGGATGTGGTGAAGCGCGGATAAGAAATTTGAGAAAAGGCAACGTCAGGCCCAGAGAGAGTCGGATCAAGCGACAGGGGCCTCTGGCGAAGCAAGATGTCAGTTGATGACCCCAGATTGCGCGAACGATGGCTGACGAATGGATCCAGATCGATGCTCGTCTGGATCTCGCCAGCGATGAATGGATGGCGTCTTGGTCGAGTGAGACTAAGTGATTGGAGAACCCGCCGTGCGGTCCCGCGTGGCGGCTCAGGGTCGGAGGAGAAAAGGGCGCCTTGCCTGAGATCGTATGAGAAGGAGATCAAGGCAGCAGAGGGTCGGGACCGGTGCGATCTATGGTGGGCCGGTGACAACATAACCGTGAGATGTTGCCGAGGGGACCTGATGGCAGTGTTAGTCGCATGGGGAGTGGTGATCAAGTCCGGGAAGCTCAAGACCTGGAATGTCGACAACACAGGCACGCGAGATCAAGTATGAAGGCTGCTGATCGGGATCATTGTTCAAGACGGTGGACCAAGATCGATGACCGAGATGGTTGATCGAGATCGGCTGATCGCCAGATCGGCTGATCGGCTGATCGCCAGATCGGCAGATCGAGATCGCGATCAGGGGTTCGGTGAGATCAAGATCGAAGATCGGAGGGGCAGCTGTGTAGCCGGATGTCAGGTAATCGTAGGATAGCAGATGAGGATGGGGCTAGTAGACATAGGAATAACCATAAACAGAATCGAATTTGCTCTGGACCTCACAAGTGCCTTCATCCAAGACTGGAACCGGGAATTACATTGGCCCACCAGCATCAAGAAGGTAAGGAGAAGAGATCTAGCATAGAGGTTAATTCTGGATAATACATTGGCCAGTTTTACCCTATCTAGTGATCTATCCTTTACGTGCTTATTACGGATCGGAAGGAATTGGCTGCTTGGCCTGACGATCTCGTCGACTCTCAACCCATCAAGACTCCCGCTATAGGAAGCGGCAAGCATCGTAAAGGAAGGGACCAGATCCCCAACATTGGACCTTTGGAAGACCTAGATCGAAGATCAGGCGACCGGATCAAGGCTCGAGTATTCGCCTGTGACCCGGATCAACCCCATCGAGGTAGAGTGAAGTATTCCCACGCTATCTCATCACCCCTGCGTCACCCAAGACATTCTTCTCGTCCCAAGACATCTTCAGAAGTTACCTGGAAGAGCGTAACCCGCCTACCGACGGGTACACAAGGTGAACACTACACGCAGCAAGATCACGGATCATCGGTGGACCCCCTCCGTTAGTCGGTGTCTGGGCGCAAGTGGCGATCGGGATCGGCCCTCAACCAGATTTTGGCCAGATCCGCTCCACCACAGTAACAAGTCCCTAGTTGACCTGGAGTGTTAGCCACCGTTCAAGGGCCTAGAAAGAATAAGAACGGCTGTATATATTTGTATATTTTCGAACTCTGTATATCGGTTGTTTATCTCTGAAAGTCAGATATCTCGGTTCTGGATTTGTGATATTCAGACACCGATTTCAGACTTTCTCTGGTATATTAACCTCTTTTCGACCGCCGACTTCCTGGAAACCATCTCGGTTCCCAGAGATTCCGACTCCCGAACGCTCCTGAAAGGATTTCCTGAATACCGACACCAGACTCCAAAGGAACTCCAACTCCTCTTCACAATACATTCTCAGACTCCGGCGAGGGTCATATTTCCGAAGACAACGAACCCACGAGGATACCTAAAGGTACCACACGCCAACCTACCGTTGTGCGGCTCTGAAAATCCCTTTTCAGTAGTCGTATAACTAGGTTTCACTATACGCCCCCTGCTCCGCGATCAAAGTTTCACCGACTTCGCGACAGTGTATTGACACGAGACATCAAGTTCCTTCGTCGGGATGGCGTTTGTTTAGACTACGTTGAGTTGTTCAAGAAGCAGCTGAACCGGTCCGTGCCGTCCATTACAAAGCTTGAAGAAATTGCTCTGGCGTTGACACCTGGCTACTACATCGCCCATATCGCACATGACGTCATCGAACACTGTGTCATATTGGTTGCGCACGGCCCGAATCAACCACCGTTGATCATCGACAGCTTCACCGAATCCCAAGACCCACCGCGTTATTTGGAGCCGCTTAAGGATCTTCTCGTTATCTTAATGTGGTTCTGCTGTACTCCTTGCTCGTTTCGAAACAGCTTCATGAAATTCATGCGCTCGAGATCGCAGTTGAAGCACCGTTCAGTGATAGTATATATATCATCGATAGTATGCAGGAGATCCAGGTTTCCGTTTGCCACGACTTTACCATTCATCACCGTCACTGTCAATCAGAATTGGACATTGCTGGCTCCCAAACAGCTGGCCGTCTTTTATTTTTTGTCGTCTAGAGTGTCCAGCGAGGTTTCAACAACCTCGCTTTTGGTTGCGCACAAAATTCGCAATTGTTGTATGGTTGTGATCGTCGCAAACCTCTATCGTATCTTGCGTTTCGTAGTCACGATTGCAGGAAAAGGTCTCAATGTGAGTTGACTGCTTTGGGTACAGCACTATGTACCCGACGAGACGGTTGCGATGGATGAAGCAGCTGACACAAAGTTTCACTGACTTTGCGACAACTGGTGCGCGTGCCCGGATCTTTGGAATCGTGATATCACCGGATTTGAGAGTACAAGAAGAGAAAGTTTCCTGTCAAGCGTCTATATTCAAGATGGCTACACCAGGATCTACGAGGTCGTGGTCGGAGTACTCCGACACGTCAATCCAAGCGTCTACAAGGGAAGAAGGCAGCTGAGAGTGTGAGCGTCCCAGAACCGGCGGTCGAAGACCAGCCTGCTGAGGAACCAGAAGCTCAGGAGACACCTGCTGTCTCTGGTGAACAAGGTTCTGAAGGCCCGTCAGAAGTCGAAGTTTCTGGTGACGAGGCGACCACCACCCGCGAGGGTGGTGATGAGGCGTCTGAGGGAGGCGCCGATATGGTTGGAGTCCCGGAGGTGATCGATCTGTGTTCAGATTCGACAACTTCTGGCCAGTCCGTGGATGAAGTGAAACCAGAACCCGAAGTCTCTGGAAGTCAAAGTCCACAATCCCCAAAGTCTGAAGACACACCAATGTCTGATGACATGGCGATCAAGTCGAAGAGTCTCTGAAGACACCGTCTGATGAGTCTGGGAGGGCTGATTCGCTTGACGGGGAACGAGTTCTGAGGTATGTGCGTCGTGAGTTCCGCCGTTGGAGAGATATGGACACAGGCAAGGTCGTCCCGCCAAGCATCGAGTATACGTGGCCGACGATGAAGCCTAGTGCTGATGCTTTCCAGAAAGCTGCTGCAGCGACTGGTGATTACATCAAGTGGCAATGTTCCTCTGTCTTCCCTGAGGATATGTGGATCTCAGAGTTTCACGTGAGGCGTCATGGTTTTGGCCGGATACAAGATCTTCCTTCGTCGAGATTCCGATGAGCACGTTGACAGCACCACAATGTGTGGCAATTCTTCAGACAATGTTGTACGAGGCAGGTTTTGAATTCCTGAACCTCCTCCCGACATGGTCTCAGACGCAGGCGTCAGATGTCTTCGAGTCCTAAGTACGCAGTGTGGCGTCCGAACTTCAGAGTCGACTCGCTGTGGAATTGGTTGAGTGGGCCACAGTGACCACCAGGTTACAAGTGAGCCGACTCCCAGAAGACATGAAACGAGAAGACACAACAAGCCAAGATGAAGCAGACCGTGTATACCTGACAAGGACGCTGACCTACAAGGACGACGACTGATCATCCGACTCCGGGTGACCGGACTCCGAGTGACGCACAGTTCTGATGGTTCCAGCAGTGACGAGCGGCCGCGGTCCAAGCGCTTACAGCAGAGACCGCCGCGCCCACAAATCACGTCGACACCTTCAGCTTTATCGACGCCATCGCTGTCTTCACTACCGCAGTATGAGAGTCGCTCTGATAACACGCGACCGGAGTCTGAAACTCCGATGTCTGAAGATCACAGTACTTCTCAGACTCGGATGTCGGATGTACCAATTCCCAGTGTCATTGGGACCTCAGATGACCAGTCGTCGGGATTCCAGACTTCACGCGGAAGCTCTACGGACTCGTCCTTGATGTCCATGAGTCGAGGGGCGGCATCACATATGTCGCTGTCCACAGGAGGCCTGGCGTTAATCGCTCAAGGCGCTGGTGCGGGAGGAGCAGTCTCTGAAGGCATGGGGATTCAAGTGACGTGAACGCTGTTATCAGCGAAACCAGAGCTCGAAGATGTCGACATGCCGGACGAGGAACCAGTGGTGTCGAACGCGAAGTCTGGAAACCAGACGTCTGTCGGAAGTTCTTCACGGGATTTCAGGCGATTGACCCCGGAGATTCCACCTGTATCTGCCTCCACTCGAAGCAAAAGTCACCAGAGTCACCGCCATAGTGTGAAGAGTGAAGACCTTCCAAAACCACCGTCCCGACGCTTGAGTTCCATCGCGTCGAGTCGTACGAAGTCTGAAGCTCGAAGTTCTCAGAGATCAGGACCTGCCCAGATCCAGTTGAACGTCATGAGGCTACAGCAAGGGTGGCAAAGCCGGATGGAGCAGGCGCAGATGGAGTTCTTGGCCCGAGAACGCTTGGAGTCCATGGAACGCGATCGTCGTCGAGAGCAACGTGACTTGGAGGCAAGACGCGAGATTCAGACGCTCACTGAGCGCTTGTTGAAGTCAGAAAATGCGAGGCGGGAGGCTGAGAGACGCGCCGACGACGCTGAAGAACGCAGAAGTATGGTATCTGAGAGCAAACTCAGAAATCGCAGCATGACAGAGTTGGAAACTCTGAAAACGGAGCTCCGGAACTCTGAAAACCAACGTCTGGAATCAGAGTTTGCTGAACGCTGGCGACAAAGAGAGGCTGAGACCGAAGCCGAACGTGCGCGTGCGACAGACGAGATGAAACGAGACTGGATTTCTCAAATGGAAGCCATACTGCAGCCAATGAAAGTCATGGAAGCCGAGCGCGACAGGGAGAAGGAAGGTTCTCAGAACATGCAACGGTTCCAAGCCGGTCAGTTGATAAACCTTCGAGCGACATTATCCCAAGTTCAAGAGGCGCGAAGGGTCGATCACCCTGATTCAGCAACTGCAACCCCGGCGTTTAACACTGGGAATCCTGAAGTTGCAACTATATACCCAATATCAGGGTCGGAAATCAGAAGTGACGCAAGTAGGGTTGGGGTTGAACCCATGTCACATTCACCGGTCCTCACGGAATCCCGAGAGGTTGCGACCTTCCAGCAGGACACCCCTGCACGAAGCACGGGGACGAAGCGAGTGAAGGCGCCACCCAGGTGACTCAAGTGACCCCGGTGACAGAGCCCAAGGGTGACACTAGACGCGCATCTACTCCAAGACGAGATCCGCTGCGGAAAACAGAAGCTAGACGACCTAATGGAGACCGAAGAGCGTCGCGCAGAGAGAAACGCCATGGTAGAGCGCCAGACTCTGGCGGAGACTCTGATGACTCGAGCTCAGACTCTGCGAGCTCGAACTCGGAGCCAGGTGAAGTGGTGAATCTGACGGCTGCAACTCAAGCGCAGGGCGGAACCACACTTCTGACACTGAGGCCGTTCATGAATTCTAACAACCACGGAGAATTCGACCCCAGAGCTACGCTCAGGGAACGCGTCCACTGGTGGGAGCGGTTTACGAATATGGCTTCTCAAGGAGGGTGGTCGACCAAGACGCGCATCCAGGAACTTAAGTTGAAGCTCCTCGTGTCTGCGCGAGACTGGTTTAACCAGCTTCCCAAAAGTGTGTCCCGCGAGTGGAAAGAGCTGTCTTCAGAGTTCAAGAAACGTTATTGCAAAGCTCGGTCATCGTATTCCGAGAGGTACTTTACGATGGCTATGAAAGACTCTGAGACTCCGCTTGAATTTTTCTACCGACTTAATTCTGCCGCTGGGAAGGCTGACATCGATTTCAGAAAGTCGTCCAATCGTCTTGAGAAACATGTACTGCGATTCATCACGAAGCTCATGGATGCACGCCTGAAAACTTCGTTGCAAGGTCAGAGATTTCGACGGATTTCAGACTTGGAATATGCCTTGCAGCAAGATGAAGACGTGTGGCGAACTGGTGACCAAGATATGACTCCTGCCAAGTCTCGAGATTTCCGGGCTGATAATATTCCGCGAGGACAGTTCAAGCCCAAGCGTGTGCATCGGACTTATGTCGCAAGAGACGTGGATTCTGAAGATTATGATTCGGAAAGCTCTGAAAATCACAAGGAATCTCTGAAATCCAATCAGGATACCAGGGACCAGACTGGTGATTCCAGAGTTCCAAGTGCGATTTCAGAGTCTACCCGCGATGAAAGTACTACGCAAGCTTCTTCGAGTAATTCAAGAGCTCCACCAAGTCCAGATTGGACGCAGACTCTGACAAACGAGGTATATCGAGTAATGGATAACATGGGATGGGCGTCCGCCGCCCCAGTCCCCGTCTGGATCGTCAGGTCAAGGATTCCACCAGAGGCGTCATGAGAATAGTGGCTACTGGAACAAGTTCTGTGAAAAATGTCAACGCTCAGGGCACTCAGAGGAAGATTGCTGGAGAGATGTCACGTGTGACCGATGCCAGGAGAAGGGACATCCGAGTCGAATGTGTCGGATGCCACCCTGTGAAGTATGTGGAAAAGTGCACCCTGGAAAACCCTGTGAAGATCTGAAAACTCTGGAAGCACTCAAGCAACTCGCTCGACAAGGCGCACTCAAGGACATGCCGAACCACCTACGGGAGAAACTCCTGGGTGATGAGGCAGACTCTGGGAAGCGTTAAACTAATATGCCCGTCGGATGGGGATCCGAAACGCGCCGGGCAAGAAAATACCCCAGAGTTATGCGTTCTAGTGTGTGTAGGACCGGAGCTGAGAAAGACTCAAGATAACAACCAACAATGCATGACTACTTTTGCCCAGGAATCGGCCATACCTTCTGGAAATTCAGGGAACAAGTTACCTGAGATCGCTGAAAACACCGACCCGACATCAGACGGCACAGTGTCGTTCAGGTTGAAGGATGGCGAGGGTTATGGCTGGTGGGAGGATAACTATCCTGATCGTTCGAAGAGGGATGTGGTGATGGTGTATGGTGCTGTGAATGACCATCGGACCAAGATTCTCTTGGACACTGGTGCGACCATAAATATTCTGAGTTACGCCTTTGCGCGTAATCTCGGACTCAGACTTAAGTCGCACAAGCAGGCCAAGGTGTCGGGGATGGGTAGTGTTCCAACATATATCGGTGCCAGCGCTGAGATCAAGTTGACACTTGGGCCAAGGGTGGTATATATTGTGGATGTTTGGGTCGCGAATATCGGTGAAGGAATTGACGTGCTTTTGGGAATGAGTTTATGTTTGCTGCTGGAGTGAGGATTAGCGCTCGTGAAGGTCTGGTGTCGTTACCAGACGAAGTGATGGTGATGATGTGCAAATGGGAACCTGGTGATCACATTGGTCGTAACAGGTCGGTTAGACCAAGTGAGGCTGTTCTTCTGAGTCCGGGTGAAGAGTTTATTGTCCGAATTGACTATGGACCAACGAACCCCCAAAGGGAAGTCGTGTGGGCCGGACGCATTGATGGCTGGGTTACTCAGCTGATTTATGCGGCTCGATCTTGGCCTGTGGCCGTTCGCGTGGTAAATATCTCTGATAAGAACACGTGGGTCAATGAACTCTCTGATGTCGCGAGGATCATGGAATATGGTTTCTTCCCAAGGCATGGACGTTTCGTGCGTCCAGGTTCCGCTGCTTATCGTGACTGGGGAGTTCTGATTCTGGAAAGCACCCGTCACCAGAGACTAAGAAACGTATGAGAAGAGAGGCGGAGTTGGAGGCTCTGATGCCGCAACCCCCGTGTGTAGATCGTCCAGACTACCCAGCAACGTCCAAGGTTCGATAACGCCCCAGTACAGTTCGTGAAACCAGATTCACCACTGACCGTGAAGCGAGTGCGCTTCGCCCTGGATGCTTCCACCCAGACGGATGATGGTTGTCACAGTGAACCAACAGGAAGTGCGAACGTCAGTATAGATACCAGAGATTTGGAAACACTCTCTGAAAGTACTTCGCATAAAGACCCTGGTGACTCCTCTGTTGCTTTCGACGGTGATGTCTTAGACTCGAAATCTGAGTATCTTCAAGATAATCTTCAGACTCCGGAGTTGCTTGCAGATGATCTGGACTTGATGGACGAGTCTTGGGATATCCCCATTCAGGGGATACCCGGAACGCCTATGGAGAAGTTACGAGTAGAATACGAGCGGTGTATGCAAGTTTCGGATGAAGAATTAGACCTGGAGCCAGGAGTATATATGCGAGAAGGTACGAAACTCCTCGCTCAATTACGCGACCAACTGGTCATGTTGCCTGAGCTGGAAGAGTTGACACCAGAGTGTGATATCGATAGCGCCGATGTTGGAGAACCGAGAAAGACGACTCCAGAAATGGAGAGGAGACTGCGTGACATTCTGAAACGCCACAGGAGAATATTCCTGGGAGACGGTAATGCGGCGCCCGCACCGGCAAGGGGCGTAGTCCGTGATCTGGATGTGGGAGATGCCAAACCGGTAGCTCAACGTCCGAGGTCCGTCGCTCCCTACCTCATGCTGAAGGTGTACGAGCTTCTCAAGAAACTTCTGGAAACTGGTTTGATCGAGTCCTCCAATTCACCGTGGGCATCTCCTATCGTGATCGTTCTCAAGAAAAATGGTGTTGACATAAGAATGTGTATCGACTATCGCATTGTGAATGGCTTTATTCAACTATCGCGTTACCCTCTGCCTCTTATTGACGACCTCCTAATCGGTTTTGAGGCTGCTATGTGGTTCATGAGCCTAGAAATGGCTAGCGGTTTCTGGGCGATCAGGATGACGGAGCGCGCGCGACTGATATCAGCTTTCATTTGCCCGTTTGGACATTTTCAGTGGGTGAGGATGCCGTTTGGTCTGAAAAACGCCTCTCTTGTGTATCAGGCTATGTTGGATAATTGCCTGTGGGGATTCGTGAGACTGTCACCAGAAGAAGAAGCTGAAGTTGATGCGGATGTTCTGGAATTTCTGCAACTCCAGCCTGAAAAACATCTTTCAGACTCTGAGAGCCATACCCCGATTTCTGAGATGCCAGCACTCACAAGTCAGATGACCGTCTTTCGGAGGAATATTCCCGTCCCCACATGCATGGGCCCAGTCCTGGGGAGGAGTTCGTATATCGACGACATTGCACATGGAGCACCGACTTGGGACCAACTATGCGACGACTTGAACGCCCTGCTTTTCAGGCTTCGTTATTGGAACATTTCTGTGAGTTTGCCCAAGAGCGAGTTCGAGAAGTTGTCGATACCGTACCTCTCCCACGAAATCAGTGCCGAAGGTCTGAGGGCAACACCCAAGATCGTCAAAGGAGTTGAAGAACTGCCATTTCCGTCTACGCTGAAGGGAGTTCAGAGTTTCATGGGAAGCCTCAATTATTACAACAAGTTTATTGAGGATTTACCGGTGATCGCTGCTACCCTCTATGAGCTGACGGACGAGCAGATTCGTACTGGACGAGACCTGACTCGTGCGAAAGAGGCATTCGAGATTCTGAAACGCAAGATAGTCTCTACTCCACTACTCAGACACCCAGACCGGAACAGACCGTTTGTTGTCATCCCGCATGCGAACCCTTGGGCTGCTTCGGCAGTTTTGGGACAAGAATATGAGGGAATAATTCACCCGGTCCGGTTCACAGGTCGTGTCCTGAAAGATGCCGAACTCAGGTATCATATCGCTGAGAAGGAGGTGATCGCGATCCTCAGAGTTTTGGAGAACTTCAGAGCTCTGGTGGAGTCAAGTCCAGTGATTGTGGTCTATACCAGATACTCTGTTCTGAAATGGTTGTTAACATCGAGTTCCACCGACGGCTGAAATGTCAAGTGGGGTCTGAAGTTGTTCCAGTGGAACTTGGAGATTCGCCGGATTCAGCGTGATGAGGATGGACTCCCAGCTATACTCGGCGCGGGCATTACCCCTAGGGAGCATTTGGACGAAGTCTCTGAAAACCTGATCCCAGTCAAAGGGCGAGTCAAGCCGCCAGTCCCCATCAGTGTGGACATGCTGGAAGTAGATTATCAGGGCTATGTTCTGAGTTTTGACGGTGCCGCAAAGACGTCTACTCGTCTAGGGAGTTGTGGATGTATACTCTGGAAACTCCCTGGGTGGTGTGTCCTGGAAGCCCGAGGATTTCCTCTGACGAATGTCACGGTGAATGACTCAGAGTACTGTGGCCTGAATTATGGTCTTAAGATGGCACTCGACCACGGAATACTGGAGCTGGTGGTTGTGGGAGACTCACGCATCGCGATACAACAGGCTCAGAGATTGATCAACTGCAATCAGCCCAACTTGCAAAGGAGGTTGGCCGAATTTGAGTCTCTGAAGACCAAGTTTCAGACTCTGAAGTTGGTGCATGTGAAACGCGAGTTCAACCAAGCGGCAGATTACCTGACCTCGAAGACTTTGACCCTTGGGGAAGCTTGGCGAGTGCAAGATGATGATGAACTTATGCACATGCAACTGGTATCCAAGGTTCAAGAGAAACTGATGAAGCCTCGTTCAGTCCCGAACATGGAGGTTCAAGAGTCAAAGACACCAGACTCTGAAAATCATAATGCTTTACCAGAATCTGAAGATGTTTCCCGTCCGGAATCCGCACCCTTGCCTCGATCGGCCAGATTATTGGTTGCTGTGACCCGTGCCCAAGCTCTGCCTGACGCTAATCCGCCTGAGGATGATGACGAACGAGAACCTTTAGGGCCTTTGGAGTTCCAGGCAGAACGCTGGCGACGGATCAAGGCGCATCAGAGCCAGGATCCGTACTTGGTTGAGCTCATGAAGTTTCTGAAAGGCGACGTGGGGGATTTGCCACGACCCCGAGTCAGGAAACTTGCCAGATTGCCGGGGACTTTCTCCTGGACTCTAGAGATGTACTTTATCGCCTGAGTCGCGCTACTCGAGAGCGACCCCGGGACAATGTTGACGAACTCAGATTGGTGGTTCCCAGAGACTTGTATCCAGACTTGTTGCACTTTGCTCATGAAGATTACCAAGGTGGACATCAAGGAGTCAAGAGAACGTTTGAGAAGTTGTGTTCAGAGTTTTACTGGTTGGGAATGTACGCCAATGTGGAGAGATTTGTGAAGGAGTGTGTGGACTGTGCCAGCGGCAAGGGGCGACCCCCAAATCCTAGACCGTCACCTGGGAATATCGAGCCAAGTAGACCATTTGAAGCTGTGTCCATGGATTTTGTGACGCACATGCCGAAGTCAGCGCGTGGCAAAACGTTTCTCCTTCTTTTCCAAGATATGTTTTTAGGATGTGTGATGTGCAAGCCGATGAGTATCATTACGGCCCAAGAAGTAACAGAAGCCTATGAGGAACGCGTTTTCAGAAACTTCGGAGCCAGCTCTCGGATTCGCCATGACCAAGATCCTCGATTTATGAGTGAGGTGTTCAAGTGTTTCAGAGAACTCTTAGGAAGCAGACAACGTGCTACTCTGGGGTACCGACCCCAAGCCAACGGCCAGCAAGAGCGATCAGTACAGACTGTGGTGCGCGCGATTAAGGCATATATCTCTGAAGCTGATCAGAGTGACTGGGATGATCATGCTGAACGTCTGATGTTCGCCCTGAATACGTCATTCGATGCCACCCGTTTAGAAACGCCTTTTTACTTGGTACATGGTTGGGATGCTCACGGGACGGTGTCCGCTATGCTTGGACCCAAACCATCAACGACTCAGGAGCGGACTGCTTACGAGTGGAGAAGGAAAATGCAGCGAGACTATAGTTATGCTCTGGCATGTGCCGAAGATCTCCAGAAGAAGGCAAAACGTGAGCGGTCTGAAGAACAAACCAGAAAGTGGAACGAGTTATCAGAGCGTCTGAAGTCAGGTTTTGCTATGGCGACGCCGTGGCTCTACATCCCTAAGGTACAAACGGGATTGAGCAGAAAACTGGCGCACATGTGGCACGGACCTTTCAGGATCGAGGAAATGCTGGACGATTTCAGAGTGCGACTCAAGGTTGAAGATACCGGCTATCGCGTAAACCCCTGGGTACATGTGAGCCGTCTGAAGCCCAGAGCCCTGTTTCCCAGACGACCAACAGCAGAGCTTCAGATTCCAGAAGATGATGACTCTGACGCTGCCTTGTTACCAGAAGATAGTTGGGAAGCTGATACTGAAAACGACAAGTATGAAGTGGAGAAGATTTTGGATACTCGCTGGAGCAAGCGTACCAGGACGTCTAAACGCCTGCGTGTATATCTGGTTAAGTGGAAAGGTTACGATGAAACTGAGTGGTTACCATTATCGAAGTTGAACTGTGGAGCATTACTTTACGAATTTAACCAGAGTGCACGAGCACAAGCTCGTTTTTAAGCAATGCAGGCTGGAGATGATCACCGCAGAGTCTAATGACTCTGAAAACACATCTGGAGGTCTGATATCAGAAGGATTTCAGACATCGACTTTCAGAGAATGGTAATCTGAGTGCATGTTTTTCAGAGTCTTATTTCTGAAATTCGTGTGTTTGGATATGTGATCGATCATGTTACTGCTTATATAAAAACGACTGTGTGAATGTGAATGTGGAAGTGAATTTGTGGAGAATTAGTGCTGAAGGACACGAGGTTATGAACAATGAGATGATGAGAAGAAATGTGATTAAGTGGAGTGATATTGAAAGATTAAGGGATTAGGAAGCTACACTGAGGCCGGGGTTTACGTCACAAATGCAGACAACTATTTGTCTTCTCGAAATGCAGCCTTCTCATTAAATGGTACCGTGTGGTGGACACCTGAGCTTCAATAGCGAAGAGAGACCGGGTTCTCGGAACGCTCCGTAGGTGTCAGCAAGTCCTTCTTGATATCAGCAGGGACGTACTGGAGCCACTCTCCGTCCACATTTACCGTGGCCCATTGCATCCGAGCAGGCTCAACAGCATCCAAGTCACCCAGTTGCGCCTCCAGACTCAGACACTTGGGACCACCGAGCTCTGGAACTCTGGGATCTTGCCAGATACAGGGACAGGACTTGTCAGGAACCACCCAGATGCCGGGCTCTGAGAGTATCGACTCTGGAAAATTCTTGTGCTTCAAGACCTTTCGGATGAGAGCATTGTGTTGACGGATCAAAGCTTCTCGACGCATGGCCCGATACTTGTGAAGCTCCGCAGACTTGTCGTCAGCTTCGACGTCCATGGTCACATAATGCGTTCGCTCCCAGAAGGCTTGAGCGTGCTTTTTCATGCTGCGCACGATGTCTTCCACGTCAGCCAACACCATGGATCCCAGTTCGTCCCGCTTGTGGAAGTAAAACTCTGAGAATCGGTTGTCGAACATGACTTCCTTCCCAAGGGGGCGCTTCTTGCGGATGACCGCACAGTACCGCTCCGAGTCCCAGCGCTTCTTGAGGATGGCACATGGGTGTTTGTGCACCTCGTAGTCTGGGAAACCCAATGTCTGGCCAGTAGTGGTCTTGGTGGAGCTCACTCGCTGTACTCTGATGCCATAGTACAGCCAGGAGGATGCCTCACAGTCTGGTGTTTCCACCACCTGGAGCTCCTTGAATGTCAGAGAGTTATAAGGCTTGGACACCAGACTACGTGCCTTCCCTGAAGAACCTTTGGACTTTGATCCACTTCCACTGGTGGATTTCGGGCGAGACTTGGGACTGGTATGGGCTTTTATGGACACGAGGCTTCTCTTGGATTTCTTGGTGGGGATGATAGGCCCATCATCAGAGTCTGAGTTGTCATCAGAGTCTCGGGGACGCTTGGAACCAGGACGCGGGTGGTCATCGGACTTCTTATCCCCGGACTTCTTGTTCCCAGATCCCTTGTTCTCAGACTTGTCACTCTCGGAACCACTGCCGCTATACGCACCGTCACCCGAATCTTTGTTGTCATCCTCGTCCTCAGACTCGACCACACCAGAATCCTTGTAATCAGGGTCAACCTTGGGGTTGTCGGCGGTGGACTCGACATCACTTTCTGGATAATTGACGTGGCCATCCAGGTCGCCCCAGGCCGCAGGCTCGGTACCAGCTGAGATATGACGATCCACCACCTCGTCAGCCATCTGGTAGTAGACCTCAGGGACATACTTGGCCCAAGGAGTGGAATCCAGACGACGAGAAAACACCAGACTCACCAACATCTGGACGAGAACCGGACTGCTGATGAGGCTGTGAGCTTCTTTGTCCGATGCCAGCCACGTCATGGCTTCCTTATACTTGACACCAGACAGCAGAGCTTGACGGAGGTCAGGACGAACCTCCTTCCAGACTACGTCACCTGGAAGTTTCTTGTGCACGTCCGACTTCGCCACCTTGATCCTTGTGCTCGCCGAAAGTACGGAGTCTTCCATAGGCTTGTGTCCCGAGGGGCGACGCTGCAAGTTCTTGAGATCCCATTTGAATGGCCGCTTCGGGGGCAACTTCAGAGTCGGGGGCTTCGGTGGGTATGACAGATATCGTGGACTCTCGCTCTTGGACTCCGAGGCTTCTGCACTTGGACGGGTGAGATCCAGAACTCTGGCGGCCTTCGCAGCCTTCTCGGCAGCCTGACGAGCTCGTTCTTCAGAAAGCCGTTTCTTGAAATCAGGAACGGGCTTCTTCCGTGTGTCCAAGGCTGTCACATTGATAACAGTCGTCCAGTTATCAGGGACGATAGTGTCTTCTATCGTCCCTGATCGATATGACACCAGAAGGTCATGAAGCCGATCCCAATTGCAGAAATTTCAGAGTTCTCTTGTAAGAACTCTGAGAATCCCCATGGATCTGTGGGCTTGATTTCAGGACGCGATTTCAGGATCGAGACCTGCGCCTGAAGATCGGCGACTTGGGACTTTAGAGTTGCCTTGTAGCTTCCACTTGGTCCTGATAGTGAGCCTTGAGGTCCTGAATCTCCGAAGCCATGCGTTCTTCTACCACACCGGCGTCTTGCTGGGCACACTTTAGCTCGTGCTTCCAGTAGTGGCAGTGGAGTATCCACTCGCGCTTGATTTCTTCACACTCAGAGCGCGCTGCTGCAGCATCGATCAAGGCGACGCCGTTCTGAGAACCAACGCGTTCCCGAAGGCGGCGGTGAGCAGCAGTCATGAGTTTTAAGCATCCAGCCGTCCGAAAAACTTTCTCAGCAAGTCGAGTAGGGGAGACGTGAGAAACCAGATACCCCAGTTCCCGGTGAACCTCCACAGACGACGTCAGAGCATCCAGAGTGCGCACATCCGGAGTTTGGGCACATGGAGACACAACTTCGTCAGGATCGAAGCTTGGAATCACTCGCTCCAGCTCCCGGAGGTCTTCATCAGTAAGTGCCTCGTAACCCACGAGTACACAGGGGCCACCGTACGCATTTGCTATGTGGCGCCCTCTTCTGAAGTCTTCAGCTCGCGCGGGGGTACTCACCAGGAAGGCACGTCCCTCTGGCTTCATGCCGGGAGCGACATAATTCTGGGGAACATCAGAGTCCCCCAACGCCGTGACTTGATCCCCTGTGGATGTCACCAGACCCTGACGAAACAGCCGATCGACCTCTTCCGTAGACAAAAGCCGTGGGGCACCAAAGGCTCGCGGTCTGAAGACACCAGGAGTTCCCTCAGAGAATTCAGAGTGAGATTCCCCACGTGAAGCCACTGGTGGCGAGAGATCACCTGAGCCAGCCGAGTCCATGTCATCACCAGGGAGGTCCTCAGTCGGACCATCGACCTGTGAGTCGGTAGGTTTGGATGCATGGGCTGGGGCGCTAGGGCTGCCACCTGGCGATGTGGCTGAACCAACATCTCCACCCTGCACAACACTGGCAGTTGCCGAAGCAGGACAGGTGCCTGTGGCGTCGCCTGCCACCCCACTCGCTGAGGCGTTCGAACCCAAGGAAGTGTTTGTTTCCTCAGCCATGAGCGAAAGGACGGAGATTGAAAAATGATCGCCCGTTAGGCGAGCCAAGTTCAAGTTTCTGAGTCTGAGAGAAGCAGGCTGTGCGACGGGGCACCAGAGACTCTGAAAACCGGGCAACTGGCATAGAGTTGCAGCTACACTACGCTCTGAAAAACGTCTATCAGAATGTTTGATAGGCCTGGCCATGATACACAGCTTGGAGAAAGTTCCGCACTGATGGATCGTGACCAGGAGGGGCGGTTGAGATGATGTTAATTCCGATTTTCGAGCGACAGGTGGATATTACGTTACGATGTGATTGGTTATACTATGGGTTATAAGCGAAAGGGACTTTGGGACGCGGCCGCACCCGTGCGACATCTGTGGAAGATTGTGGATAAACCTTCGCCTGACTGTAAAGGGGCCCAAAGGACCAGAAGTGTACTTCAGAGTGTGCACAACTCTGAAGGTCAACTACACTCTGTCTGGTCACCGGACTTTCCCCGACGATGAGTGCCTAAGTTCTGGCGGAAAGTCTCTCAGAAGAACGTATCCTCATCCCGATTGATGGTTCAAGGATTCACATAATTTACCCGCAGAGACCAAGTATCGCGCGCCGGACGCCACTTGCACCCGCGCAACCCTCAAGATCTTCGTGTACGTTGTAGCATTGGTGCTCCGTACTCTGGTTTCTTACTCAAAACTCTGGTATCTCTAACTCTGAGCGACCAAGACTCAGAAAACCAAGTGATATCAGACTCTGAAAACCAGGATACCAGACTCTGAAACCACCGAAGATCCAAGACCATACTGAAACCAAGTGAACCCAAGTTCAAGTCACGCATTCAAGTGATGACTGACCTGCACATCCCCCGTAATGACGTCTCTACCTGTTAACCCATCGAGATCAGCTGCACAGATTGCATACTGAGATCAAGTCAAGATATCTTTTATATACAAGAGCCAAGTGTACCTGACATATGAAGACTGACTGCTGAAAAGACGCAAAAGATGACAAGAAGAAACTGGACTTCCCATTGTATTAATTTCTCTTTTGCCTTCAGAAATCTCTGGTGTACACAAGTGTTCACCGGAAAACGTTCGGCTCTCAAGCGCTCCTGTGAGGACCAGAAGGACATACGACGGTCTACGCAAGGAACCCTCACTCTCACACAAACTCTCCACGACCCCGGCGAGGGTCTCATTACCAAGACAACGAACATACGAGGGCAGCACAAGGTAACACACGCCCACCTTGCTGTGCGACTCTGGTATAACTACCGGTAGTCACACTTCCAGGTTCACTGTACGTCCCTGCACCGCGGTAAAAGTTGCACCGACTTCGCGACACTACCAGAGCTCTGAAGTTTTCCAAAACTCTGAGTATCGCAATCACCTCTTTCTCAGCGATGTGATACCTGAGTTCAGCATCATTCAGGGTACGACCTGTGAATCGGACCGGGTGAATCGCCCCCTGCCCTAAAACTGCTGAAGCAGCCCAAGGGTTCGCAAAGGGAATGATGACAAACTGTTTGGTCCGGTCCGTCTGAGAAGTGGGGTGGAAACTATCTCGCGTTTCAGGAGCTCGAAGGCTTCTTTGGCACAAGTCATATCTCGTCTAGCGCAAATTCGGTCATCCGTCAGCTCGTACAGAGTAGCAGCGATAACTGGTAGATCTTCAATAGACTTGTTGTAGTAATTGAGACTCCCCATGAAACTCTGAACTGCCTTCAGCATAGACGGGAACGGCAGTTCTACAACTCCTTTGACGATTGTAACAGGTTTACTCTCTCACTGCCCGTCAGTGGATCGTTGCTCGTGTGCTGCGCTGGGTGGTGTGCCCAATGATCGGGTGTCAAATGACACTCTTCAACTTCAACTGGTCGTCTCCTGGCTCGGTTCACCGCGCCGGCTCGTTCGTCGTTCGTTAACGAAGAACTCGCCTACTTCTATTAATGTACGAATATACACTACGTTCCTCTCTCTCTCTCTCAACTCGTGTCCTTACTGACAACCTGTACTTCCACGCGCAAACAGCTCCTCCCGTTGTCCCTCAGTCCCGTGGCACCTGCTTCGGGCCGAACCAACCGAACCAACCGAACCACTGTCCGCTATTGGCTGCCACAGACACCACCGCCTAAGAACCCAACTGGCCCCTCTGTTTCGCCTTGGTCGTCCAGTCTTTCAATAGCTCTCGCTGCCCGTTCAACAGTTAACACTGCCCCTCGACAGTCAACACTGTCCGTCGTTAATCAACAGCTCTCGCTGCCCGTTCAACAGTCAATACTGCCCTTCGTCAATCAACAGCTCTCGCTGCCCTCGTCTCTCAACATCTTCTCTCACTGCCCTTTGTCGTTTAGAATGGCTCCTTTCGGTCTCCACTCGTTGTCTTCACTCCGTCTCTCTCGTGCGCGGTCGGTTCCGGAGTGCGTCACACGGCCGATTCGAAAGTGACTGGAAGTCCCTCCTGGCGTTCGCTGACATCCCAGTCACTCGCACCTTCAACGTGGGCCTGTCCTTCCATATCTTTGCGAGCGTCCCTCTCATTGGTGCTCCAGCGATCGACGTCGAAGTCTCTGCTGAGATTTTTCCACCCGTTGGCTGCTGTGGGACGGTATATCCCAGATCCGTACTCGTCTGTAAGTCAGGCATATTACACGCCTCCATCCACTCCAAGGTCCTTCACGACCTTGCCGCGGTTGAACACTTCTTCGTATTCAGCAACATGCCGCGAAGTCGGTGAAACTTTGGTCGCGGAGCAGGGGGGGGGGGCGTATAGTGAACCCTAGATATACGACTACTGAAAAGGGGTTTTCAGAGCCGTACAACGGTAGGTTGGCGTGTGGTACCTTGCGGTATCCTCGTGGGTTCGCTTTCTTCGGAAATATGACCCTCGCCGGAGTCTGAGAATGTGTTGTGAAGAGAAGTTGGAGTTCCCTCGGAGTCTGGTGTTGGTATTCAGGAAATCCTTCCAGAAGCGTTCGGGAGTCAGGAATCTCTGGAAACCAAGTTGGTTTCCAGGAGGTCGGCGGTCGAAACGAGAATATACCAGAGAAAGTCTGAAATCGGTGTCTGAATATCACAAATCCAGAACCGAGATACCTGACTTTCTGAGATAAACAACCAATACACAGAGTTCGAAAATATACAAATATATACAGCCGTTCTTATTCTTTCTAGGCCCTTGAACGGTGGGCTAACACTCCAGGTCAACTAGGGACTTGCTACCAGACAGCTGGTCTGTCTGGTATCCCTGTCACGTTCGCGCACTACCCTCTGATATAGAGGGAAAATATAAAGCAATACAATCAGTTGTATACAACAGTCTACCTTGCACTCTGAAAACGACTGTCTAGTTTCCAGAGCCTGTCCAAACGAGCAATATGAAATGGGCTACCGCTAGAGACAAAACAAACGACCCAACTAGGATATGGAATAGGCGGGTCCTCTCAGGTCGCTACGTTACCTGATCTCCGCCTAAGGGGATTGAATAGGCGAGAGATCACACGGCAGCGATGCTTGGCGTGGCCTTGCAAACAGAAATACAGCGACTTCTGGGTTACACGGCAAATTGAACTCTGTTTATCGTTTATCTTCCTCATAACTATCATATCTTTCTGGTATCTCTCAGTTAGACTTCCGAGATAACCGCAATATAGAGTTCCGATATACAAATATGTAGCTGCTCTTATTCTTTCCTGGCCCTTGAGCAGTGGGCTAGTTCTCCAGATCAACTAGGGAAATGTTCACCAGACACCTGGTCTATCTGGTATTCCCGTAACTTTCGCGCACCACCCTCTAATATATAGAGTGAAAAATAAACCAATACACTATCAGTTATACAACAGTCTACCGAGCGTCTTGAGAGCGACTGTCTAGCTCCTAATACCTGTCCAAACGTACAATATGAAATGGGCTACCGCTAGAGACAAAACAAACGACCCAACTAGTAAATGGAATAGGTGGGTCCTCTCAGGTCTCTGCGTTACGCTGATCTCCACCTAAAGGGGCTTGATAGGTGAGAGATCACACGACTCAAAGCTTTGTCGTGGCCTTACACTTTCCAAAGAACCGAAGAATCGACCTTGGGGTTATAACGCAATTTGAACTCGGGGGTACCGGTCAAATTGAACTCTGGTTATCTATCTCGTATCTCTCTGTCTTCTGTCTTCCATATTCTCATATAAACTTGGTCTCAGTATAACTCAGGAATCTTCACTTGGGCTCACTATGGTAGTCGATGCTGCAGATCTTGTTGAGTCGACACTTAATGATGTCATTACAGGGATGAGCAGGTTGCGTTTCACTTGATTGCGTGAGGTCGTGTTGGGTACACTTGGTTTCAGTATGGGGTGGACTTCAGAGTGTCAGAGTCTGGTATCCTGTTCACCAGGGTCTGGAATCATGTGCGTCGGAGACATGTTCATCGGAACCATGTACTCCGGAATCATGTACATCAGAGTCATAAATACCAGAGTCGTGACACTTGGGTCTGTTCATCGGAAACTGGTAAATGTCTGGAATATTGCTTGTATAAGCCGGACACATCAGACTTGTTTACCAGAATCATGTTCATCAGACTCATGTACGTCAGACTTCATGTGCGTCAGACTTCATGGTGTGATATCAGAGTTTCCATGCGTGATACCAGAAATCCATGAGTGTTTTTAGGGTGCGGGAGCACGTATGCTACAACGCACGAAGTCCAGTTGTATGTGCGGGGTGCGCTACGTACGGTGCGCGATACTTGGTATCTTGTGGGTATAATATATTCCTTGAACCATCATCGTCACACAGGACGGCAACGGGATGAGGTCTCTCAGAGATACATTCTTCTGAGAGACTTTCTGCCAACCTTTAGGCACTCATCGTCGGGGAAAGTCCGGTGATCAGACTGAGTGTTGTTGTCTCTCGGAGTTTGTGCACTTTTCCGAGGAACACTTCTGATCTTTTGGGCCCCTTTGCAGTACAGGTGAAGGTTAATATTTATATATATATATATATCTTCCACAGATCCATTATTGTCGCACGGGACATAACCTCGTCCCACATCTCCCTTTCTCCCACAACCCAGTGTACGTCCAATCACATCACAGCGTAACGTCCATATCCACTCGAAAAATCGTAATTAGCAACGTGTCAACCGCCCCTCCTGGTCATAATTCGTCAGTGCGGAACTTTCTCCAAACTGAGCATCATGGCCAGGACAGTACGTCAGAGGTCCCGTGAACATAGTGTAGCTGTGACGCTCGCAAAACTTCCGGGATTTCAGAATCTCTGGTGTCCTGTCGCTCAGTCTGATTCCATCAGACTCAGAAATAGCCAACTGTCGTATCCCACAAACGGCCACATCCCGATTTCCGTTCTGACACACAAGTCAGAAGAAGATCCTGCAACCATGGGTTGTCCATTGGCTCCTACTAGTGGCAACGCCTCGAAAGTCAGATGCTTGTTCCCCACGTGGACAGCCGTAACCGCATGAGTCTTGAGGCACACATGGGATCTGTTGACGTCCTCCGGGAATTGGCGGCAATCCTCCTGCACCTCCCCCATCAGCGCCTCGCCGAGCGGGTGTACAAGACATCGGGTTACCTGAAGCAGATGGCTGGCGCTCACCGTCGGCTTCGACTCCAAGTAGAGTCCCAGGGCGGTGCATCTCTGGTGGACACGGCCGCTATCCAGAACGAGTCCGAAGATCTCAAGCGTCAGTGGGTCTTCAACTGCCAGTATTGGCGCCATGAAGTACTGGACGCCCGGCGTACTGCTGGTGAGACCGAAGATCGTGTGAATGCGGAGTCCAAGAACCTCGCGTCGCACTATCAGGACCAGATCGATGCCCTGGAAGCTGAGAAGTCGGCCTTGGAGGAACGCCTGGAAGACTCTCAAGCGGAGGTCCGGTTGCTGAAGGCTCGTCCCACGACCACAGCCACAGACTCCTGGGGTTTTCTGGAGTACCTGTTTGAACACGGGGAGTTGAACGGCAGTTGGGTGCGTCTTCGTGAGCTTCTGGTGAACTTCCAAGAGGGCAAGGCGCCGCCTGAGACTGGGACACCATCATCAACGTGACTGCGATGGATCAGCGCAAGGCGGAAATCTGACTTCTCCAAGCGTCTGGCGAAAGTTCGCTTCAATCAAGCTGCGGAGGCCAAGAAGTCAGCCAAAGTGCTGGATCTGACGGGTGCTGGTAGTGGTGTGAAGGTCTCCGGTGAACATGCGGGTGGCCCCGAGAAATCAGGCACTCGCCCGGTGAACAAGTCTGGGTCGCCCACCAGGTCACCTAAATCTTCCGGTTCTCCACCACTCAAGCCTAACCGGCCGTCTGGGAAACATCGGGTTCGTGTTCCTCAGGATCGCCCCAAGAATTACACGCCTGGCATCGATTCGGTGCGTCCGGCGAACGCCAAGTCTCCGGTGTCCAAGGACGCAGTCCACACCACGTTACCACCTGGAGTCGTCTGGGAGGAAGTTCGTCCGGACTTGCGCTTGGCTCTGCTCGCAGGCATTGCTTACGAGACTGCAATGAAGTGGCTTCGCACGGACAAGCCCGCCCACAGCCTGTTCACGGGGGCTTGCCCCTTGGTACAAATGCTGGTGAGCATGATGTACTGGCGCAAACTAAATCAGACCCCGTGGACCTCGTACGTCCCAGAGACGTACTACAAGATGGCTGAGGAGGAACTGCGCCGGCTTCAGAAGAACGATGTGGAGCCACCGGTCTGGGAGGCACTGGACGCTCACGTCCCGTATCCCATTAGCGAACCTGAGTCCACAGAGGATGACCCTCAGAAGGACCCGGACTTCAAGGAGTCTGGTGAACAAGAATCTGCAACTAGCAACAGCGGTTCTGACGACGAAAAGTCGAGCGGCAACAGCGATGACTCTGACGACGATGAGTCTGATGATCATTCGCACGCCGGCAACAAGCGTCCACGGGACTACGAGTCCAGCGACTCGGATGACTCGGGTCCAATAATCCCCACCAAGAAGTCCAAGCGGGATAGTGTGCACGAAGCATCCCGATCCAAGTCAGGCAGTCAAAAGTCCGGTGGCACCTCCACGTCAAGTCCCAAGAGCAAGAAGTCCGGTGGTTCGCCCAAGTCAAGTTCCAAGGACAAGAAGTCTCAAGACTCCAAGTCAACTAAGAGTTCTTCGGGCAAGCGACCTTCTGGTAAACTCCGGAAGTCAAGTCTAGTGTCCAAGTCATACAAGTCGCTGACGCCAAAGGAATTACTGACGATCGAGGCCCCGGACACACATTGTTCTTCGTGGCTGTACTACGGCATTCCAGTTCCAGCCGACAAGTGACACCAAGACGTCCATCAGGCAAACCCAGGGTTCCCAGACTTTGAGCCCCACAGACACAGTCTGGCACGCCTCAAGAAACGTTGGACTCCAAGAAGTATCAAGCCCTGCTGGACGAAGTGCCAGCGCCCTGGGACATCATGTACCAGAACCGTCGGACCGAACTGTACTTTCACCGGCGTGAAGACCTCTGTCCCTTGTTTCAGGCGGACATCGAAGAACTCGCGTCTCTCATGCGCAAGCACGCCCAGGCGCTGTGGGAACGCACTCACTGGGTGATCATGGATCCCGACGAGGACCTGCTGTCCGGTGAACAGCACAAGGAACGTGGGCTCCGACGTGCATCTTTACTGCGCCAATATCGAGGGGCAGTTTCCAAGATTCTGAAGCACAAGGATTTCCCGGAGACGCTCATGTTCGAGCCTGGTATCTGGAAGATCCCAGACAAATATTGCCCATGGATCTGGCAAGACCCGCGTGCACGTGACATCGGAGGTCCCAAGTGTCTGAGCTTACGCAAGCAGCTTGAAGCTATCGACGCAGCGGAACCAGCGCGCACGCAGTGGGCCACAGCGTCTTCCGACAAGGACTGGATGGAATTCGTGCCATCCGATCTCCGGAAACAAGCTCTGACGCCTGCTGAACGCGCTGAAAATCCTGTCTCTCTGAAGTAAGTACGCCAGAAGCCTGGTGTACTCTTCACGACATCTCCGGGGAACTACACTTCTTCTTCCAGAACAACTTAGTCGTCTGCATATCGTAGCGTAGTAACAATTCCAAATATAGTTCCCCGACGACCTTCTCCTTTAACATCCTCACATGTCGTTCAGTAATCCTCTTCTCATTAGCATCATCATAATACACTTCGTAAAATTCCATCATACACACACAACCACAAAATCATCTCCATACAAATTCACATAACAACCACCATCTCTGGGAGTCACGTATCCCGAAATCGCATTTCCGAAAGACATGTCTCTCAGACACCTCATCTCTGAAATACATCGTCTGGTGAACATCACTGTTCACCAGAGTTCTCAGAATAAGTTTCAGAGTTTAAACTCTGGGGTGATCGTCTCCAGCTTGCATTGCTTGGAAACGAGCTCGCGCTCGTGCGCTCTGATTGAACTCATATAACAAAGCGCCACAGTTCAGCTTTGACAAGGGTAGCCACTCTGTCTCGTCGTACCCCTTCCACTTGACCAGGTATTCGCGAAGTCTCTTGGAGGTCCTGGTACGCTTGCTCCACCGAGTGTCTAGTATCTTTTCCACTTCGTATTCATCATTCTCGGTGTCGGGCTCCCAACTGTCTTCTGGTAACAGTGCTGCATCAAAGTCATCATCCTCATGGACATCAAGTTCCACAGTCGGTCTTCTAGGAAACAAGGCTCTCGGCTTCAGGCGACTTAAATGAACCCAAGGGTTCACCCGATACCCGGTGTCCTCGACCTTCAGTTTCACACGAAAATCATCCAACATCTCCTCAATCCGGAAAGGACCATGCCACATGTGTGCGAGCTTCCGACTCAACCCCGTTTGGACCTTGGGGATGTATAGCCACACGGCATCACCGACGGCAAATCCGGACTTCAGACGTTCCGACAACTCCTTCCACTTTCGGGTCTGTTCTTCAGAACGCTCCCGCTTGGCCTTCTTCTGAAGTTCTTCAGCACAGGCTTGAGCGTAGCTATAATCTCGCTGCATCTTCCGACGCCACTCATAAGCAGTGCGCTCTTGTACACCAGAAGGTTTTGGACCAAGCATCACGGACACAGTCCCATGAGCATCCCATCCGTGCACCAGAAAGAAAGGTGTTTCCAGACGGGTCGCATCAAAGTGTTCAACGCGACATCAGACGTTCGGCGTGGTCATCCCAATCACTCTGATCAGCTTCGGCGATGTAGGCCTTGATGGCGCGCACGACCGTCTGAACAGACCGTTCTTGTTGGCCGTTCGCCTGGGGACGGTACGCCAGAGTCGCTCGCTGTCTGCTTCCCAGGAGGTCCCGGAAACACCTGAACACCTCACTCATGAACCGAGGATCTTGATCATGGCGTATCAGAGAACTAGCTCCGAAGTTCCGGAAGACACGTTCCTCGTAGGCCTCAGCGACATCTTGAGCCGTAGTGATACTCATAGGCTTGCACATCACATAGCCTGAGAACATGTCTTGGAACAACAACAGGAACGTGTTGCCTCTGGCAGACTTTGGCATGTGCGTCACGAAATCCATGGACACCACTTCAAAAGGTCGGCTGGGCTCGATGTTGCCGGGTGACGGTCCAGGATTCGGGGGACGCCCCTTGCCGCTAGCACAGTCCATACACTCCTTGACGAACCTTTCCACATCAGCGTACATACCAATCCAGTAGAACTCGGAGCTCAGCTTGCTTCTCGAACGTACGTTTGATTCCCTGGTGAGCACCCTGGTAATCCCCATGAGCATAGTGCAGCATATCAGCATGCAAGTCTCTGGGAACCACAAGTCTGAGCTCGTCAACCATGTCTCTCGGACGTTCCCTGGTAGCACGGCTGAGGCGGTACAAAACGTCTCTGGAATCCAAGATGAAATCATCGGCGATCCTGGCAAGCTTCCTTACTCGGGGTCGTGGTAGATCTCCCACGTCACCCTTAAGGAACTTGATGAGTTCTGCCAGATGAACATCTTGAGTCTGGTGAACTTTGATCCTCCGCCAGCGTTCTTCCTGAAACTTTAGTGGGCCCATAGGTTCACGAGCCTCCGCGTCATCTGGTAGGTTTGCTTCTTCCTGATTGCGTGCACGAGTGATGGCAACAAGCACCTTGGCAGCATGAGGCAGGGGCGCAGACTCTGGCCCTGGGTCATCCATCTCCGGTGTACAATCATGTTCACCAGAGGTCTGGTGAACATCGTTCGGAGTTTCAGAAGACATCCCTTTCGGGAGGCTTCATCAACTTCTCTGGGATCTTGGACACCAGTTTCAGATGAGTCAGTTCGTCAGGGTCTTGGACCTGCCAGGACTCGCCAAGCACAAGAGTCTTGGACGTCAAATAGTCCGCTGCTTGATTGAACTCACGCTTCACGTGCACTAGCTTCAGAGACTGGAACTTGATCTTCAGAGACTCAAACTCGGCCAATTTCCGCTGCAGGTTCGGCTGATTACAATTGATCAGTCCTTGAGCTTGCTGGATAGCGATACGAGAGTCTCCGACAACCACCAAGTCTCGGATACCACGTTCCAAAGCTAACCTCAATCCATTGATCAGACCACAGTACTCTGAGTCATTCACAGTGACACCTTTCAGAGTGAACCCTTGGGCTTCCAGGATGTTCCACCCCGAAGGAGCTCCCCAGAGCACACCATCCGCAGCTTCCCCAGGCGAGTGGATGTCTTGGCGGCACCATCAAACTCAAGAACACAACCTCGGTAATCAGCCTCTAGCATCTCACACGCTAATGGGTGCTGGTGGTTTGACTCGCCCCTTGGACGGGGATGAGGTTTTCAGAGACCTCCTATCGAGGTTGTTCACGGGGTGTGATGCCCGCTCCAAGAATAGCCGGGAGGCCATCTTCATCTCGCTGGATCCCTTGCGAATCTCCAAAGTTCCATTGATGACAACTTCAATCCCCTACTTCTCGTTCCGACCATCTAGCCGTATTGGATGTCCAGGAGCCACTTCAAAACCGAATGTCTGGTGTACACCGTGATCACGCAGGACTCTGTGTTTACCAGAGCCCGAAAGTTACTCCAGAACCCTGAGGATCGCAATGACCTCCTTCTCTGCGATGTGGATACCGGAGTTCTGGCTTCATTCAACTACACGTCCCGTGAACCGTAGCGGGGTGTATCACTTCTATCATACTCCTGTCCCAAGACGGCTGAAGCAGCCCACGGGTTCCTGGCAATGTCAGGAGGTATAATAAATTGAAAGGTCTGGTGCGATATGGGTGTCTGAGGAGCGGTGTCGAGACAATCTTGCGCTTCCAGGATCTCAAAAGCGCCTCCTTCGCTCGAGTTTCAAATCTCGACCAGCGCGAATTCCGTTCATCAGACAACTCGTAGAGCACAGCAGCGATCACCGGTAAGTCTTCGATAAACTTGTTGTAGTAATTCCAGACTTCCCCATGAAACTCCTGTACTCCCTTGAGTGTCGACGATGGAAATCGGCAAATTCCTCCACTCCCTTGACGATCTCTTCGGCGTGGTTCCTCGTAGTCCTGTTCAATACTGGATCTCAAGCGACAGATAGAGAGATCGTCAGCTTCCCCGAACCTTCGCTCTTGGGCAAGCCTCACAGAAATGTTCCAGTATTCTGAGTCTGAAGAGCAAGGCAAGTTCAGGTCTTTACAAAGTTGGGATCCCAGGTGGAGCGCCCCATGAGCAATGCGTCGTCAATGGTAGGAACTTCGACCGGAGTACCGGTCCGGCATGAAGTTGACGGGACTGGGATGTTCCTCTGAAAAACAGTCATTTGGTCGGTGAAAGGCACCGGAAACTCTGGCATGTGTTCATCAGAGTTCTGGAAGTTGTTCACCAGACATCAGACCATGTATATCAGAGTTCTGAAGCCCAGACTCCAGGAATTCTAACACATCAGAGTCAACCTCGGCTTCCTCTTCAGGTGCCAACCGTAATGAACTCTACAGGCAGTTATCCAGCAGAACACTGATACACCAGAGGGGCGTTCTCTTCAGACCTGAAGGGCATTCTTACCCACTGGAAGTGTCCAAACGGGCAGATGAACGCTGAGACTGTGCCTTGCACGCTCCGTCATCTGAATAGCCCAAAACCACTCGCCATATCCAGACTCATCAACCACAGTGCTGTCTCAAAACCAATCAACAGACTGTCCCATCAGGGGCAACGGATAACGCGACAACTGGATGTCCATTCACCACTCGATAATCACGCACATGCGAGCATTCACACTATATTCTTCTTGAGAACAATTACCATTGGTGATGCCTAAGGCGAAGCTTCTGAGTACTCGATGAGTCCGGCCTCCAGGAGCTTCTTCAGCAGTTCGTACACCTTGATCTATCAGGTGAGGGGCAACGGACCTCGGACGCTGGCAAACAGGCTTAGCGTCTCCTACGTCCAAGTCATAGACCATACTCTGCCGGGGCAGGTGCGGTACGCCGCCTCCTGTAGAAAGATTTTCCGGTGATACTTCAAGATATCCCTGGAGTTTCTGCTCCATTTCCGGTAACAGTTTTCCAAATTCCGACGTCAGCTTTATTGATGTCGCATTCGGGAGTCAGATCTTCCAGTTCAGGTAACATACACCAGCTGGTCGCGTAATTGGAGAGAGAATAGCTCACGTTCCTTCCCGTATGTAGATACTGGGTTCCTGCATCCACCTGGCTCATTCGTGACCTCACATGCACCGCCTGTACTCAGCTCGGAGCTTTTCCACAGGGGTGCCTGGCACACTCCGGAATTGGGATGTCCTATGAACAGTCTATCTGATCCTCATCTCCCATGGACAGTCTACCAGAAACACTCATAGGTGACTTCATCCTCGATAATGTTACTCGAAATTCCAGACGTGGTTCCGGAGTCTTTCGGAGTCGTTTTCTCTAATGTCAATCCCAGATCATCAGTGTCCACAGCGCATCTCAGGTCTCCTCTCTTTCCGGCATCCACCCAGTCATCTGTCTGCGCAGCCACATCCGAAAAAGCGAAACGAATTCGCTTTTGTCTGTGGGACTGAAGTAGCCCTCACAACCTGTACTCGGAGCATTGGTCCAAATCTTCAATGTTGTAAGATCTGTAGCTTATTACGGAGCAGGCCGGGTGATTCACACACGGAGGCCGAGAAAACAGATCCTCCAAGTCGGCTTCGGCCTTCAGTGTCTCTTCGTCTCGGGTGACGGAGTGTTCTCCAGAATCTGCAACTTCCCAGTCACGGTAGGCTTGTCTGGCCGTACAAAGCGACCATGTTTCGGAAAAATCCATACCTCACAAATCTCTGGTGACGTCAGAAAATCTGTTCACCTGCCATTCTTATTCGAGATGTTCACCACGCGTACCGCCGCAGGCCATGACCGGGCTGCATAAAACAACCAGTCACCCAACGGTCTCCACGTCCCGCCCACACGACTTCTCGTTGTAATTTCGTCGGACCATAATCAATGCGTATCAACAAATTCTTCACCAGGTCTCAGGAGTACAGCTTCACTTGGTCAGATGGACCTGTTCCTGCCGATATGATCACCAGGTTCCCAGCTGCACATCATCATCACGACTTCGTCTGGCACAGATACCAGTCCTCACGAACGCTGATCCTCAGACCAGCAGAAAGTGAAATATGAATCCGGCCCCCAATAGCATGCTTATACCTTCGCCGATATTCGCGACCCAGACATCAACAATGTACCAACCACTCTCGGCCTGAGAGTCAGCTTGATCTCAGTACTGGCGCTGATGTACGTCGGAACTCCTCCCATCCCAGTATTGACTCTTTGTTTAGTGACTTGAGCCTCAGATCCTGTTTACGCGCAAAAGTCGTAACTCCAGGATGTTGATAGTCGCACCGGTGTCCAGGAGAATCTCACCGATGATCATTGATGGCGCCATGCACCATACCCATATCACGCCGTGCAGGATCAGGGTAGTGATCCTCCCACCAGCCATAACATTCCCTGTCTTTCACTGAAACTGGATTGTGTCGTCCGGAGGCGGTTCATTGTCTCTCGGAAAGTCCGGTGAAATTGTGCCCGGAAAAGTCCGATGAACTCAAGTCTCTCAGATGCTAATTCCTGAAGACATGGCTGATTCTTGAGCTAAAGCGGTCATGCAATGTTGATTTCTTTTTTTTAAGTTGGGTCGTTTTCTGGCCTCCTCCCTGGTCCCACGTACACTAGAACACACAACTCTGGGGTGTGCCTTGCCCGGTGCGTTTCGGATCCCCATCCGATGGGCTTGCGAATTTAACTGTTTACTAGAGCTGTGCCTCGTCACCCAGGAGTTTCTCCAGCAGGTGATCCGGCAGGTCCTTCAGTGTACCTTGACGGGCTAGTTTCTTGAGGGATTCCAGGGTCTCTGATGTCTTCGCATGGTCTCCCAGAGTGCACCTTTCCGCAAACCTCACACGGCAGTACTCGGCACATTCTGCTCGGGTGATCTTTCTCCTGACACCGATCACAGACGATGTCTCTCCAGCAGTTCTCTGGGAATGACCCGAGCGGCGACACTTCTCGCAGAACTTGTTCCAGTAATCAGGGTTATCACGACGTGTATGCCGGGAAATCTTGACCCGATACATCCTCGGGGAGACTCGGGCGGCGGTCGCCATCCCATATTGTCCATGACTCGGTAGACTTCGTTTGTCAGAGTCTGAGTCCAGTCAGCACCACTTCAGGCGCTCTGAGAGGTAGCCGTATACCAGACGAAGACACACCGTGACATCTCGCGATCGTACTCGGACGACGAAGCTCTGGTATCATTCTCTCTGAGTTCTGGTATCCGGATCGACATCGTCAGAGGCATCCGGGTCTGCTTCTCGGGCGACGCTGGCCTTTCCATCGGCGGCTGCCAGTTTAAACGGTCCGCCATGGAAGATTGTTCGCTCGGAAGTCCTGACGTCTGCGGTCGTAGTATCTTGATCAGCAGTTCGCCAGACATCTTCGTGCCATGCCGTAGAGCATATTCCAAGTCCGAGATACTCCTGAACTTCCGGCCTTGTAACGCGATCTTCAGACGCCTGTCCTTCAGCTTGGTGATGTACCTC
>JAGKQI010000032.1:130000-133625 GCA_018806915.1 Phytophthora colocasiae | reverse complement strand
AACCGTCAGTTATAAGTGCGTTATTTATAGAACCCCAAACCACCGACATATGTTTTTAAAGAAACATATGTTTTTAACAATTTCGCCTCTAGCACGGCCCATAGGGAGAGACGTAATTTCTGCTAAATGCAAACTGCCCTTTATTTTCGATGCTCTATCCATCCCCCGCGGTGGCAACGTAAAACTACGAGTTTACAACACTCTTTTGAGAAGTTTTGTATACTGAAACTTGGAACTAGCTTTCGGGACATAGCTCATTCGAAAGAGCGCGCGACAATACCCCTAGGGGTCAGGTTGAGAAAAGACAGATGTTGTAACTTTTTCTATTTTAGACTTTTATGTACCGAATTTCTGAAAATTTATATTTTTAGGAATATCTCGAAGGAAATATAAAATCTCGGAATTCCTTTTTACAGTTTTGGTTTTCATGATGGCGCACCCGGTGCAACTTTCAGATTGAGCTAGATCGTTCTGGAAGTATGACTTTGTTCCGCCGGGGACCCTTTTTGAAACCTTGAGTGGCGACAAAAGTTTGTTACGCGGCACTAGTTGCCTACTCCAAATCGGCTCTCAAAGCCCAAAACGAATTATTTTGCCCGGGATTTTGTCTATATCAATAGGGAATCGCACGGGGAACATTTTTCTCCATACAAGCGAATGCTGTTGTCTAAGCCGTTTTCGAGAAAACGCCGTTTTTCTGTTTTTTTCGCCTAAAAATCGTGCTGTAGCCAAGGGATTTGAAATCGGGCTCAATATGACTTCACCACGTGAAAGAGCGCAAAAAGTTACCTCTAGTAGGACCTTTTTGACCAAACGTCGTCTGGGTCCTCTGGCCTACAGAGGGGCGAATATACGTGAAAATGGCCATTTTTTGCCGAAATCGCGGGTTTTCGCGATTTTCGCAAAAACGCATGTTTTTGGCCTCTAGAGGCCGGAATACTGCGATCCGCGTTGCTCCCACGCAAAGGCTAGATGCGGAATCGCGCGGGGAACATTTTTCTCCATACAAACGACCTTCGGTGTCTAAGCCGATTTTGCGTAAACGGGCCATTTATGAAAAGTGCACTTTTCAAGAAAATCGAGCTGTAGCCAAGGGATTTGAAATTGGGCTCAATCTGACTTCACCACGTGAAAGAGCGTCGATTTTTACCCCTAGTCCACCGGGTTTGACACGACATCGTTCGGCTTCCCTTTCCTGTAGAGATCGAAACATGCGTTTTCAGAGCCGGTCCGAACACCCCAAAAACGCATGTTTCGGCCTCTAGAGGCCGGAATACTGCGATCCGCGTTGCTCCCACGCAAAGGCTAGACGTGAAATCACGCGGGGAACATTTTTCTCCATACTAGCCAAGGTCGGTTTCTAACCCGTTTTTGCGCTAGGGGCCTTTTTACGTTTTCGCCTCATTTTCAAATTCACTTTTGACCGGGAAGGAGAAACAAATTCCATAATCTGACTTGACAGGCGTGTTCCCCGTGTGATTTCCTATCTGACACTTGTTTCGACATCGCCATATGTCAACTGTGAAAATTGATATACTCTTGAAACTTTATATATTAAGTTTGAGAGGGAACCGTGAGCTGGGACCACGCCCATCGGATTCGTCTTCAAATGCTGCATATCGTAGCACTTTGGGAAAAATTATTTGGACAACTCGTTTTGCAGTAGCAGGGGTTTTCTGAAATGGATACATTTTAGAATTTGCTCTACAGCCAAGGGACTTGAAGATAGACAAAATCTGACTTGACGAGCGTGTTCCCCGGGCGATTTTACATAGGGTAGGACTATCGAGGTGGATTGGTATGATAAGTAGATACCTCTTAAATTTAATACGTGAATATATAAAAATGTAGAGGTCGTACAAAGATGCGACCGCGACCATTCGACTCGCCATGAAATTCTGCACCTTGGGGTACCTTTCGATTTTGTGATTTCGATGGTCGATATTTTCATAAAAAGTACGGCTCGCACGTCTATGTCACCTTCATAATCGGATTCCCCGTACCCGAAAACCTATAGATATCCACCTGGATCATCTCTGGACCACATCTGGGGGCGGAGTTACGTGCGTTTGTGTTTTATCAGATTTGGAGGGTTTACATAGACGTGGGTCCAAATCCAAGGTGATCACGTGAAAGAGCAGGTGAAACTACGTCTAGTGCACTGTCTGGACCGGCTGGGTTCCACGATTTGCCCCCGCAACATGGACGTTCTGTGCGGGTAACAGATTCGAGAGGGTTCTGTTAGTCTGGATCTTTTCTACCCCAGCTAGTTGGATTCCCCATGTCCACAAACCCCCATCCCAACCTCGAGATCGACACGTACCCGTCGGGGTGTCTTCACAAACCAACCAACTGCGTTCCGGCATATATGAAGTATGACAGGAGAGGAGGGAGGAACGTCCCCGGAGGGGGTGAAACGTGCACGGCTATGTCTGCCAAGGTGTCCCCAAGACGCATGCCAAGTCTCGGCTTGTAAAGAAGAACTGCCAAAGCTGTGGCAGGCAAAAGTAGACAGCACCCGGACTTCCCCGGTGGTCACCCACCCGAGTACTACCCGAGCTTGAGGCTGCTTAACTTCACAGAGCAGACGGGATGTTATGGTGTTCTCAGCCTAAGATGGCCGTCTACACCGGGACATGTGCGCCACCCCTACTTGTGCTGATCACTCACACAACATCTTACAATATGTCTCGACACATCCACGTGGACACATGTGGACATAGGGCTAGGGGACAGCTGTAATAGAGCGGACAAGTTGGGTAAGTTTAAGGGTACAGGCGGAAAGTTACAGGGTAACTCGCGATCTGGCTAACAAACAAAGTGAGTAAGGCAGTGAAAGAGTGAGTGAGGGTAAAGAGGTGGACGGAGGTGGACGTAGGGCTAGGGAGACTATTACAAGCATGTGAGAGCGTCTACAAGTGTCTACTTCACTGTGCAAATAAAAGAGTGAGTAAAGAATAAAAGAGTGAGTCAGTCAGTAGCCATCAACCGACGCACTACGGTACGCGCTTTTCTCTTCATCTAAGTATGGAAAAAGCATGCAGGCATGCACAGACAAATAGGGGGGTGGTGTGGCACACCCAGACGACTGAGAGGCCACCAGCGACCCTCTACTAGTACATACTAACTGCTACAGGTCGGGGGGCGGCCGACACCTTCACTGCCAGCCGTGCAGATAGCGCCCCGCTCCATATTGACGCGTACGCGGACACACAACAATGCAATAGCCCAAGGTGTCCATTTTCGGCTTGCACAGCCACACCCGGCCGGAACATGGGACAGGACACACGCACATACACGCCCAGGAAACATGGACACCATGGACACCTCCATACACGCCCAGGAAGCGCTCCGCTTAAGTACGACACTAATGCAGCATATGCAACATGCTCTGCGCTCCGTCACCTTCCATCACCTCCATATCCGCGCCCGCATGCTTCCTCGCCGCCGTCACCTTCGCCCATACTCACCCGCACACGCCACGCTTCCTCGCCGTCACCTTCGTCCATATTCGCCAGCGCTTCCTCGCCACCTGCCCTGGAAACATCAACTCAAAAATTCGCTAAGTCTTTTCAGTCATTTTATATACTTTATCCTAGTCTAAATTGGCGCCGCCTGCCACACA
>JAGKQI010000032.1:117500-122500 GCA_018806915.1 Phytophthora colocasiae | reverse complement strand
CAGCATCTCTTCGCCGCCAAACAACACACATGCACTCGGGGAACTACCCCTCGCACACGCATCACTCAGCAGACCCGAGTCGCATCAGCACAAAGCACTCAGTGCAACGCACAATGCATCAAACGAAACAGATTCTTATGCAACGCATACGAACACAGTCCCACTTACTGCTCGCACGCAAAACCGCACCAGGTTACCCCGGAGCAGTACAAGCGCACTATTTTTTGTCTTTAGCACTTGTCTCGAAAATAGCACAACTATTTTCTTAAAGACCAATGCAAAAAACCACTAATTACCAGCTTACATGTTCTACCTATATCTATGCATATATATATACTGACTAAGCAAAATAGTACCTTTTGAGTGGGCACTTACCGTTCCAGGAAACCGGAAATCTTCATCACGCCGTCCCGCTGTCGTCCGAAGCCGCTGCTGGTCCATCGCTGTCCATCGCCGTCCATCGCTGTCCATCGCCGTCCATCGCTGTCCATCGCCGTCCATCGCTGTCCATCGCCGTCCATCGCCGTCCATCGCCGTCCATCGCCGTCCATCGCCGTCCATAGCCATCCATCGTCGTCGTCCGAAGCAACAGTTAATCACCCAACATAACCCCAGAAACCCCCACGCCGTTTCACAAAGTCATGCCGAGCAACAAACAATCAATAACCCCCAACAACCCCAGAAACCCCCACGCCGTTTCACAAAGTCATCGAGAATCACCAACCAACCGACAAACCAACACAAACTTAGAAACCCTCACGCCGTTTCCAAATCTGCACTGACTTACCAATTTGTCACTTCATGTAACCGTCCCGAACCGCTATTATTCCAAAAATAAACGGCGCAGCGTAGTCCTAGCACAGGCTGCTATTTTTAGCTTGTAAATAGTTTTTTCTTAAGAATTTCTAAAAATATCTTTGGAAATTTCGGGCGTAACGGCCGTTACACTGTAACGGTTCTAAATCGTCTTATTTAGAAATCTTATTTAGAATTTAGCCGTTTTAAATAAGAAATGAAACCGTCACGCTGGCCCATAAATTACGTCAAGTGTGAAACCGTCAGTTATAAGTGCGTTATTTATAGAACCCCAAACCACCGACATATGTTTTTAAAGAAACATATGTTTTTAACAATTTCGCCTCTAGCACGGCCCATAGGGAGAGACGTAATTTCTGCTAAATGCAAACTGCCCTTTATTTTCGATGCTCTATCCATCCCCGCGGTGGCAACGTAAAACTACGAGTTTACAACACTCTTTTGAGAAGTTTTGTATACTGAAACTTGGAACTAGCTTTCGGGACATAGCTCATTCGAAAGAGCGCGCGACAATACCCTAGGGGTCAGGTTGAGAAAAGACAGATGTTGTAACTTTTTCTATTTTTAGACTTTTATGTACCGAATTTCTGAAAATTTATATTTTTAGGAATATCTCGAAGGAAATATAAAATCTCGGAATTCCTTTTTACAGTTTTGGTTTTCATGATGGCGCACCCGGTGCAACTTTCAGATTGAGCTAGATCGTTCTGGAAGTATGACTTTGTTCCGCCGGGGACCCTTTTTGAAACCTTGAGTGGCGACAAAAGTTTGTTACGCGGCACTAGTTGCCTACTCCAAATCGGCTCTCAAAGCCCAAAACGAATTATTTTGCCCGGGATTTTGTCTATATCAATAGGGAATCGCACGGGGAACATTTTTCTCCATACAAGCGAATGCTGTTGTCTAAGCCGTTTTCGAGAAAACGCCGTTTTTCTGTTTTTTTCGCCTAAAAATCGTGCTGTAGCCAAGGGATTTGAAATCGGGCTCAATCTGACTTCACCACGTGAAAGAGCGCAAAAAGTTACCTCTAGTAGGACCTTTTTGACCAAACGTCGTCTGGGTCCTCTGGCCTACAGAGGGCGAATATACGTGAAAATGGCCATTTTTGCCGAAATCGCGGTTTTCGCGATTTTCGCAAAAACGCATGTTTTGGCCTCTAGAGGCCGGAATACTGCGATCCGCGTTGCTCCACGCAAAGGCTAGATGCGGAATCGCGCGGGAACATTTTCTCCATACAAACGACCTTCGGTGTCTAAGCCGATTTTGCGTAAACGGGCCATTTGTGAAAAGTGCACTTTTCAAGAAAATCGAGCTGTAGCCAAGGGATTTGAAATTGGGCTCAATCTGACTTCACCACGTGAAAGAGCGTCGATTTTGGCCCCTAGTCCACCGGGTTTGACACGACATCGTTCGGCTTCCCTTTCCTGTAGAGATCGAAACATGCGTTTTCAGAGCCGGTCCGAACACCCCAAAAACGCATGTTTTGGCCTCTAGAGGCCGGAATACTGCGATCCGCGTTGCTCCCACGCAAAGGCTAGACGTGAAATCACGCGGGAACATTTTTCTCCATACTAGCCAAGGTCGGTTTCTAACCCGTTTTTGTGCTAGGAGCCTTTTTACGTTTTCGCCTCATTTTCAAATTCACTTTTGACCGGGAGGGGTAACAAATTCCATAATCTGACTTGACAGGCGTGTTCCCCGTGTGATTTCCTATCTGACACTTGTTTCGACATCGCCATATGTCAACTTTGAAAATTGATATACTCTTGAAACTTTATATATTAAGTTTGAGAGGGAACCGTGAGCTGGGACCACGCCCATCGGATTCGTCTTCAAATGCTGCATATCGTAGCACTTTGGGAAAAATTATTTGGACAACTCGTTTTGCAGTAGCAGGGGTTTTCTGAAATGGATACATTTTAGAATTTGCTCTACAGCCAAGGGACTTGAAGATAGACGAAATCTGACTTGACGAGCGTGTTCCCCGGGTGATTTTACATAGGGTAGGACTATCGAGGTGGATTGGTATGATAAGTAGATACCTCTTAAATTTAATACGTGAATATATAAAAATGTAGAGGTCGTACAAAGATGCGACCGCGACCATTCGACTCGCCATGAAATTCTGCACCTTGGGGTACCTTTCGATTTTGTGATTTCGATGGTCGATATTTTCATAAAAAGTACGGCTCGCACGTCTATGTCACCTTCATAATCGGATTCCCCGCCCGAAAACCTATAGATATCCACCTGGATCATCTCTGGACCACCATCTGGGGGCGGAGTTACGTGCGTTTGTGTTTTATCAGATTTGGAGGGTTTACATAGACGTGGGTCCAAATCCAAGGTGATCACGTGAAAGAGCAGGTGAAACTACGTCTAGTGCACTGTCTGGACCGGCTGGGTTCCACGATTTGCCCCCGCAACATGGACGTTCTGTGCGGGTAACAGATTCGAGAGGGTTCTGTTAGTCTGGATCTTTTCTACCCCAGCTAGTTGGATTCCCCATGTCCACAAACCCCCATCCCAACCTCGAGATCGACACGTACCCGTCGGGGTGTCTCCACAAACCAACCAACTGCGTTCCGGCATATATGAAGTATGACAGGAGAGGAGGGAGGAACGTCCCAGGAGAAGTGAAACATGCACGTCTATGTCTGCCAAGGTGTCCCCAAGACGCATGCCAAGTCTCGGCTTGTGAAAGAAGAACTGCCAAAGTTGTGGCAGGCAAAGGTAGACAGCACCCGGACTTCCCCGGTGGTCACCCACCCGAGTACTACCCGAGCTTGAGGCTGCTTAACTTCACAGAGCGAACGGGATATGGTGTTCTCAGCCTAAGATGGCCGTCTACACCGGGACATGTCCGCCACCCCTACTTATGCCGACCACTCACACAACATCTTACAATATGTATCGACACATCCACGTGGACACATGTGGACATAGGGCTAGGGGACAGCTGTAATAGAGCGGACAAGTTGGGTAAGTTTAAGGGTACAGGCGGAAAGTTACAGGGTAACTCGCGATCTGGCTAACAAACAGAGTGAGTAAGGCAGTGAAAGAGTAAGTGAAGGGTACAGAGGTGGACGTAGGTGGACGTAGGGCTAGGGGAGACTATTACAAGCATGTGAGAGCGTCTACAAGTGTCTACTTCACTGTGCAAATAAAAGAGTGAGTAAAGAATAAAAAGAGTGAGTCAGTCAGTAGCCATCAACCGACGCACTACGGTACGCGCTTTTGTAAGCATTTCTCTTCATCTAAGTATGGAAAAGGCATGCAGGCATGCACAGACAAAAAGGGGGGTGGTGTGGCACACACAGACGAATGAGAGGCCACCAGCGACCCTCTACTAGTACATACTAACTGCTACAGGTCGGGGGGCGGCCGACACCTTCACTGCCAGCCGTGCAGATAGCGCCCCCGCTCCATATTGACGCGTACGCGGACACACAACAATGCAATAGCCCAAGGTGTCCATTTTCGGCTTGCACAGCCACACCCGGCCGGAACATGGGACAGGACACACGCACATACACGCCCAGGAAACATGGACACCATGGACACCTCCATACACGCCCAGGAAGCGCTCCGCTTAAGTACGACACTAATGCAGCATATGCAACATGCTCTGCGCTCCGTCACCTTCCATCACCTCCATATCCGCGCCCGCATGCTTCCTCGCCGCCGTCACCTTCGCCCATACTCACCCGCACACGCCACGCTTCCTCGCCGTCACCTTCGTCCATATTCGCCAGCGCTTCCTCGCCACCTGCCCTGGAAACATCAACTCAAAAATTCGCTAAGTCTTTTCAGTCATTTTATATACTTTATCCTAGTCTAAATTGGCGCCGCCTGCCACACAACTTGCACACGCGTGCCACGCAATCCGTACACAGCGTACATAAGCTGCACACAGCATACACAACTCGTACACAGCGCACACAAGTCATACACTGCACACAACTCGCACACAGCGCACACAACTCGCACACACCGTACACAAGCTGCACACAGCATACACAACTCGCACACACTGCACACAAGTCATACACACTGCACACAACTCGCACACAGCGCACACAAGTCATACACACTGCACACAAGTCGCACACAGCGCACACAAGTCATACACACTGCACACAAATTGCACACAGCGCACACAACTCGCACACAGCGCACACAAG
>JAGKQI010000032.1:105000-110000 GCA_018806915.1 Phytophthora colocasiae | reverse complement strand
ATTACCAGCTTACATGTTCTACCTATATCTATGCATATATATATACTGACTAAGCAAAATAGTACCTTTTGAGTGGGCACTTACCGTTCCAGGAAACCGGAAATCTTCATCACGCCGTCCCGCTGTCGTCCGAAGCCGCTGCTGGTCCATCGCCGTCCATCGCTGTCCATCGCCGTCCATCGCTGTCCATCGCCGTCCATCGCTGTCCATCGCCGTCCATCGCTGTCCATCGCCGTCCATCGCCGTCCATCGCCGTCCATCGCCGTCCATCGCCGTCCATAGCCATCCATCGTCGTCGTCCGAAGCAACAGTTAATCACCCAACATAACCCCAGAAACCCCCACGCCGTTTCACAAAGTCATGCCGAGCAACAAACAATCAATAACCCCCAACAACCCCAGAAACCCCCACGCCGTTTCACAAAGTCATCGAGAATCACCAACCAACCGACAAACCAACACAAACTTAGAAACCCTCACGCCGTTTCCAAATCTGCACTGACTTACCAATTTGTCACTTCATGTAACCGTCCCGAACCGCTATTATTCCAAAAATAAACGGCGCAGCGTAGTCCTAGCACAGGCTGCTATTTTTAGCTTGTAAATAGTTTTTTCTTAAGAATTTCTAAAAATATCTTTGGAAATTTCGGGCGTAACGGCCGTTACACTGTAACGGTTCTAAATCGTCTTATTTAGAAATCTTATTTAGAATTTAGCCGTTTTAAATAAGAAATGAAACCGTCACGCTGGCCCATAAATTACGTCAAGTGTGAAACCGTCAGTTATAAGTGCGTTATTTATAGAACCCCAAACCACCGACATATGTTTTTAAAGAAACATATGTTTTTAACGAATTTCGCCTCTAGCACGGCCCATAGGGAGAGACGTAATTTCTGCTAAATGCAAACTGCCCTTTATTTTCGATGCTCTATCCATCCCCCGCGGTGGCAACGTAAAACTACGAGTTTACAACACTCTTTTGAGAAGTTTTGTATACTGAAACTTGGAACTAGCTTTCGGGACATAGCTCATTCGAAAGAGCGCGCGACAATACCCCTAGGGGTCAGGTTGAGAAAAGACAGATGTTGTAACTTTTTTCTATTTTTAGACTTTTATGTACCGAATTTCTGAAAATTTATATTTTTAGGAATATCTCGAAGGGAAATATAAAATCTCGGAATTCCTTTTTACAGTTTTGGTTTTTCATGATGGCGCACCCGGTGCAACTTTCAGATTGAGCTAGATCGTTCTGGAAGTATGACTTTGTTCCGCCGGGGACCCTTTTTGAAACCTTGAGTGGCGACAAAAGTTTGTTACGCGGCACTAGTTGCCTACTCCAAATCGGCTCTCAAAGCCCAAAACGAATTATTTTGCCCGGGATTTTGTCTATATCAATAGGGAATCGCACGGGAACATTTTTCTCCATACAAGCGAATGCTGTTGTCTAAGCCGTTTTCGAGAAAACGCCGTTTTTCTGTTTTTTTCGCCTAAAAATCGTGCTGTAGCCAAGGGATTTGAAATCGGGCTCAATCTGACTTCACCACGTGAAAGAGCGCAAAAAGTTACCTCTAGTAGGACCTTTTGACCAAACGTCGTCTGGGTCCTCTGGCCTACAGAGGGGCGAATATACGTGAAAATGGCCATTTTTTGCCGAAATCGCGGTTTTTCGCGATTTTCGCAAAAACGCATGTTTTTGGCCTCTAGAGGCCGGAATACTGCGATCCGCGTTGCTCCCACGCAAAGGCTAGATGCGGAATCGCGCGGGGAACATTTTTCTCCATACAAACGACCTTCGGTGTCTAAGCCGATTTTGCGTAAACGGGCCATTTGTGAAAAGTGCACTTTTCAAGAAAATCGAGCTGTAGCCAAGGGATTTGAAATTGGGCTCAATCTGACTTCACCACGTGAAAGAGCGTCGATTTTGGCCCCTAGTCCACCGGGTTTGACACGACATCGTTCGGCTTCCCTTTCCTGTAGAGATCGAAACATGCGTTTTCAGAGCCGGTCCGAACACCCCAAAAACGCATGTTTTGGCCTCTAGAGGCCGGAATACTGCGATCCGCGTTGCTCCCACGCAAAGGCTAGACGTGAAATCACGCGGGGAACATTTTTCTCCATACTAGCCAAGGTCGGTTTCTAACCCGTTTTTGTGCTAGGAGCCTTTTTACGTTTTCGCCTCATTTTCAAATTCACTTTTGACCGGGAAGGGTAACAAATTCCATAATCTGACTTGACAGGCGTGTTCCCCGTGTGATTTCCTATCTGACACTTGTTTCGACATCGCCATATGTCAACTTTGAAAATTGATATACTCTTGAAACTTTATATATTAAGTTTGAGAGGGAACCGTGAGCTGGGACCACGCCCATCGGATTCGTCTTCAAATGCTGCATATCGTAGCACTTTGGGAAAAATTATTTGGACAACTCGTTTTGCAGTAGCAGGGGTTTTCTGAAATGGATACATTTTAGAATTTGCTCTACAGCCAAGGGACTTGAAGATAGACGAAATCTGACTTGACGAGCGTGTTCCCCGGGTGATTTTACATAGGGTAGGACTATCGAGGTGGATTGGTATGATAAGTAGATACCTCTTAAATTTAATACGTGAATATATAAAAATGTAGAGGTCGTACAAAGATGCGACCGCGACCATTCGACTCGCCATGAAATTCTGCACCTTGGGGTACCTTTCGATTTTGTGATTTCGATGGTCGATATTTTCATAAAAAGTACGGCTCGCACGTCTATGTCACCTTCATAATCGGATTCCCCGTACCCGAAAACCTATAGATATCCACCTGGATCATCTCTGGACCACATCTGGGGGCGGAGTTACGTGCGTTTGTGTTTTATCAGATTTGGAGGGTTTACATAGACGTGGGTCCAAATCCAAGGTGATCACGTGAAAGAGCAGGTGAAACTACGTCTAGTGCACTGTCTGGACCGGCTGGGTTCCACGATTTGCCCCCGCAACATGGACGTTCTGTGCGGGTAACAGATTCGAGAGGGTTCTGTTAGTCTGGATCTTTTCTACCCCAGCTAGTTGGATTCCCCATGTCCACAAACCCCCATCCCAACCTCGAGATCGACACGTACCCGTCGGGGTGTCTCCACAAACCAACCAACTGCGTTCCGGCATATATGAAGTATGACAGGAGAGGAGGGAGGAACGTCCCCGGAGGGGGTGAAACATGCACGTCTATGTCTACCAAGGTGTCCCCAAGACGCATGCCAAGTCTCGGCTTGTGAAAAGAAGAACTGCCAAAGTTGTGGCAGGCAAAAAGGTAGACAGCACCCGGACTTCCCCGGTGGTCACCCACCCGAGTACTACCCGAGCTTGAGGCTGCTTAACTTCACAGAGCGAACGGGATATGGTGTTCTCAGCCTAAGATGGCCGTCTACACCGGGACATGTCCGCCACCCCTACTTATGCCGACCACTCACACAACATCTTACAATATGTATCGACACATCCACGTGGACACATGTGGACATAGGGCTAGGGGACAGCTGTAATAGAGCGGACAAGTTGGGTAAGTTTAAGGGTACAGGCGGAAAGTTACAGGGTAACTCGCGATCTGGCTAACAAACAGAGTGAGTAAGGCAGTGAAAGAGTAAGTGAAGGGTACAGAGGTGGACGTAGGTGGACGTAGGGTTAGGGGAGACTACTACAAGCATGTGAGAGCGTCTACAAGTGTCTACTTCACTGTGCAAATAAAAGAGTGAGTAAAGAATACAAAGAGTGAGTCAGTCAGTAGCCATCAACCGACGCACTACGGTACGCGCTTTTGTAAGCATTTCTCTTCATCTAAGTATGGAAAAGGCATGCAGGCATGCACAGACAAAAAGGGGGGTGGTGTGGCACACACAGGTGAATGAGAGGCCACCAGCGACCCTCTACTAGTACATACTAACTGCTACAGGTCGGGGGGCGACCGACACCTTCACTGCCAGCCGTGCAGATAGCGCCCCCGCTCCATATTGACGCGTACGCGGACACACAACAATGCAATAGCCCAAGGTGTCCATTTTCGGCTTGCACAGCCACACCCGGCCGGAACATGGGACAGGACACACGCACATACACGCCCAGGAAACATGGACACCATGGACACCTCCATACACGCCCAGGAAGCGCTCCGCTTAAGTACGACACTAATGCAGCATATGCAACATGCTCTGCGCTCCGTCACCTTCCATCACCTCCATATCCGCGCCCGCATGCTTCCTCGCCGCCGTCACCTTCGCCCATACTCACCCGCACACGCCACGCTTCCTCGCCGTCACCTTCGTCCATATTCGCCAGCGCTTCCTCGCCACCTGCCCTGGAAACATCAACTCAAAAATTCGCTAAGTCTTTTCAGTCATTTTATATACTTTATCCTAGTCTAAATTGGCGCCGCCTGCCACACAACTTGCACACGCGTGCCACGCAAGCCGTACACAGCGTACATAAGCTGCACACAGCATACACAACTCGTACACAGCGCACACAAGTCATACACTGCACACAACTCGCACACAGCGCACACAACTCGCACACACCGTACACAAGCTGCACACAGCATACACAACTCGCACACACTGCACACAAGTCATACACACTGCACACAACTCGCACACAGCGCACACAAGTCATACACACTGCACACAAGTCGCACACAGCGCACACAAGTCATACACACTGCACACAAATTGCACACAGCGCACACAACTCGCACACAGCGCACACAAGTCATACACACTGCACACAACTCGCACACAGCGCACACAAGTCATACACACTGCACACAACTCGCACACAGCATACACAACTCGCACACACTGCACACAAGTCATACACACTGCACACAACTCGCACACAGCGCACACAAAGCTGCACACAAGTCTTTTGCTGCCCTGTTACGCCCCCACACTAAAGTCCTCCAATTTGGCTCGGAAAACATTAGCGCTGGCACTTAGCGATTTCTGAAAAACAAACGCCGCGAAGCAAAGAAGG
>JAGKQI010000032.1:92500-97500 GCA_018806915.1 Phytophthora colocasiae | reverse complement strand
CATCGCCGTCCATAGCCATCCATCGTCGTCGTCCGAAGCAACAGTTAATCACCCAACATAACCCCAGAAACCCCCACGCCGTTTCACAAAGTCATGCCGAGCAACAAACAATCAATAACCCCCAACAACCCCAGAAACCCCCACGCCGTTTCACAAAGTCATCGAGAATCACCAACCAACCGACAAACCAACACAAACTTAGAAACCCTCACGCCGTTTCCAAATCTGCACTGACTTACCAATTTGTCACTTCATGTAACCGTCCCGAACCGCTATTATTCCAAAAATAAACGGCGCAGCGTAGTCCTAGCACAGGCTGCTATTTTTAGCTTGTAAATAGTTTTTTCTTAAGAATTTCTAAAAATATCTTTGGAAATTTCGGGCGTAACGGCCGTTACACTGTAACGGTTCTAAATCGTCTTATTTAGAAATCTTATTTAGAATTTAGCCGTTTTAAATAAGAAATGAAACCGTCACGCTGGCCCATAAATTACGTCAAGTGTGAAACCGTCAGTTATAAGTGCGTTATTTATAGAACCCCAAACCACCGACATATGTTTTTAAAGAAACATATGTTTTTAACGAATTTCGCCTCTAGCACGGCCCATAGGGAGAGACGTAATTTCTGCTAAATGCAAACTGCCCTTTATTTTCGATGCTCTATCCATCCCCCGCGGTGGCAACGTAAAACTACGAGTTTACAACACTCTTTTGAGAAGTTTTGTATACTGAAACTTGGAACTAGCTTTCGGGACATAGCTCATTCGAAAGAGCGCGCGACAATACCCCTAGGGGTCAGGTTGAGAAAAGACAGATGTTGTAACTTTTTCTATTTTTAGACTTTTATGTACCGAATTTCTGAAAATTTATATTTTTAGGAATATCTCGAAGGGAAATATAAAATCTCGGAATTCCTTTTACAGTTTTGGTTTTCATGATGGCGCACCCGGTGCAACTTTCAGATTGAGCTAGATCGTTCTGGAAGTATGACTTTGTTCCGCCGGGGACCCTTTTGAAACCTTGAGTGGCGACAAAGTTTGTTACGCGGCACTAGTTGCCTACTCCAAATCGGCTCTCAAAGCCCAAAACGAATTATTTTGCCCGGGATTTTGTCTATATCAATAGGGAATCGCACGGGGAACATTTTTCTCCATACAAGCGAATGCTGTTGTCTAAGCCGTTTTCGAGAAAACGCCGTTTTTCTGTTTTTTTCGCCTAAAAATCGTGCTGTAGCCAAGGGATTTGAAATCGGGCTCAATCTGACTTCACCACGTGAAAGAGCGGAGTTTTTTGCCACTAGTAGGACCGGTTTGACCAAACGTCGTCTGGGTCCTCTGGCCTACAGAGGGGCGAATATACGTGAAAATGGCCATTTTTTGCCGAAATCGCGGTTTTTCGCGATTTTCGCAAAAACGCATGTTTTTGGCCTCTAGAGGCCGGAATACTGCGATCCGCGTTGCTCCCACGCAAAGGCTAGATGCGGAATCGCGCGGGGAACATTTTTCTCCATACAAACGACCTTCGGTGTCTAAGCCGATTTTGCGTAAACGGGCCATTTGTGAAAAGTGCACTTTTCAAGAAAATCGAGCTGTAGCCAAGGGATTTGAAATTGGGCTCAATCTGACTTCACCACGTGAAAGAGCGTCGATTTTGGCCCCTAGTCCACCGGGTTTGACACGACATCGTTCGGCTTCCCTTTCCTGTAGAGATCGAAACATGCGTTTTCAGAGCCGGTCCGAACACCCCAAAAACGCATGTTTTGGCCTCTAGAGGCCGGAATACTGCGATCCGCGTTGCTCCCACGCAAAGGCTAGACGTGAAATCACGCGGGGAACATTTTTCTCCATACTAGCCAAGGTCGGTTTCTAACCCGTTTTTGTGCTAGGAGCCTTTTTACGTTTTCGCCTCATTTTCAAATTCACTTTTGACCGGGAAGGGTAACAAATTCCATAATCTGACTTGACCGGCGTGTTCCCCGTGTGATTTCCTATCTGACACTTGTTTCGACATCGCCATATGTCAACTTTGAAAATTGATATACTCTTGAAACTTTATATATTAAGTTTGAGAGGAACCGTGAGCTGGGACCACGCCCATCGGATTCGTCTTCAAATGCTGCATATCGTAGCACTTTGGGAAAAATTATTTGGACAACTCGTTTTGCAGTAGCAGGGGTTTTCTGAAATGGATACATTTTAGAATTTGCTCTACAGCCAAGGGACTTGAAGATAGACGAAATCTGACTTGACGAGCGTGTTCCCCGGGTGATTTTACATAGGGTAGGACTATCGAGGTGGATTGGTATGATAAGTAGATACCTCTTAAATTTAATACGTGAATATATAAAAATGTAGAGGTCGTACAAAGATGCGACCGCGACCATTCGACTCGCCATGAAATTCTGCACCTTGGGGTACCTTTCGATTTTGTGATTTCGATGGTCGATATTTTCATAAAAAGTACGGCTCGCACGTCTATGTCACCTTCATAATCGGATTCCCGTACCCGAAAACCTATAGATATCCACCTGGATCATCTCTGGACCACATCTGGGGCGGAGTTACGTGCGTTTGTGTTTTATCAGATTTGGAGGGTTTACATAGACGTGGGTCCAAATCCAAGGTGATCACGTGAAAGAGCAGGTGAAACTACGTCTAGTGCACTGTCTGGACCGGCTGGGTTCCACGATTTGCCCCCGCAACATGGACGTTCTGTGCGGGTAACAGATTCGAGAGGGTTCTGTTAGTCTGGATCTTTTCTACCCCAGCTAGTTGGATTCCCCATGTCCACAAACCCCATCCCAACCTCGAGATCGACACGTACCCGTCAGGGTGTCTCCACAAACCAACCAACTGCGTTCCGGCATATATGAAGTATGACAGGAGAGGAGGGAGGAACGTCCCCGGAGGTGAAACATGCACGTCTATGTCTACCAAGGTGTCCCCAAGACGCATGCCAAGTCTCGGCTTGTGAAAAGAAGAACTGCCAAAGTTGTGGCAGGCAAAAAGGTAGACAGCACCCGGACTTCCCCGGTGGTCACCCACCCGAGTACTACCCGAGCTTGAGGCTGCTTAACTTCACAGAGCGAACGGGATATGGTGTTCTCAGCCTAAGATGGCCGTCTACACCGGGACATGTCCGCCACCCCTACTTATGCCGACCACTCACACAACATCTTACAATATGTATCGACACATCCACGTGGACACATGTGGACATAGGGCTAGGGGACAGCTGTAATAGAGCGGACAAGTTGGGTAAGTTTAAGGGTACAGGCGGAAAGTTACAGGGTAACTCGCGATCTGGCTAACAAACAGAGTGAGTAAGGCAGTGAAAGAGTAAGTGAAGGGTACAGAGGTGGACGTAGGTGGACGTAGGGTTAGGGAGACTACTACAAGCATGTGAGAGCGTCTACAAGTGTCTACTTCACTGTGCAAATAAAAGAGTGAGTAAAGAATACAAAGAGTGAGTCAGTCAGTAGCCATCAACCGACGCACTACGGTACGCGCTTTTGTAAGCATTTCTCTTCATCTAAGTATGGAAAAGGCATGCAGGCATGCACAGACACAAAGGGGGTGGTGTGGCACACACAGGTGAATGAGAGGCCACCAGCGACCCTCTACTAGTACATACTAACTGCTACAGGTCGGGGGCGACCGACACCTTCACTGCCAGCCGTGCAGATAGCGCCCTGCTCCATATTGACGCGTACGCGGACACACAACAATGCAATAGCCCAAGGTGTCCATTTTCGGCTTGCACAGCCACACCCGGCCGGAACATGGGACAGGACACACGCACATACACGCCCAGGAAACATGGACACCATGGACACCTCCATACACGCCCAGGAAGCGCTCCGCTTAAGTACGACACTAATGCAGCATATGCAACATGCTCTGCGCTCCGTCACCTTCCATCACCTCCATATCCGCGCCCGCATGCTTCCTCGCCGCCGTCACCTTCGCCCATACTCACCCGCACACGCCACGCTTCCTCGCCGTCACCTTCGTCCATATTCGCCAGCGCTTCCTCGCCACCTGCCCTGGAAACATCAACTCAAAAATTCGCTAAGTCTTTTCAGTCATTTTATATACTTTATCCTAGTCTAAATTGGCGCCGCCTGCCACACAACTTGCACACGCGTGCCACGCAAGCCGTACACAGCGTACATAAGCTGCACACAGCATACACAACTCGTACACAGCGCACACAAGTCATACACTGCACACAACTCGCACACAGCGCACACAACTCGCACACACCGTACACAAGCTGCACACAGCATACACAACTCGCACACACTGCACACAAGTCATACACACTGCACACAACTCGCACACAGCGCACACAAGTCATACACACTGCACACAAGTCGCACACAGCGCACACAAGTCATACACACTGCACACAAATTGCACACAGCGCACACAACTCGCACACAGCGCACACAAGTCATACACACTGCACACAACTCGCACACAGCGCACACAAGTCATACACACTGCACACAACTCGCACACAGCATACACAACTCGCACACACTGCACACAAGTCATACACACTGCACACAACTCGCACACAGCGCACACAAAGCTGCACACAAGTCTTTTGCTGCCCTGTTACGCCCCCACACTAAAGTCCTCCAATTTGGCTCGGAAAACATTAGCGCTGGCACTTAGCGATTTCTGAAAAACAAACGCCGCGAAGCAAAGAAGGCTGTAAACAAGACAGTGTGGCAAACGCACACTTAACAGTTTATTAGTAGGCAACGCTAACTGCCGACCAGTTAGGTACTTTCACCACCCCAGGCGCGAAAGTAAATCACTTTAGACAGCCTTATTTTTGGCTGCTTTGCTTTATAGTGTATTGCGCGGTTGCAATAAATGTTTGTGGGGGGGGAGAAATGTTCATTTCTGAACAAATCAATAGAACAAGGGCTAAATCTCAGCAGATCGTAGTACAAGACTACTCTCATGCTTACAACACCCCGTTCTGTA
>JAGKQI010000032.1:75000-85000 GCA_018806915.1 Phytophthora colocasiae | reverse complement strand
TATTATTCCAAAAATAAACGGCGCAGCGTAGTCCTAGCACAGGCTGCTATTTTTAGCTTGTAAATAGTTTTTTCTTAAGAATTTCTAAAAATATCTTTGGAAATTTCGGGCGTAACGGCCGTTACACTGTAACGGTTCTAAATCGTCTTATTTAGAAATCTTATTTAGAATTTAGCCGTTTTAAATAAGAAATGAAACCGTCACGCTGGCCCATAAATTACGTCAAGTGTGAAACCGTCAGTTATAAGTGCGTTATTTATAGAACCCCAAACCACCGACATATGTTTTTAAAGAAACATATGTTTTTAACGAATTTCGCCTCTAGCACGGCCCATAGGGAGAGACGTAATTTCTGCTAAATGCAAACTGCCCTTTATTTTCGATGCTCTATCCATCCCCCGCGGTGGCAACGTAAAACTACGAGTTTACAACACTCTTTTGAGAAGTTTTGTATACTGAAACTTGGAACTAGCTTTCGGGACATAGCTCATTCGAAAGAGCGCGCGACAATACCCCTAGGGGTCAGGTTGAGAAAAGACAGATGTTGTAACTTTTTCTATTTTTAGACTTTTATGTACCGAATTTCTGAAAATTTATATTTTTAGGAATATCTCGAAGGGAAATATAAAATCTCGGAATTCCTTTTACAGTTTTGGTTTTTCATGATGGCGCACCCGGTGCAACTTTCAGATTGAGCTAGATCGTTCTGGAAGTATGACTTTGTTCCGCCGGGGACCCTTTTTGAAACCTTGAGTGGCGACAAAAGTTTGTTACGCGGCACTAGTTGCCTACTCCAAATCGGCTCTCAAAGCCCAAAACGAATTATTTTGCCCGGGATTTTGTCTATATCAATAGGGAATCGCACGGGGAACATTTTTCTCCATACAAGCGAATGCTGTTGTCTAAGCCGTTTTCGAGAAAACGCCGTTTTTCTGTTTTTTTCGCCTAAAAATCGTGCTGTAGCCAAGGGATTTGAAATCGGGCTCAATCTGACTTCACCACGTGAAAGAGCGCAAAAAGTTACCTCTAGTAGGACCGGTTTGACCAAACGTCGTCTGGGTCCTCTGGCCTACAGAGGGGCGAATATACGTGAAAATGGCCATTTTTTGCCGAAATCGCGGTTTTTCGCGATTTTCGCAAAACGCATGTTTTTGGCCTCTAGAGGCCGGAATACTGCGATCCGCGTTGCTCCCACGCAAAGGCTAGATGCGGAATCGCGCGGGGAACATTTTTCTCCATACAAACGACCTTCGGTGTCTAAGCCGATTTTGCGTAAACGGGCCATTTGTGAAAAGTGCACTTTTCAAGAAAATCGAGCTGTAGCCAAGGGATTTGAAATTGGGCTCAATCTGACTTCACCACGTGAAAGAGCGTCGATTTTGGCCCCTAGTCCACCGGGTTTGACACGACATCGTTCGGCTTCCCTTTCCTGTAGAGATCGAAACATGCGTTTTCAGAGCCGGTCCGAACACCCCAAAAACGCATGTTTTGGCCTCTAGAGGCCGGAATACTGCGATCCGCGTTGCTCCCACGCAAAGGCTAGACGTGAAATCACGCGGGGAACATTTTTCTCCATACTAGCCAAGGTCGGTTTCTAACCCGTTTTTGTGCTAGGAGCCTTTTTACGTTTTCGCCTCATTTTCAAATTCACTTTTGACCGGGAAGGGTAACAAATTCCATAATCTGACTTGACAGGCGTGTTCCCCGTGTGATTTCCTATCTGACACTTGTTTCGACATCGCCATATGTCAACTTTGAAAATTGATATACTCTTGAAACTTTATATATTAAGTTTGAGAGGGAACCGTGAGCTGGGACCACGCCCATCGGATTCGTCTTCAAATGCTGCATATCGTAGCACTTTGGGAAAAATTATTTGGACAACTCGTTTTGCAGTAGCAGGGGTTTTCTGAAATGGATACATTTTAGAATTTGCTCTACAGCCAAGGGACTTGAAGATAGACGAAATCTGACTTGACGAGCGTGTTCCCGGGTGATTTTACATAGGGTAGGACTATCGAGGTGGATTGGTATGATAAGTAGATACCTCTTAAATTTAATACGTGAATATATAAAAATGTAGAGGTCGTACAAAGATGCGACCGCGACCATTCGACTCGCCATGAAATTCTGCACCTTGGGGTACCTTTCGATTTTGTGATTTCGATGGTCGATATTTTCATAAAAAGTACGGCTCGCACGTCTATGTCACCTTCATAATCGGATTCCCCGTACCCGAAAACCTATAGATATCCACCTGGATCATCTCTGGACCACATCTGGGGGCGGAGTTACGTGCGTTTGTGTTTTATCAGATTTGGAGGGTTTACATAGACGTGGGTCCAAATCCAAGGTGATCACGTGAAAGAGCAGGTGAAACTACGTCTAGTGCACTGTCTGGACCGGCTGGGTTCCACGATTTGCCCCCGCAACATGGACGTTCTGTGCGGGTAACAGATTCGAGAGGGTTCTGTTAGTCTGGATCTTTTCTACCCCAGCTAGTTGGATTCCCCATGTCCACAAACCCCCATCCCAACCTCGAGATCGACACGTACCCGTCGGGGTGTCTCCACAAACCAACCAACTGCGTTCCGGCATATATGAAGTATGACAGGAGAGGAGGGAGGAACGTCCCCGGAGGGGGTGAAACATGCACGTCTATGTCTACCAAGGTGTCCCCAAGACGCATGCCAAGTCTCGGCTTGTGAAAAGAAGAACTGCCAAAGTTGTGGCAGGCAAAAAGGTAGACAGCACCCGGACTTCCCCGGTGGTCACCCACCCGAGTACTACCCGAGCTTGAGGCTGCTTAACTTCACAGAGCGAACGGGATATGGTGTTCTCAGCCTAAGATGGCCGTCTACACCGGGACATGTCCGCCACCCCTACTTATGCCGACCACTCACACAACATCTTACAATATGTATCGACACATCCACGTGGACACATGTGGACATAGGGCTAGGGGACAGCTGTAATAGAGCGGACAAGTTGGGTAAGTTTAAGGGTACAGGCGGAAAGTTACAGGGTAACTCGCGATCTGGCTAACAAACAGAGTGAGTAAGGCAGTGAAAGAGTAAGTGAAGGGTACAGAGGTGGACGTAGGTGGACGTAGGGTTAGGGGAGACTACTACAAGCATGTGAGAGCGTCTACAAGTGTCTACTTCACTGTGCAAATAAAAGAGTGAGTAAAGAATACAAAGAGTGAGTCAGTCAGTAGCCATCAACCGACGCACTACGGTACGCGCTTTTGTAAGCATTTCTCTTCATCTAAGTATGGAAAAGGCATGCAGGCATGCACAGACAAAAAGGGGGGTGGTGTGGCACACACAGGTGAATGAGAGGCCACCAGCGACCCTCTACTAGTACATACTAACTGCTACAGGTCGGGGGGCGACCGACACCTTCACTGCCAGCCGTGCAGATAGCGCCCCCGCTCCATATTGACGCGTACGCGGACACACAACAATGCAATAGCCCAAGGTGTCCATTTTCGGCTTGCACAGCCACACCCGGCCGGAACATGGGACAGGACACACGCACATACACGCCCAGGAAACATGGACACCATGGACACCTCCATACACGCCCAGGAAGCGCTCCGCTTAAGTACGACACTAATGCAGCATATGCAACATGCTCTGCGCTCCGTCACCTTCCATCACCTCCATATCCGCGCCCGCATGCTTCCTCGCCGCCGTCACCTTCGCCCATACTCACCCGCACACGCCACGCTTCCTCGCCGTCACCTTCGTCCATATTCGCCAGCGCTTCCTCGCCACCTGCCCTGGAAACATCAACTCAAAAATTCGCTAAGTCTTTTCAGTCATTTTATATACTTTATCCTAGTCTAAATTGGCGCCGCCTGCCACACAACTTGCACACGCGTGCCACGCAAGCCGTACACAGCGTACATAAGCTGCACACAGCATACACAACTCGTACACAGCGCACACAAGTCATACACTGCACACAACTCGCACACAGCGCACACAACTCGCACACACCGTACACAAGCTGCACACAGCATACACAACTCGCACACACTGCACACAAGTCATACACACTGCACACAACTCGCACACAGCGCACACAAGTCATACACACTGCACACAAGTCGCACACAGCGCACACAAGTCATACACACTGCACACAAATTGCACACAGCGCACACAACTCGCACACAGCGCACACAAGTCATACACACTGCACACAACTCGCACACAGCGCACACAAGTCATACACACTGCACACAACTCGCACACAGCATACACAACTCGCACACACTGCACACAAGTCATACACACTGCACACAACTCGCACACAGCGCACACAAAGCTGCACACAAGTCTTTTGCTGCCCTGTTACGCCCCCACACTAAAGTCCTCCAATTTGGCTCGGAAAACATTAGCGCTGGCACTTAGCGATTTCTGAAAAACAAACGCCGCGAAGCAAAGAAGGCTGTAAACAAGACAGTGTGGCAAACGCACACTTAACAGTTTATTAGTAGGCAACGCTAACTGCCGACCAGTTAGGTACTTTCACCACCCCAGGCGCGAAAGTAAATCACTTTAGACAGCCTTATTTTTGGCTGCTTTGCTTTTATAGTGTATTGCGCGGTTGCAATAAATGTTTGTGGGGGGGGAGAAATGTTCATTTCTGAACAAATCAATAGAACAAGGGCTAAATCTCAGCAGATCGTAGTACAAGACTACTCTCATGCTTACAACACCCCGTTCTGTAGTTAAGTCGTCTACAAAGGATTTATCTTTCCCAATATTTGAAATTACAAGTCAGCCTACTCTCCACCACCAGCACTTGACAGGCGGCGGAGTGCGTTGCAATTGTATGATGTTGGGTGCCCAGAAGACACCTATCGCTATTCGCGGCACATCGGGAAAGGTGATTATCGTCTATTCCAGCATGGATTCTGACTTAGAGGCGTTCAGCCATAATCCTACAGATGGTAGCTTGGCGGCACTAGCTTTTCAGCTAACCGCAGTTACCAATTATCTGAACCAACGGTTCCTCTCGTACTGGGTTGGATTACTGTTTAGACAACGAACTCATCAGTAGGGTAAAACTAACCTGTCTCACGACGGTCTAAACCCAGCTCACGTTCCCTATTAGTGGGTGAACAATCCAACAATTGGCGAGTTCTACTTCGCAATGATAGGAAGAGCCGACATCGAAGAATCAAAAAGCAACGTCGCTATGGACGCTTGGCTGCCACAAGCCAGTTATCCCTGTGGTAACTTTTCTGACACCTCTAGCTTAAAATTCGAAAGAACTAAAGGATCGATAGGCCACGCTTTCACGGTTTGTATTCATACTGAAAATCAAAATCAAGTGAGCTTTTACCCTTTTGTTCTACATGAGATTTCTGTTCTCATTGAGCTCACCTTAGGACACCTGTGTTATCATTTAACAGATGTGCCGCCCCAGCCAAACTCCCCAGACTTGACTACTGCTTTCTCACGGTGGACCTGCTACAGGATCATTTGGCTACAATTAGTCACGTTCGAGATCGTAAGTGGCACGGAGAAGATCATATACCGGTTGAATTTAGGCTCCAAGCCAAGTTCCTACCGCGTACGAGGCGGACACCCTGGCGGTGCCCGTACTGGCTTCTCCGAGACGCTGAAGTTCAGGAATACTTGATCACCTCTGCTGAAGAACTTGCAGAACGTATCCTGTTGTTCCCTGGAACAAATCCTGGTTGTCTGCTGGACGAACACAAGCGGGCGGACAGCATCTATCTCCGACGGAAGTGGATAGAACTTCGTAACGCTGGTGCTCGTGAAATGGCTTCCAAAGTGGCGGCTGTTAATAACGCAATCGACCTGTACAATACTGCACCTTTTGCAGCTAATCAAGAAGCGGTTGAGAGCTCGAAGGCGGAACTCACTGCCTATCGAGAGTTGATCAAGGAACGGAACGAGGCCAAGAAATTTGCCGCCGACCTGCACATGAGTGAGCGAGCGACATGCCACTTCTTCCGTCCTCCACAGCAGGACTGCCTACGTGCACCGATTACAGAAATCCAACGGGAAGATGGCTCTGTTTCGGAAGATCCTGAAGATATCGCTGACGGCCATCGTCGTTATTGGGGAACGTTGTTCCAGTCGACCTCAGCTGATCTTCATCATCTTAGCACGGCTTCGTACCACCCGCTGCGGTTTGCCACAATGCTGCGTGATACTGTTGCTCGACTAACGGCCGCCCAACAGTCTATGCTGGATGCGCCACTAACTGCGAATGACTTCTACTGGGCTATAATGAAGTCTAAGAATGGAAAGGCTCCTGGTCCAGACGGGCTTCCTATCGAGTATTACAAGCTGGCACCAAGCTTGTGGGCGCGGATCTACGAGGTTGTTCACGATTATCAGCTACATAAGGGAAAGATGACCAAGTTTCAGCGACGGGCACACCTGTCCCTCTTGTACAAGGCTGGCGATCGATCGGTACCGGGGAATTATCGACCGCTTACGCTACTCAACCACGATGCTAAACTGGGACCAAAAATTCTAGCATGGCGTCTTGGCGAAGTTCTACCTACAGTTATCCATGAAGACCAGAAAGGGTTTGTTCCTGGAAGGTCGATTCGACATTTGCTCCTACAGTTCCAAGACCTGCAAGAGATATGCACGAACCGGTACCCTGATGCATGTGCGGTGTTAATTGATTTCGCCAAAGCCTTCGACAGTGTGCTGTGGCCGGCTTTGGACATGGTACTTCACCACTTCGGTTTTGGTGCTACTTTCCGAGCTTGGGTGAAGACCTTCTACGCTGAAACTTCAGTCAGTATACTGTTGAACAATTCACCGGGCGATCCATTCCTGCTTGGTGCCGGTGTTAGACAAGGGGACCCCCTCTCGCCAGGCCTCTTTGTCGTCTTTATAGAACCCATGATGAACTTCCTACGAACACGGTTCCAGTCTAAAGGGTTATCGGTCAATGACTCGGCAGCCCCGCATCTACTGATGGCCTTCGCTGATGACTGCACCGGCATGGTACAAGATGTTCATGACGCTGAGACCTTCCTCCGTCTAGTACAAGAGTATGCTACTGCGGCAGGACTTCGACTTAACGCGAAAAAGACATGTATAATGCCTTTCACGCGCCAAGTATCGCAGGTGAAACTCAACCGCATCAGGACTTCTACGGACTATCAAGTACTCGGCCCTACGGATACGGTGAAGTTACTCGGCATTCTCCAAGGAGCTTCCATTACCCCAGTTGAACGCCTAAGTGCTGTTCTTGTCAAGATGAGGGAACGGTGTGCCATTTGGAAGTATCGAGCGCGCACACTGCGGGGCAAAGTGGTTTTGCTGCAGAGTATCATCCTTCCGCTCCTGTGGTATACAACCAGTGTCACTCACGTACCCCCTCAAATCTTGAAGAAAGTCGATATCATTGTCCGCAATTTCGTGCACTCGCAAGATACGTCTAGCGACACGGCCTGTAGAGGCAAGTTCAGCAAAGAGTGGATCTTCACAGGCATCTCCAAAGGTGGCTTGGGATTGACGCCTATTAAGACTTTTATACAAGCTACGCATCTCAAATGTCTCCGGGATGGAATCGCTGCCGCGAATGAGACTGGCCAAGCACCACGGTGGCTATTACCGGCGCTAGAGCTCTTCTCCGACGCGCTTGGCTCACTCGGCTACGGATTCGACATACTGTACGCGGACATGAAGAGCACTCAGTGGAATGGTATACCAGAATACTGGCGATCGACACTTCGACTCTGGGCTGACCTCCAAACTTCGCATGGCACTACGAAATGGAAGAACTTTGCTCAGTTCATGCCAATCTGGTTTAACACCCACTTCACGTTCGGCAAAGGCAAACTTCCACTTAGCATGGTCAGCAAAGGGACCAACGGTGCCTTAAAGGCACTGGGGTTTGTCCGGCTACATGACTTTGTGGAACAATTTGGTGACTTCGCTACGGTGGAACTATTATCGACGATGCTCAATAACGAAGACTTCTCCAGACCAGCCTCTCGCACACGGCTTATTAAGGACACTATTGCGCGCTTCAGACTTATTGAGCCGCAAGAAGGACCTCACTATGGCCCGATGCGCTCTACTTTGGTAGAGTCGGCTTGTCATGGATGGAGTTTTGGTGACCAGGATGTTATATGCATGGCAAACCGTCACTTCGTTCGGTTGCTTCTTGAAGCACGGCCACACCAAGACCTCCCGCTACTACCACTAGATCGTCTTCATTTAGCAGACTTTACGCCCACGGACGACGCTTGGTGCAGAGAGATAGCCTGGGATCAACATGTACTTCCGGTTTGTGCGGATCTCAAGTTTCGACTGCAGCATAACGCGTTGGGCTTTCGCTACAAGTTTGCTTGGAGAACCGAAGTGGATACATCAACCGATTGTGTGCATGGCTGCGAAGCTATTGAAGATGCTCAGCACCTTTTTTGGCTTTGCCCAATTGCACACTTTCAATGGGATATCTATTTGGCGCCTTTCGCGGATCTTACGAATGAAGACCTGAACTGGCGACATGTTATGTTTCCAGGAGCCATTCAACTTAGAACTTCTATTGTTGAACGCTTTGGAGACTTCGCTATTCGAGCTACATTCAATATTGTTCGATGTTGTGTACTACGCGCGCTTTGGCTCCATCGAAACAAGCGCCTCTACAACCCAGAAGTTTCGACATCATCGCAGTTTGTGAAGCATCATGCAGCGGCCTACATACAACTACACTTGCGCCAGTATCGACATCAAGCATGGAAAGATGGTTTGAAGAAGTCAGTCAAATGGGTGGATCACATTGGAATGGTATTAGGTATGGTTGTTAAAACTATGTCTGATCCTAGCACTATGCCTACAGTTCTACCTACCTATTCTACGGCTATGGAATCTACGCTATCTACGGTGTCTGCGGTGTCTGCGGTGTCTTCATCTTTGCCTATCTTGACGGAGACCCTTTCGGATCTCTTCCGGATGCTCGACTTGAACAGGCGAGCCTGACAAGCTGGGGTTGGCCCCATGTATTGTGAGTGACTCTTAGATTACTGCCAATCCACCACGTCAAGGTGATCACTCTTCGGATTGGGTTTAGCGCAGCCTACCCGCAGTACGACGGCTAATACCGACAACCACAGACAGTAGACCACACAAGGAGGAATTTACGGGACGAGTCGAGCAAGCTTCTCCGGATGAACTTTGCCTGAACATCGGGATAACTCTGCTTTGCTGGGTCGACAAGATCAAGGTCGTTCAATGCTTTTTTGGGATTTGGTCGCCAAAAGTGCCACACCTCCATGTGGCCACACCGAACTCACTCAACCCGGACAACTTCAGCCGCTGGTTAGGCACTTGCGCACCGCCAACATGTCATGCAAAAAACATGATCGCCACGGTTTCCCGTGAGAACTCCTTGCAACCATCGCCAAGCCGAGATTCAAGTAAAATTTCGACTTAGTCCCAGAAACAAGAAGGTGAAGAATCAAGATCCTAGTCTCCATCGCCACAATTACAAGATCAGCAAGGTCCACACTTCTGCGCCTCGCACTGTACTTTGCAACGCCGACGTCAACTTCTCAAGATGACCCTTCTGGCTTACGGTAACCAGCATCCTTCATCCAGCAATCTATAGACTCAACAACAGCAAGCGCGTCCCTCCAGAAAGCGAACTCTCCGTTACAATCTCCGCCTACGCTGTCAAGTTAAGACCAAGCTGTGACAAGATCAACCAGCCCATGCCGCGAAACCCCAAGTACCACACTGCCAGGACACGTTGACTTATCAAGTACTACCCGCTTCACGCAATGACTAACTTGCGATCTGCTTATCATACTCGGAAGTCCAACCCTCCTGGGGGCACTGCAGGTCCGCCATTCGCTAGGTGCCGGCTCCCTTCTTCTATCTCTCCAAGAACGGGATTCGCCAGTGGCACCATCGGATTCAGTCCAATCCAGTACACCAAGTCGCCGGCTCCAACTGCCCTGCTGACTCGATTTCCCAGACTTTCG
>JAGKQI010000032.1:62500-67500 GCA_018806915.1 Phytophthora colocasiae | reverse complement strand
GCACAAAGCACTCAGTGCAACGCACAATGCATCAAACGAAACAGATTCTTATGCAACGCATACGAACACAGTCCCACTTACTGCTCGCACGCAAAACCGCACCAGGTTACCCCGGAGCAGTACAAGCGCACTATTTTTTGTCTTTAGCACTTGTCTCGAAAATAGCACAACTATTTTCTTAAAGACCAATGCAAAAAACCACTAATTACCAGCTTACATGTTCTACCTATATCTATGCATATATATATACTGACTAAGCAAAATAGTACCTTTTGAGTGGGCACTTACCGTTCCAGGAAACCGGAAATCTTCATCACGCCGTCCCGCTGTCGTCCGAAGCCGCTGCTGGTCCATCGCCGTCCATCGCTGTCCATCGCTGTCCATCGCCGTCCATCGCTGTCCATCGCCGTCCATCGCTGTCCATCGCCGTCCATCGCCGTCCATCGCCGTCCATCGCCGTCCATCGCCGTCCATCGCCGTCCATCGCCGTCCATCGCCGTCCATAGCCATCCATCGTCGTCGTCCGAAGCAACAGTTAATCACCCAACATAACCCCAGAAACCCCCACGCCGTTTCACAAAGTCATGCCGAGCAACAAACAATCAATAACCCCCAACAACCCCAGAAACCCCCACGCCGTTTCACAAAGTCATCGAGAATCACCAACCAACCGACAAACCAACACAAACTTAGAAACCCTCACGCCGTTTCCAAATCTGCACTGACTTACCAATTTGTCACTTCATGTAACCGTCCCGAACCGCTATTATTCCAAAAATAAACGGCGCAGCGTAGTCCTAGCACAGGCTGCTATTTTTAGCTTGTAAATAGTTTTTTCTTAAGAATTTCTAAAAATATCTTTGGAAATTTCGGGCGTAACGGCCGTTACACTGTAACGGTTCTAAATCGTCTTATTTAGAAATCTTATTTAGAATTTAGCCGTTTTAAATAAGAAATGAAACCGTCACGCTGGCCCATAAATTACGTCAAGTGTGAAACCGTCAGTTATAAGTGCGTTATTTATAGAACCCCAAACCACCGACATATGTTTTTAAAGAAACATATGTTTTTAACGAATTTCGCCTCTAGCACGGCCCATAGGAGAGACGTAATTTCTGCTAAATGCAAACTGCCCTTTATTTTCGATGCTCTATCCATCCCCGCGGTGGCAACGTAAAACTACGAGTTTACAACACTCTTTGAGAAGTTTTGTATACTGAAACTTGGAACTAGCTTTCGGGCCATAGCTCATTCGAAAGAGCGCGCGACAATACCCCTCGGGGTCAGGTTGAGAAAAGACAGATGTTGTAACTCTTTTCTATTTTTAGACTTTTATGTACCGAATTTCTGAAAATTTATATTTTTAGGAATATCTCGAAGGGAAATATAAAATCTCGGAATTCCTTTTTACAGTTTTGGTTTTTCATGATGGCGCACCCGGTGCAACTTTCAGATTGAGCTAGATCGTTCTGGAAGTATGACTTTGTTCCGCCGGGGACCCTTTTTGAAACCTTGAGTGGCGACAAAAGTTTGTTACGCGGCACTAGTTGCCTACTCCAAATCGGCTCTCAAAGCCCAAAACGAATTATTTTGCCCGGGATTTTGTCTATATCAATAGGGAATCGCACGGGGAACATTTTTCTCCATACAAGCGAATGCTGTTGTCTAAGCCGTTTTCGAGAAAACGCCGTTTTTCTGTTTTTTTCGCCTAAAAATCGTGCTGTAGCCAAGGGATTTGAAATCGGGCTCAATCTGACTTCACCACGTGAAAGAGCGCAAAAAGTTACCTCTAGTAGGACCTTTTTGACCAAACGTCGTCTGGGTCCTCTGGCCTACAGAGGGGCGAATATACGTGAAAATGGCCATTTTTTGCCGAAATCGCGGTTTTTCGCGATTTTCGCAAAAACGCATGTTTTTGGCCTCTAGAGGCCGGAATACTGCGATCCGCGTTGCTCCCACGCAAAGGCTAGATGCGGAATCGCGCGGGGAACATTTTTCTCCATACAAACGACCTTCGGTGTCTAAGCCGATTTTGCGTAAACGGGCCATTTGTGAAAAGTGCACTTTTCAAGAAAATCGAGCTGTAGCCAAGGGATTTGAAATTGGGCTCAATCTGACTTCACCACGTGAAAGAGCGTCGATTTTGGCCCCTAGTCCACCGGGTTTGACACGACATCGTTCGGCTTCCCTTTCCTGTAGAGATCGAAACATGCGTTTTCAGAGCCGGTCCGAACACCCAAAAACGCATGTTTTGGCCTCTAGAGGCCGGAATACTGCGATCCGCGTTGCTCCCACGCAAAGGCTAGACGTGAAATCACGCGGGGAACATTTTTCTCCATACTAGCCAAGGTCGGTTTCTAACCCGTTTTTGTGCTAGGAGCCTTTTTACGTTTTCGCCTCATTTTCAAATTCACTTTTGACCGGGAAGGGGTAACAAATTCCATAATCTGACTTGACAGGCGTGTTCCCGTGTGATTTCCTATCTGACACTTGTTTCGACATCGCCATATGTCAACTTTGAAAATTGATATACTCTTGAAACTTTATATATTAAGTTTGAGAGGGAACCGTGAGCTGGGACCACGCCCATCGGATTCGTCTTCAAATGCTGCATATCGTAGCACTTTGGGAAAAATTATTTGGACAACTCGTTTTGCAGTAGCAGGGGTTTTCTGAAATGGATACATTTTAGAATTTGCTCTACAGCCAAGGGACTTGAAGATAGACGAAATCTGACTTGACGAGCGTGTTCCCCGGGTGATTTTACATAGGGTAGGACTATCGAGGTGGATTGGTATGATAAGTAGATACCTCTTAAATTTAATACGTGAATATATAAAAATGTAGAGGTCGTACAAAGATGCGACCGCGACCATTCGACTCGCCATGAAATTCTGCACCTTGGGGTACCTTTCGATTTTGTGATTTCGATGGTCGATATTTTCATAAAAAGTACGGCTCGCACGTCTATGTCACCTTCATAATCGGATTCCCCGTACCCGAAAACCTATAGATATCCACCTGGATCATCTCTGGACCACATCTGGGGCGGAGTTACGTGCGTTTGTGTTTTATCAGATTTGGAGGGTTTACATAGACGTGGGTCCAAATCCAAGGTGATCACGTGAAAGAGCAGGTGAAACTACGTCTAGTGCACTGTCTGGACCGGCTGGGTTCCACGATTTGCCCCCGCAACATGGACGTTCTGTGCGGGTAACAGATTCGAGAGGGTTCTGTTAGTCTGGATCTTTTCTACCCCAGCTAGTTGGATTCCCCATGTCCACAAACCCCCATCCCAACCTCGAGATCGACACGTACCCGTCGGGGTGTCTCCACAAACCAACCAACTGCGTTCCGGCATATATGAAGTATGACAGGAGAGGAGGGAGGAACGTCCCCGGAGGGGGTGAAACATGCACGTCTATGTCTACCAAGGTGTCCCCAAGACGCATGCCAAGTCTCGGCTTGTGAAAAGAAGAACTGCCAAAGTTGTGGCAGGCAAAAGGTAGACAGCACCTGGACTTCCCGGTGGTCACCCACCCGAGTACTACCCGAGCTTGAGGCTGCTTAACTTCACAGAGCGAACGGGATATGGTGTTCTCAGCCTAAGATGGCCGTCTACACCGGGACATGTCCGCCACCCCTACTTATGCCGACCACTCACACAACATCTTACAATATGTATCGACACATCCACGTGGACACATGTGGACATAGGGCTAGGGGACAGCTGTAATAGAGCGGACAAGTTGGGTAAGTTTAAGGGTACAGGCGGAAAGTTACAGGGTAACTCGCGATCTGGCTAACAAACAGAGTGAGTAAGGCAGTGAAAGAGTAAGTGAAGGGTACAGAGGTGGACGTAGGTGGACGTAGGGCTAGGGGAGACTACTACAAGCATGTGAGAGCGTCTACAAGTGTCTACTTCACTGTGCAAATAAAAGAGTGAGTAAAGAATACAAAGAGTGAGTCAGTCAGTAGCCATCAACCGACGCACTACGGTACGCGCTTTTGTAAGCATTTCTCTTCATCTAAGTATGGAAAAGGCATGCAGGCATGCACAGACAAAAAGGGGGGTGGTGTGGCACACACAGGTGAATGAGAGGCCACCAGCGACCCTCTACTAGTACATACTAACTGCTACAGGTCGGGGGGCGACCGACACCTTCACTGCCAGCCGTGCAGATAGCGCCCTCGCTCCATATTGACGCGTACGCGGACACACAACAATGCAATAGCCCAAGGTGTCCATTTTCGGCTTGCACAGCCACACCCGGCCGGAACATGGGACAGGACACACGCACATACACGCCCAGGAAACATGGACACCATGGACACCTCCATACACGCCCAGGAAGCGCTCCGCTTAAGTACGACACTAATGCAGCATATGCAACATGCTCTGCGCTCCGTCACCTTCCATCACCTCCATATCCGCGCCCGCATGCTTCCTCGCCGCCGTCACCTTCGCCCATACTCACCCGCACACGCCACGCTTCCTCGCCGTCACCTTTCGTCCATATTCGCCAGCGCTTCCTCGCCACCTGCCCTGGAAACATCAACTCAAAAATTCGCTAAGTCTTTTCAGTCATTTTATATACTTTATCCTAGTCTAAATTGGCGCCGCCTGCCACACAACTTGCACACGCGTGCCACGCAAGCCGTACACAGCGTACATAAGCTGCACACAGCATACACAACTCGTACACAGCGCACACAAGTCATACACTGCACACAACTCGCACACAGCGCACACAACTCGCACACACCGTACACAAGCTGCACACAGCATACACAACTCGCACACACTGCACACAAGTCATACACACTGCACACAACTCGCACACAGCGCACACAAGTCATACACACTGCACACAAGTCGCACACAGCGCACACAAGTCATACACACTGCACACAAATTGCACACAGCGCACACAACTCGCACACAGCGCACACAAGTCATACACACTGCACACAACTCGCACACAGCGCACACAAGTCAT
>JAGKQI010000032.1:50000-55000 GCA_018806915.1 Phytophthora colocasiae | reverse complement strand
TACTGACTAAGCAAAATAGTACCTTTTGAGTGGGCACTTACCGTTCCAGGAAACCGGAAATCTTCATCACGCCGTCCCGCTGTCGTCCGAAGCCGCTGCTGGTCCATCGCCGTCCATCGCTGTCCATCGCCGTCCATCGCCGTCCATCGCTGTCCATCGCCGTCCATCGCTGTCCATCGCCGTCCATCGCTGTCCATCGCCGTCCATCGCCGTCCATCGCCGTCCATCGCCGTCCATCGCCGTCCATCGCCGTCCATAGCCATCCATCGTCGTCGTCCGAAGCAACAGTTAATCACCCAACATAACCCCAGAAACCCCCACGCCGTTTCACAAAGTCATGCCGAGCAACAAACAATCAATAACCCCCAACAACCCCAGAAACCCCCACGCCGTTTCACAAAGTCATCGAGAATCACCAACCAACCGACAAACCAACACAAACTTAGAAACCCTCACGCCGTTTCCAAATCTGCACTGACTTACCAATTTGTCACTTCATGTAACCGTCCCGAACCGCTATTATTCCAAAAATAAACGGCGCAGCGTAGTCCTAGCACAGGCTGCTATTTTTAGCTTGTAAATAGTTTTTTCTTAAGAATTTCTAAAAATATCTTTGGAAAATTCTGGGCGTAACGGCCGTTACACTGTAACGGTTCTAAATCGTCTTATTTAGAAATCTTATTTAGAATTTAGCCGTTTTAAATAAGAAATGAAACCGTCACGCTGGCCCATAAATTACGTCAAGTGTGAAACCGTCAGTTATAAGTGCGTTATTTATAGAACCCCAAACCACCGACATATGTTTTTAAAGAAACATATGTTTTTAACGAATTTCGCCTCTAGCACGGCCCATAGGGAGAGACGTAATTTCTGCTAAATGCAAACTGCCCTTTATTTTCGATGCTCTATCCATCCCCCGCGGTGGCAACGTAAAACTACGAGTTTACAACACTCTTTTGAGAAGTTTTGTATACTGAAACTTGGAACTAGCTTTCGGGACATAGCTCATTCGAAAGAGCGCGCGACAATACCCCTAGGGGTCAGGTTGAGAAAAGACAGATGTTGTAACTTTTTCTATTTTTAGACTTTTATGTACCGAATTTCTGAAAATTTATATTTTTAGGAATATCTCGAAGGGAAATATAAAATCTCGGAATTCCTTTTACAGTTTTGGTTTTTCATGATGGCGCACCCGGTGCAACTTTCAGATTGAGCTAGATCGTTCTGGAAGTATGACTTTGTTCCGCCGGGGACCCTTTTTGAAACCTTGAGTGGCGACAAAAGTTTGTTACGCGGCACTAGTTGCCTACTCCAAATCGGCTCTCAAAGCCCAAAACGAATTATTTTGCCCGGGATTTTGTCTATATCAATAGGGAATCGCACGGGGAACATTTTTCTCCATACAAGCGAATGCTGTTGTCTAAGCCGTTTTCGAGAAAACGCCGTTTTTCTGTTTTTTTCGCCTAAAAATCGTGCTGTAGCCAAGGGATTTGAAATCGGGCTCAATCTGACTTCACCACGTGAAAGAGCGCAAAACGTTACCTCTAGTAGGACCTTTTTGACCAAACGTCGTCTGGGTCCTCTGGCCTACAGAGGGGCGAATATACGTGAAAATGGCCATTTTTTGCCGAAATCGCGGTTTTTCGCGATTTTCGCAAAACGCATGTTTTTGGCCTCTAGAGGCCGGAATACTGCGATCCGCGTTGCTCCCACGCAAAGGCTAGATGCGGAATCGCGCGGGGAACATTTTTCTCCATACAAACGACCTTCGGTGTCTAAGCCGATTTTGCGTAAACGGGCCATTTGTGAAAAGTGCACTTTTCAAGAAAATCGAGCTGTAGCCAAGGGATTTGAAATTGGGCTCAATCTGACTTCACCACGTGAAAGAGCGTCGATTTTGGCCCCTAGTCCACCGGGTTTGACACGACATCGTTCGGCTTCCTTTCCTGTAGAGATCGAAACATGCGTTTTCAGAGCCGGTCCGAACACCCCAAAAACGCATGTTTTGGCCTCTAGAGGCCGGAATACTGCGATCCGCGTTGCTCCCACGCAAAGGCTAGACGTGAAATCACGCGGGGAACATTTTTCTCCATACTAGCCAAGGTCGGTTTCTAACCCGTTTTTGTGCTAGGAGCCTTTTTACGTTTTCGCCTCATTTTCAAATTCACTTTTGACCGGGAAGGTAACAAATTCCATAATCTGACTTGACAGGCGTGTTCCCCGTGTGATTTCCTATCTGACACTTGTTTCGACATCGCCATATGTCAACTTTGAAAATTGATATACTCTTGAAACTTTATATATTAAGTTTGAGAGGGAACCGTGAGCTGGGACCACGCCCATCGGATTCGTCTTCAAATGCTGCATATCGTAGCACTTTGGGAAAAATTATTTGGACAACTCGTTTTGCAGTAGCAGGGGTTTTCTGAAATGGATACATTTTAGAATTTGCTCTACAGCCAAGGGACTTGAAGATAGACGAAATCTGACTTGACGAGCGTGTTCCCCGGGTGATTTTACATAGGGTAGGACTATCGAGGTGGATTGGTATGATAAGTAGATACCTCTTAAATTTAATACGTGAATATATAAAAATGTAGAGGTCGTACAAAGATGCGACCGCGACCATTCGACTCGCCATGAAATTCTGCACCTTGGGGTACCTTTCGATTTTGTGATTTCGATGGTCGATATTTTCATAAAAAGTACGGCTCGCACGTCTATGTCACCTTCATAATCGGATTCCCCGTACCCGAAAACCTATAGATATCCACCTGGATCATCTCTGGACCACATCTGCGGGCGGAGTTACGTGCGTTTGTGTTTTATCAGATTTGGAGGGTTTACATAGACGTGGGTCCAAATCCAAGGTGATCACGTGAAAGAGCAGGTGAAACTACGTCTAGTGCACTGTCTGGACCGGCTGGGTTCCACGATTTGCCCCCGCAACATGGACGTTCTGTGCGGGTAACAGATTCGAGAGGGTTCTGTTAGTCTGGATCTTTTCTACCCCAGCTAGTTGGATTCCCCATGTCCACAAACCCCATCCCAACCTCGAGATCGACACGTACCCGTCGGGGTGTCTCCACAAACCAACCAACTGCGTTCCGGCATATATGAAGTATGACAGGAGAGGAGGGAGGAACGTCCCCGGAGGGGGTGAAACATGCACGTCTATGTCTACCAAGGTGTCCCCAAGACGCATGCCAAGTCTCGGCTTGTGAAAAGAAGAACTGCCAAAGTTGTGGCAGGCAAAAGGTAGACAGCACCCGGACTTCCCCGGTGGTCACCCACCCGAGTACTACCCGAGCTTGAGGCTGCTTAACTTCACAGAGCGAACGGGATATGGTGTTCTCAGCCTAAGATGGCCGTCTACACCGGGACATGTGCGCCACCCCTACTTATGCCGACCACTCACACAACATCTTACAATATGTATCGACACATCCACGTGGACACATGTGGACATAGGGCTAGGGGACAGCTGTAATAGAGCGGACAAGTTGGGTAAGTTTAAGGGTACAGGCGGAAAGTTACAGGGTAACTCGCGATCTGGCTAACAAACAGAGTGAGTAAGGCAGTGAAAGAGTAAGTGAAGGGTACAGAGGTGGACGTAGGTGGACGTAGGGTTAGGGGAGACTACTACAAGCATGTGAGAGCGTCTACAAGTGTCTACTTCACTGTGCAAATAAAAGAGTGAGTAAAGAATACAAAGAGTGAGTCAGTCAGTAGCCATCAACCGACGCACTACGGTACGCGCTTTGTAAGCATTTCTCTTCATCTAAGTATGGAAAAGGCATGCAGGCATGCACAGACAAAAGGGGGTGGTGTGGCACACACAGGTGAATGAGAGGCCACCAGCGACCCTCTACTAGTACATACTAACTGCTACAGGTCGGGGGCGACCGACACCTTCACTGCCAGCCGTGCAGATAGCGCCCTGCTCCATATTGACGCGTACGCGGACACACAACAATGCAATAGCCCAAGGTGTCCATTTTCGGCTTGCACAGCCACACCCGGCCGGAACATGGGACAGGACACACGCACATACACGCCCAGGAAACATGGACACCATGGACACCTCCATACACGCCCAGGAAGCGCTCCGCTTAAGTACGACACTAATGCAGCATATGCAACATGCTCTGCGCTCCGTCACCTTCCATCACCTCCATATCCGCGCCCGCATGCTTCCTCGCCGCCGTCACCTTCGCCCATACTCACCCGCACACGCCACGCTTCCTCGCCGTCACCTTTCGTCCATATTCGCCAGCGCTTCCTCGCCACCTGCCCTGGAAACATCAACTCAAAAATTCGCTAAGTCTTTTCAGTCATTTTATATACTTTATCCTAGTCTAAATTGGCGCCGCCTGCCACACAACTTGCACACGCGTGCCACGCAAGCCGTACACAGCGTACATAAGCTGCACACAGCATACACAACTCGTACACAGCGCACACAAGTCATACACTGCACACAACTCGCACACAGCGCACACAACTCGCACACACCGTACACAAGCTGCACACAGCATACACAACTCGCACACACTGCACACAAGTCATACACACTGCACACAACTCGCACACAGCGAACACAAGTCATACACACTGCACACAAGTCGCACACAGCGCACACAAGTCATACACACTGCACACAAGTCGCACACAGCGCACACAAGTCATACACACTGCACACAACTCGCACACAGCGCACACAACTCGCACACAGCGCACACAAGTCATACACACTGCACACAACTCGCACACAGCGCACACAACTCGCACACAGCGCACACAAGTCATACACACTGCACACAACTCGCACACACTGCACACAAGTCATACACACTGCACACAACTCGCACACAGCGCACACAAAGCTGCACACAAGTCTTTTGCTGCCCTGTTACGCCCCCACACTAAAGTCCTCCAATTTGGCTCGGAAAACATTAGCGCTGGCACTTAGCGATTTCTGAAAAACAAACGCCGCGAAG
>JAGKQI010000032.1:25000-37500 GCA_018806915.1 Phytophthora colocasiae | reverse complement strand
ACGTCGTCTGGGTCCTCTGGCCTACAGAGGGCGAATATACGTGAAAATGGCCATTTTGCCGAAATCGCGGTTTTCGCGATTTTCGCAAAAACGCATGTTTGGCCTCTAGAGGCCGGAATACTGCGATCCGCGTTGCTCCCCACGCAAAGGCTAGATGCGGAATCGCGCGGGGAACATTTTTCTCCATACAAACGACCTTCGGTGTCTAAGCCGATTTTGCGTAAACGGGCCATTTGTGAAAAGTGCACTTTTCAAGAAAATCGAGCTGTAGCCAAGGGATTTGAGATTGGGCTCAATCTGACTTCACCACGTGAAAGAGCGTCGATTTGGCCCCTAGTCCACCGGGTTTGACACGACATCGTTCGGCTTCCCTTTCCTGTAGAGATCGAAACATGCGTTTTCAGAGCCGGTCCGAACACCCCAAAAACGCATGTTTTGGCCTCTAGAGGCCGGAATACTGCGATCCGCGTTGCTCCCACGCAAAGGCTAGACGTGAAATCACGCGGGGACCATTTTTCTCCATACTAGCCAAGGTCGGTTTCTAACCCGTTTTTGTGCTAGGAGCCTTTTTACGTTTTCGCCTCATTTTCAAATTCACTTTTGACCGGGAAGGGGTAACAAATTCCATAATCTGACTTGACAGGCGTGTTCCCCGTGTGATTTCCTATCTGGCACTTGTTTCGACATCGCCATATGTCAACTTTGAAAATTGATATACTCTTGAAACTTTATATATTAAGTTTGAGAGGGAACCGTGAGCTGGGACCACGCCCATCGGATTCGTCTTCAAATGCTGCATATCGTAGCACTTTGGGAAAAATTATTTGGACAACTCGTTTTGCAGTAGCAGGGGTTTTCTGAAATGGATACATTTTAGAATTTGCTCTACAGCCAAGGGACTTGAAGATAGACAAAATCTGACTTGACGAGCGTGTTCCCCGGGCGATTTTACATAGGGTAGGACTATCGAGGTGGATTGGTATGATCAGTAGATACCTCTTAAATTTAATACGTGAATATATAAAAATGTAGAGGTCGTACAAAGATGCGACCGCGACCATTCGACTCGCCATGAAATTCTGCACCTTGGGGTACCTTTCGATTTTGTGATTTCGATGGTCGATATTTTCATAAAAAGTACGGCTCGCACGTCTATGTCACCTTCATAATCGGATTTCCCGTACCCGAAAACCTATAGATATCCACCTGGATCATCTCTGGACCCCATCTGGGGGCGGAGTTACGTGCGTTTGTGTTTTATCAGATTTGGAGGGTTTACATAGACGTGGGTCCAAATCCAAGGTGATCACGTGAAAGAGCAGGTGAAACTACGTCTAGTGCACTGTCTGGACCGGCTGGGTTCCACGTTTTGCCCCCGCAACATGGACGTTCTGTGCGGGTAACAGATTCGAGAGGGTTCTGTTAGTCTGGATCTTTTCTACCCCAGCTAGTTGGATTCCCCATGTCCACAAACCCCCATCCCAACCTCGAGATCGACACGTACCCGTCGGGGTGTCTTCACAAACCAACCAACTGCGTTCCGGCATATATGAAGTATGACAGGATAGGAGGGAGGAACGTCCCCGGAGGGGGTGAAACGTGCACGGCTATGTCTGCCAAGGTGTCCCCAACACGCATGCCAAGTCTCGGCTTGTAAAAGAAGAACTGCCAAAGCTGTGGCAGGCAAAAAGTAGACAGCACCCGGACTTCCCGGTGGTCACCCACCCGAGTACTACCCGAGCTTGAGGCTGCTTAACTTCACAGAGCGAACGGGATATGGTGTTCTCAGCCTAAGATGGCCGTCTACACCGGGACATGTGCGCCACCCCTACTTGTGCTGATCACCTCACACAACATCTTACAATATGTCTCGACACATCCACGTGGACACATGTGGACATAGGGCTAGGGACAGCTGTAATAGAGCGGACAAAGTTGGGTAAGTTTAAGGGTACAGGCGGAAAGATTACAGGGTAACTCGCGATCTGGCTAACAAACAAAGTGAGTAAGGCAGTGAAAGAGTGAGTGAGGGGTAAAGAGGTGGACGGAGGTGGACGTAGGGCTAGGGAGACTATTACAAGCATGTGAGAGCGTCTACAAGTGTCTACTTCACTGTGCAAATAAAAGAGTGAGTAAAGAATAAAAGAGTGAGTCAGTCAGTAGCCATCAACCGACGCGCACTACGGTACGCGCTTTTCTCTTCATCTAAGTATGGAAAAAGCATGCAGGCATGCACAGACAAAAGGGGGTGGTGTGGCACACACAGACGAATGAGAGGCCACCAGCGACCCTCTACTAGTACATACTAACTGCTACAGGTCGGGGCGGCCAGACACCTTCACTGCCAGCCGTGCAGATAGCGCCCCCGCTCCATATTGACGCGTACGCGGACACACAACAATGCAATAGCCCAAGGTGTCCATTTTCGGCTTGCACAGCCACACCCGGCCGGAACATGGGACAGGACACACGCACATACACGCCCAGGAAACATGGACACCATGGACACTCTTCCATACATCGCCCAGGAAGCGCTCCGCTTAAGTACGACACTAATGCAGCATATGCAGCATGCTCTGCGCTCCGTCACCTTCCATCACCTCCATATCCGCGCCCGCATGCTTCCTCGCCGCCGTCACCTTCGCCCATACTCACCCGCACACGCCACGCTTCCTCGCCGTCACCTTCGTCCATATTCGCCAGCGCTTCCTCGCCACCTGCCCTGGAAACATCAACTCAAAAATTCGCTAAGTCTTTTCAGTCATTTTATATACTTTATCCTAGTCTAAATTGGCGCCGCCTGCCACACAATCTTGCACACGCGTGCCACGCAAGCCGTACACAGCGTACACAAGCTGCACACAGCATACACAACTCGTTACACAGCGCACACAAGTCATACACACTGCACACAACTCGCACACAGCGCACACAACTCTCGCACACACCGTACACAAGCTGCACACAGCATACACAACTCGCACACACTGCACACAAGTCATACACACTGCACACAACTCGCACACAGCAGACACAAGTCATACACACTGCACTCGTCCACACAGCGCACACAAGTCATACACCCTGCACCTGAGTCGCACACAGCGCACACAAGTCATACACACTGCACACAAGTCGCACACAGTGCACACTTCGCTCGCACACAAGTCATACGCACAACTAATAGCACTGGTACAGCGCACAGTCATACACACTGCAGCTCGCACACACTGCACACAAGTCATACACACTGCACACTGCACACAGCGCACACAAGTCATACACACTGCACACAAGTCGCACCCCAGCGCACAGTCAACTCGCACACACTGCACACAAGTCCTTTTACACTGCACACAACTCGCACACAGCTCACACAACTCGCACACAGCGCACACAAGTCATACACACTGCACACAACTCGCACACACTGCACTGAAGTCATACACACTGCACACAACTCGCACACAGCGCACACAAAGCTGCACACAAGTCTTTTGCTGCCCTGTTACGCCCCACACTAAAGTCCTCCAATTTGGCTCAGGAAAACATTAGCGCTGGCACTTAGCGATTTCTGAAAAACAAACGCCGCGAAGCAAAGAAGGCTGTAAACAAGACAGTGTGGCAAACGCACACTTAACAGTTTATTACTAGGCAACGCTAACTGCCGACCAGTTAGGTACTTTCACCACCCCAGGCGCGAAAGTAAATCACTTTAGAACAGCCTTATTTTTGGCTGCTTTGCTTTATTGTGTATTGCGCGGTTGCAATAAATGTTTGTGGGGGGAGAAATGTTCATTTCTGAACAAATCAATAGAACAAGGGCTACAATCTCAGCAGATCGTAGTACAAGACTACTCTCATGCTTACAACACCGTTCTGTAGTTAAGTCGTCTACCAAAGGATTTATCTTTCCCAATATTTGAAATTACAAGTCAGCCTACTCTCCACCACCAGCACTTGACAGGCGGCGGAGTGCGTTGCAATTGTATGATGTTGGGTGCCCAGAAGACACCTATCGCTATTCGCGGCACATCCGGGAAAGGTGATTATCGTCTATTCCAGCATGGATTCTGACTTAGAGGCGTTCAGTCATAATCCCACAGATGGTAGCTTGGCGGCACTAGCTTTTCAGCTAACCGCAGTTACCAATTATCTGGAACCAACGGTTCCTCTCGTACTGGGTTGGATTACTGTTTAGACAACGAACTCATCAGTAGGGTAAAACTAACCTGTCTCACGACGGTCTAATCCCAGCTCACGTTCCCTATTGGTGGGTGAACAATCCAACAATTGGCGAGTTCTACTGCAATGATAGGAAGAGCCGACATCGAAGAATCAAAAAGCAACGTCGCTATGGACGCTTGGCTGCCACAAGCCAGTTATCCCTGTGGTAACTTTCTGAGCACCTCTAGCTTAAAATTCAGAAAGAACTAAAGGATCGATAGGCCACGCTTTCACGGTTTGTATTCATACTGAAAATCAAAATCAAGTGAGCTTTTACCCTTTTGTTCTACATGAGATTTCTGTTCTCATTGAGCTCACCTTAGGACACCTGTGTTATCATTTAACAGATGTGCCGCCCCAGCCAAACTCCCCCCATTTCCGGAATTTTCCCTGTCGAACGCACATCGCTTTCGACCACCCCGTCTTCGCACCGAAGACCTCGCTCCCGCCGCCGCCCAGCCCTCTTCACGGAGTGCTGCCGCCGCTGCCCCAGCTCCTCGCAACCGCCGCCGTCACCAGTGCTTCCTTGTGCAAGTGCTGTCGCCGCTGCCTCGCGCCTTCTGTTGCCGTCACTGTTAGCCTTCCTCGCGGACCGCTGACCTTGCTGCACCAGTCTCCCGACGCCGCTACCGACTCTATTATCAGCATCCTCCCAGAGTGCTGCCGCCGCTGCCCCGCGCCGTCGTCGTAGTACTCCGTGTACTGCTACCTACGCCTTTGCTTCCGTGCTCGTGTGTCGCTGTAGACAGAAAGCGTCTGAAGTCTCTGACTGACGGCCCAGTCCTGCTACGTGACTAGAGCTTGTGCGCTAAGTCTTTCCCGAAAGGTATCGACTGAGGTTCGCCCCAACTGCATTTGTAGTGCGATTCACTAACCAGGACGCTAGGCCGGACTGGCGTGGATCAACGCAAAGCTTGAATCTACGCGGAGTGGAAACGAGCATACATTGCAGGCTGCACTTCACCGTGTCCGGGTATTCAGGTACCTTTCGACTGGTGTTGCTTAGGTGTCAATTGACACTAGAGACGTAGCATCCGCCCCTCATTCTCGAAAAGCATTGGCTATGGTTGCTACTATGCGTGAGCACCACCAACGTTCGCCACAACGCTCGTTGCCGCCCCCGTCGGCACGACCGCCGCAGGCTCAACCCTTAAACCGCAGGTCGCCGCGACCAACGGGCTAACGCCGCTGGATGCCAGACGATGCTCTTTTTGAAACAAGCTATGTCCGGCTTAATGACGCTGCTTCAACGCCTGCGGATTTGCGATTTGCTGCACTTGCGCCTCTTCCAACTCCTGTAGATGCACAAAAATGCACCAACATGTGGATTCCTGCGAAACGGCTGTCCAATGAGCATGGAATCAACGAGATCATGGAGTCGCTCGCTTCCAATGACCAACCGGCTACGTGGCAGGATTGCCTTGTTCATCTTCGCGACTTCACGCTGTTCCCTGGCCGCGGCATCTCTTTTGTCTGCGCCTCGGATACTGCCCTGACTCGACTAGGCAACCTGCAGCTCACCATCTGCGGGACGCCTGTGACCATCAAGAAGTATTCCAAGTTTGATAAGCTGTACTATGTCGATTTGCGTCGTCTCCTCCGAACGTCACTGATCAAGTCATCTACGACTGGTTCTGCGACCATCAGGCTCCGCCCTATCTTGATTGCGCCAACGCATGTCTATGGACAAGTTCGGTCCCGCGCGAGAACTGTATGCTTCCAACGCCATTGGTTATTGCCCAGATGGACTCATTTCTCCGGATGGGAAGCACTTCGAGAAATCTCGCTCGACCCTGCTGACAAGCCGTGCTTTGTACATCATAAAGACCGCAAGTACAATAAAGTCACGCCACCATCTCTTCGTACTCCGCCTCGCTTGGCACCACGGGCTCGCCGAGAATCGGAGTTCTGACGCTAGCATGGACACTGCTGGAGACGGAAGCACGACCGGACCCTCTGGAGTTTCCCACACTGGATCCTTGCCCGGCTCTACGCCCCAGGTTTCACCTGTCGCGAATCCGGTTAAAGCTACGCGACCAACGGCAGTACGATCACGCGCAGCTGAATCTCAGGTCAAACGCATGATTCTGGGAACGACGAAACAGGATGACCCGGAATGGATGCTCGTCCACCACTCGCAGTACGGCGTCATAAACCGTGGTGGCGGGAAGTACTTGGAACCTGCTGGGCTTCATGCTTGTGAACTCGCTGCGGAAGAAACGGACCCGCACGCGCTGACGTACGACATCCCTGTCTCTCCAAATCAGTACGATATCTTGCAAGATGAGGGTTTCGACGAAACACTTCCACCAGATGTTGACATCGAAGCCAAATACATCGATGACAATGAGATGAGCGAGTTCGTTGCTGGATATACGGTTGAGTCGGACCTGCTTCCGTTGGCAGAGGAAGTCCGCTCGCTGAAAGATGTCCGCAAACTCCCATTGACGGTCGAACAAGTCTCCGTGGAAGAACTGCAGACTGCTATCGATGCGTTCCTGGAAAAAGAGGTGCTGAAATTCACCTCCCATGACGATACCCTTGCTGCGATACACGTGCAACCTGCGTCCTTCCGCCGGATTTTCCATCTTCCGAAGGAAACACAGTACCAGCTCTTCAAAGCACATGCCATCCATCGCGCAGTCTGCGCCACGCCAATTGTTGGTGATGAATCCGCAGATGTGATGAGCCGAATCCAGATGCGATGCAATCTTGATCCAACGAACATAGAAACGGTGTTCGCACGTCTCTTCCCCGAGCCTGACCAGCCTGCAGCTTTGAAGTGCGCGGTGGTTGATCTCTTCTTGATGATCTTTGCACCAAGCATCTACATCGATCCTGTCAAGGTACAAGCGCTGATCCCGGACTATCTTCCACCCACGAGAATCCGGAACACGGCCTTCCTCCTCTGGAGTGACGTCGTTTTATCAGCTCTGGCACGTACAGACATGGCATCTATCTACACTGAAGATACGCGTACTCCGCCATACGTTATCAGTGCGCTGAATACTTTAGCAGATGCTACCTTGCCACCTCCACAGGCTGAGGCCGGACCTTCCTCTTGGATCCGCCCTCAACTCTAAGGAGGCTTGGGCCTTGAATGGAGTTTCGCTCAACATGAACGGGATGAATGAACCCACCCTTACCATGTATGAGCGTCTTCTCTCTACGCATCAGTTGGTTGCGATCCAAGAGACGAAGTTCAACAAAGAAGACTCCCTGCAAACCAACGAACACTTTATCCACGTCGCTGATTCTGGGGCACGCTGCTTCTGGACGGACTCTACGTCGCCTGTGTTTAATGGGCGCCATGGCGTCGGACTCGTGTTATCTTCGGCTTCACCTTTTGGTGAAGTTGTCGATCTCACGGCGCGTGCCTACAAGGATCAACTTCGTAATCGTTATCTACTGCTCAAGACCTCTCGGCGACAAAACGGTGTACTTACATGTGGTATACGCACCGGACGAACCGCAACAAAGAGGAGAATTTTCGTATGCTCCCGGTCAGCTTCAATGATGCCTCATCAGGCGACGACGAGGAAGACCGGAACTCTATGCACCTTGTGGTTGGTGACTTCAACGTCACGATGGACAACTACTTAGACCAAGCCTCGCCCTCGCAACACCTCCCTGGGACTGGACGAGAAGAACTCTGTGACTGGCTTGATGCACTCGGCGATGGACGCCTGGAGATTCGTCAATCCTGAAGATCGAGTTTACAAGCCCGACAAGGAAGAATCGACTTGACTACTGCTTTCTCACGGTGGACCTGCTACAGGATCATTTGGCTACAATTAGTCACGTTCGAGATCGTAAGTGGCACGGAGAAGATCATATACCGGTTGAATTTAGGCTCCAAGCCAAGTTCCTACCACGTACGAGGCGGACACCCTGGCGGTGCCCGTACTGGCTTCTCCGAGACGCTGAAGTTCAGGAATACTTGATCACCTCTGCTGAAGAACTTGCAGAACGTATCCTGTTGTTCCCTGGAACAAATCCTGGTTGTCTGCTGGACGAACACAAGCGGGCGGACAGCATCTATCTCCGACGGAAGTGGATAGAACTTCGTAACGCTGGTGCTCGTGAAATGGCTTCCAAAGTGGCGGCTGTTAATAACGCAATCGACCTGTACAATACTGCACCTTTTGCAGCTAATCAAGAAGCGGTTGAGAGCTCGAAGGCGGAACTCACTGCCTATCGAGTTGATCAAGGAACGGAACGAGGCCAAGAAATTTGCCGCCGACCTGCACATGGTGAGCGAGCGACATGCCACTTCTTTCCGTCCTCCACAGCAAGACTGCCTACGTGCACCGATTACAGAAATCCAACGGGGAAGATGGCTCTGTTTCGGAAGATCCTGAAGATATCATGACGGCCATCGTCGTTATTGAGAACGTTGTTCCAGTCGACCTCAGCTGATCTTCATCATCTTAGCACGGCTTCGTACCACCCGCTGCGGTTTGCCACAATGCTGCGTGATACTGTTGCTCGACTAACGGTCGCCCAACAGTCTATGCTGGATGCGCCACTAACTGCGAATGACTTCTACTGGGCTATAATGAAGTCTAAGAATGGAAAGGCTCCTGGTCCAGACGGGCTTCCTATCGAGTATTACAAGCTGGCACCAAGCTTGTGGGCGCGGATCTACGAGGTTGTTCACGATTATCAGCTACATAAGGGAAAGATGACCAAGTTTCAGCGACGGGCACACCTGTCCCTCTTGTACAAGGCTGGCGATCGATCGGTACCGGGGAACTATCGACCGCTTACGCTACTCAACCACGATGCTAAACTGGGACCAAAAATTCTAGCATGGCGTCTTGGTGAAGTTCTACCTACAGTTATCCATGAAGACCAGAAAGGGTTTGTTCCTGGAAGGTCGATTCGACATTTGCTCCTACAGTTCCAAGACCTGCAAGAGATATGCACGAACCGGTACCCTGATGCATGTGCGGTGTTAATTGATTTCGCCAAAGCCTTCGACAGTGTGCTGTGGCCGGCTTTGGACATGGTACTTCACCACTTCGGTTTTGGTGCTACTTTCCGAGCTTGGGTGAAGACCTTCTACGCTGAAACTTCAGTCAGTATACTGTTGAACAATTCACCGGGCGATCCATTCCTGCTTGGTGCCGGTGTTAGACAAGGGGACCCCCTCTCGCCAGGCCTCTTTGTCGTCTTTATAGAACCCATGATGAACTTCCTACGAACACGGTTCCAGTCTAAAGGGTTATCAGTCAATGACTCCGGCAGCCCCGCATCTACTGATGGCCTTCGCTGATGACTGCACCGGCATGGTACAAGATGTTCATGACGCTGAGACCTTCCTCCGTCTAGTACAAGAGTATGCTACTGCGGCAGGACTTCGACTTAACGCAGAAAAGACATGTATAATGCCTTTCACGCGCCAAGTATCGCAGGTGAAACTCAACCGCATCAGGACTTCTACGGACTATCAAGTACTCGGCCCTACGGATACGGTGAAGTTACTCGGCATTCTCAAGGAGCTTCCATTACCCCAGTTGAACGCCTAAGTGCTGTTCTTGTCAAGATGAGGGAACGGTTGTGCCATTTGGAAGTATCGAGCGCGCACACCTGCGGGGCAAAGTGGTTTTGCTGCAGAGTATCATCCTTCCGCTCCTGTGGTATACGACCAGTGTCACTCACGTACCCCCTCAAATCTTGAAGAAAGTCGATATCATTGTCCGCAATTTCGTGCACTCGCAAGATACGTCTAGCGACACGGCCTGTAGAGGCAAGATTCAGCAAAGTGGATCTTCACAGGCATCTCCAAAGGTGGCTTGGGATTGACGCCTATTAAGACTTTTATACAAGCTACGCATCTCAAATGTCTCGGGATGGAATCGCTGCCGCGAATGAGACTGGCCAAGCACCACGGTGGCTATTACCGGCGCTAGAGCTCTTCTCCGACGCGCTTGGCTCACTCGGCTACGGATTCGACATACTGTACGCGGACATGACGAGCACTCAGTGGAATGGTATACCAGAATACTGGCGATCGACACTTCGACTCTGGGCTGACCTCCAAACTTCGCATGGCACTACGAAATGGAAGAACTTTGCTCAGTTCATGCCAATCTGGTTTAACACCCACTTCACGTTCGGCAAAGGCAAACTTCCACTTAGCATGGTCAGCAAAGGGACCAACGGTGCCTTAAAGGCACTGGGGTTTGTCCGGCTACATGACTTTGTGGAACAATTTGGTGACTTCGCTACGGTGGAACTATTATCGACGATGCTCAATAACGAAGACTTCCCCAGACCAGCCTCTCGCACACGGCTTATTAAGGACACTATTGCGCGCTTCAGACTTATTGAGCCGCAAGAAGGACCTCACTATGGCCCGATGCGCTCTACTTTGGTAGAATCGGCTTGTCATGGATGGAGTTTTGGTGACCAGGATGTTATATGCATGGCAAACCGTCACTTCGTTCGGTTGCTTCTTGAAGCACGGCCACACCAAGACCTCCCGCTACTACCACTAGATCGTCTTCATTTAGCAGACTTTACGCCCACGGACGACGCTTGGTGCAGAGAGATAGCCTGGGATCAACATGTACTTCCGGTTTGTGCGGATCTCAAGTTTCGACTGCAGCATAACGCGTTGGGCTTTCGCTACAAGTTTGCTTGGAGAACCGAAGTGGATACATCAACCGATTGTGTGCATGGCTGCGAAGCTATTGAAGATGCTCAGCACCTTTTTTGGCTTTGCCCAATTGCACACTTTCAATGGGATATCTATTTGGCGCCTTTCGCGGATCTTACGAATGAAGACCTGAACTGGCGACATGTTATGTTTCCAGGAGCCATTCAACTTAGAACTTCTATTGTTGAACGCTTTGGAGACTTCGCTATTCGAGCTACATTCAATATTGTTCGATGTTGTGTACTACGCGCTTTGGCTCCATCGAAACAAGCGCCTCTACAACCCAGAAGTTTCGACATCATCGCAGTTTGTGAAGCATCATGCAGCGGCCTACATACAACTACACTTGCGCCAGTATCGACATCAAGCATGGAAAGATGGTTTGAAGAAGTCAGTCAAATGGGTGGATCACATTGGAATGGTATTAGGTATGGTTGTTAAAACTATGTCTGATCCTAGCACTATGCCTACAGTTCTACCTACCTATTCTACGGCTATGGAATCTACGCTATCTACGGTGTCTGCGGTGTCTGCGGTGTCTTCATCTTTGCCTATCTTGACGGAGACCCTTTCCGGATCTCTTCCGGATGCTCGACTTGAACAGGCGAGCCTGACAAGCTGGGGTTGGCCCCATGTATTGTGAGTGACTCTTAGATTACTGCCAATCCACCACGTCAAAGGTGATCACTCTTCGGATTGGGTTTAGCGCAGCCTACCCGCAGTACGACGGCTAATACCGACAACCACAGACAGTAGACCACACAAGGAGGAATTTACGGGACGAGTCGAGCAAGCTTCTCCGGATGAACTTTGCCTGAACATCGGGATAACTCTGCTTTGCTGGGTCGACAAGATCAAGGTCGTTCAATGCTTTTTTGGGATTTGGTCGCCAAAAGTGCCACACCTCCATGTGGCCACACCGAACTCACTCAACCCGGACAACTTCAGCCGCTGGTTGAGGCACTTGCGCACCGCCAACATGTCATGCAAAACATGATCGCCACGGTTTCCCGTGAGAACTCCTTGCAACCATCGCCAAGCCGAGATTCAAGTAAAATTTCGACTTAGTCCCAGAAACAAGAAGGTGAAGAATCAAGATCCTAGTCTCCATCGCCACAATTACAAGATCAGCAAGGTCCACACTTCTGCGCCTCGCACTGTACTTTGCAACGCCGACGTCAACTTCTCAAGATGACCCTTCTGGCTTACGGTAACCAGCATCCTTCATCCAGCAATCTATAGACTCAACAACAGCAAGCGCGTCCCTCCAGAAAGCGAACTCTCCGTTACAATCTCCGCCTACGCTGTCAAGTTAAGACCAAGCTGTGACAAGATCAACCAGCCCATGCCGCGAAACCCCAAGTACCACACTGCCAGGACACGTTGACTTATCAAGTTACTACCCGCTTCACGCAATGACTAACTTGCGATCTGCTTATCATACTCGGAAGTCCAACCCTCCTGGGGCACTGCAGGTCCGCCATTCGCTAGGTGCCGGCTCCCTTCTTCTATCTCTCCAAGAACAGGATTCGCCAGTGGCACCATCGGATTCAGTCAATCCAGTACACCAAGTCGCCGGCTCCAACTGCCCTGCTGACTCGATTTCCCA
>JAGKQI010000032.1:0-15000 GCA_018806915.1 Phytophthora colocasiae | reverse complement strand
TTTTGCTCCACGCAAGGCTGAACGTGAAATCTGCACGCGGGAACATTTTTCTCCATACTAGCCAAGGTCGGTTTCTAACCCGTTTTTGTGCTAGAAGACCTTTTACACGTTTCGCCTCATTTTCAAATTCACTTTTTGACCGGGAAAGGGGGTAACAAATTCCATAATCTGACTTGACAGGCGTGTTCCCCGTGTGATTTCCTATCTGACACTTGTTTTCGACATCGCCATATGTCAACTTTGAAAATTGATATACTCTTGAAACTTTTTCTATATATTAAGTTTTGAGAGGGAACCGTGAGCTGGGACCACGCCCATCGTTCATCTGTCAGATACTTTGCATATCTGTAGCACTTTGGGAAAAATTATTTGAGACAACTCGTTTTGCAGTAGCAGGGGTTTTCTGAAATGGATACATTTTAGCCAATTTGCTCTACAACCAAGGGACTTGAAGATGAGACGAAATCTGACTTGACGAGCGTGTTCACAGGTGATTTTACATGAGGTAGGACTATCGAGGTGGATTTCGTCTATCTTCAAGAGTCCCTTGGCTGTGGGGCAAACCTAAAATGTATCCATTTCAGAAAACCCCTAACACTGCAAAACCAGTTATCCAAATAATTTTTCCCAAAGAATACTTACGATATGCAGCGACCGAAGACGAATCCGATGAATACCAGCTCTGATTCCCTCTCAAACTGTATATAAGGATTTCAAGAGTATATCAATTTTCAAAGTTGACATATGGCGATGTCGAGACAAGTGTCAGATAGGAAATCGCACAGGGAACGCGTAATCGAAATCGAATTATGGAATTTGTTACCCCTTCAGTCAAGTGAGTGAATTTGAAAATGAGGCGAGGCACGTAAATGAGCTCACAGCACAAGCACGGGTTAGAAACCGACCTTGGCTAATAATGGAGGAAAATATTCCCCGCGTGATTTCACATCCTTAGCCTTTGCGTGGGAGCTAACGCTGAATCTGGCAGTATTCCGGCCTCTAAAGACCAAAACATGCGTTTTAGGGTGTTCAGACCGATATGGCGGCGCGTATTTCGATCTCTACCTGAAAGGAAGCCGAACGATGTCGTGTCAAACCCGGTGGACTAGGGGCCGAAATCGACGGCGTGGTGAAGTCGGAATGACTTGAATTTCAGATCCCTTGGCTTTACAGCTCGATTTTCTTGAAAAGTGCACGCGCAAATGGCTACGATTTACGCAAAATCAGCTTAGTGAAGGTGTCGATTGTATGGAGAAAAATGTTCCACACCTGATTCCGCATCCCGACTTACGCGTGGGTAGCATGGATTCGCAGTATTCCGGCCTCTAGAAGGGCCAAAGGCGCATGCGTTTTACTGAAGTCGCGAGCCGCGATTTCGGCTGAAAAATGGCCATTTTCACGTATATTCGCCCCTCTGCGGCCAGAGGGACCCAGACGGCGTTTGGTCAAAGATATCTACTAGAGGTAACTTTTAAACTCTTTCACGATGGTGAAGTCAGATTGAGCCCGATTTCAAATCCATTGGCTACGGCACGATTTTAGGCGAAAAAACAGAAAAACGGCGTTTTCTCGAAAACGTAATTCTTGGACGACAACATTCGCTTAATAATGGAGAAAGATGTTACCCGTGCGATTCCATATTGATATAGTAAGTCCCGGGCAAAAATAATTCGTTTTGGGCTTTGAGAGCCGATTTGGAGTAGGCAACTAGTGCCGCGTGACAACGGCTTTGATAAACCGCTCCAGGTTTTCAAGGGAGTGCCCGGCGGAACAAAGTCATGCTTCCAGGACGATCTAGCTCAATCTGAAAGAGGATTGCACCGAGTGCGCTCTCATGAAAGGCAAAGACTGTATGAGGAATTCCGAGATTTTATATTTCCCTTCGAGATATTCCTACAAAGGCGCAAATTTTCGGGAAGATTCGGCGCATAAAAGTCACAAAAATAGAAGGGCCGCGGCATCTGGCTTTTCTCGGCCTGACCCACAGGGGGTATTGTCGCGCGGCTCTTTCGAGGCGGGCTTGCTGTCACGAAAGCTAGTTCCAAGTTTCAGTATACAAAACTGAAGTGTTATAAACTCATAGTTTTACGTTGCCACCGCAGAAGTAGATAGAGCATCGAAAATAAAGGGCGGATTTACATTTAGCAGAAGTTACGATCTCACCTATGGGCCGTGCTAGAGGCAGAATTCGTTATAAACATATGTTTCATTTAAAGAAGGCAGCTAACTCTCGGCAGTTCGGGAGTTCTATCAAATGGCTTGCATACTTCTAACTGACGGTTTCACGCTTGACGTAATGGGTATGGGCCAGCATGACATTTCATTTCTTATTTAAAACAAGTAGAATTCTAAATAAAATTTCTAAATCAAAGGCGATTTAGAATTCATTACATTAATGACGGCACCGTTACGCCGGAATTTCCAAAGATCGCAGAAATTCTTAAAGAAAGATATTTACAGGCCAAAAATAGCAGCCTGGCCTGATATGGACCACGCTGCGCCATTTATTACAGGATAATAACGGTTCAGGACGGTTTGATTATAGTGACAAATTCAAAGTCAGAACCGAATTTGGAAACAGCGTGAAATTTCACAGGGTTTGTGTTGATTTATCGGTTGGTTGGTGATTCTTCGACGACTTTGTGAAACGGCGTGAAATTTGACAGGTTGTTGGGGTTATTGATTGTTTGTTGCTCGGCATGACGCAATGAAACGGCGTAAATTTCTGGGGTTACATGTTGGGTAATTGATTCTTTATTTATCGACGACATTTGATGGATGGCTATGGTGGCGATGGTAACGGCGATGGATTTGGCGATGGACGCGTGATGGACGGCGATGGACGTATGGACAACGATGGGTGGCGATGGACAGCGATGAACGGCGATGGGCAGCGAAGTGGGCGGCGATGGGTGAGCAGCGGCTTCGGACTGGTTTGGCGTGATGAAGATTTCCGGTTTCCTAGAACGGTAAGTGCCCACTCAAAGGTACGGCTGGTCAGTATATATATATGCATGGATCTAGGTAAGGAACATGCTGAAGCTGGTAATTGAATGGTTTTGCATTGGTCGCTAAGAAAATAGTTACGCTACTTTTCGAGACGAAATGCTAAAGACAAAATGAATAGTGCGCTTGTACTGCTCCGGGGTAACCTGGTGCCAGGCTTTGCGTGCGAGCAGTAAGTGGGACTGTGTTCGTATGCGTGGCATGAGAATCTGTTTCGTTTGATGCATTATGCGATTGCACTGAATACTTTGTGCTGATGCGACTCGAATTCTGCTGAATTATTGCGTCATTGCGAGGGTAGTTCTGAGTGCAGCTGATATTGACTGGCGGCTGAAGACATGCTGACGTTGCGAGGTGTTTCAACAACGCTCTGATCAGTACTGGCGCGAAGAAAACGCTGCGAAGTTGAGTATTACGGGTTGCTCAATGGCTTTCGAGCTGTAATGTCTGTCTTGTACTTTCTGCCCAGTGCGATTTTGTGTTGGATATTTCCGGTGGAAAGCTTCGATTTCGGAGTAGGAACCGGACTTGATCTGGGGCATGTATTGCTCGTGCAGAAGGTTTCGACTTCCGAATAATGCTGCGTCGTGCTTTCTACCAATCGCTTCTTATCGCGTCTTCAGGCGTGGCTGTTGATGTGAGGATCGTATTTGTCTTTCTGTGCATATAAAAGTTCTCGGCTTTTAATGATGACTTTGGTGTGCGTTTGCGAGTGAAGTCTTCGGGATGTTTGCCCGAGTGATGCAGCACTATGTATTTGATTTTGTACTTTGGGGAGGGCGTGAACTCTGCGTCTTTCTTTGAAGTAATGGAGAGATATTGAGCCTGGTTGATCCTGCCAGTACTGAATCGCTGCAGCTGTCTCAAAGACCAGGCCATTGCATGTCTAAATATGGCAGCGCATCTGTACTGTGAAACTACGAAATGAATTATAATCAGTTATGATCTGCTCGATGGTAGATTACTACTGCTGGTTGCCCGTAGTAATTACAAGAGCTATTCGCATGCATAAAATACCCAACTGCTTGTCGAAGGCGGAAGGTAACGACTGTAGGTTGAAATGAATGCAGTCTTCGAACTGGTATTGCCAATGTTGAGTCATAACAACATTAGAATCGCGCTTTTTGCGCGATATAAATCGGTTGAATTTCTGCCACATCGGCCTTGGATGGTGGGATATGGGCCTACCGTAACATTAACAGTGGCAATTAGGGTTTGATTCCGAGAGGAAGCCTTAGAAACGGCTGCCACATCCAAGGAAGGCAGCAGGCGCGTAAATTACCCAATCCCTGACACGAGAAGGTAGTGACAATAAATAACAATGCTCTGGCTCTTTCGAGTCAGACAATTGGAGTGAGAACAATTTAAATCCCTTAACGAAAGGATCGAATTGGAGGGCAATTCTGGTGCCAGCAACCGCGGTAATTCCAGCTCCAATAACGCTATATTAAAATTGTTGCAGTTAAAAAGCTCGTAGTTGAATTTCTGTTTTGAATGTCGGTCTTCCCTCTGAAGTGCTGCCTATATGGATGTTCGAGGCATTTTAATGAATACCTTTCTGCCATTGAACAATTGAGTTAGTGAGCTTGCATCGTTTACTGTGAAAAAATTAGAGTGTTTAAAGCAGGCGTTCTTTCGATTTGAATACATTGGCATGGGAATGTAAGATGCGACGCCCAGGTGTTCTATTTTATTGGTTTTGCACACCAGGGTAATGATTGTGTGTAGAGGACAGTTGGAAGACATTCATATTTCGGCGTCGGAAGTGAAATAGTAACTGGATCGCTGGAAGATGAGCTTAGGCGAAAGCATTTACCAAGGATATTTTCGTTAATCAAGAACGAAAGTTAGGGGATCGAAGATGATTAGATACGATCGTAATCTTAACCATAAACTATGCCGACTCCGGAACCAAACGTCTACCAACAAATGACGCTAATCAGCGCCGTATGAGAAATCGAAGTCTTTGGGTTCCGGGGATAATGGTCGCAAGGCTGAAACTTAAAGGGATTGACCAAGGGCACCACCAGCAGTGGAAAGCCTGCGGCTTAATTTGCCGCAACACGGGAAAACTTACCAGATCAGATTTATGTGGGATTGACAGATTGAGAGCTCTTTCTTGATTCTATGAATTGATTGATTACATGGCCGTTCTTAGTTGGTGGAGTGTTTAATCTGGTTGAATTCCGTTGAAGTGACGAGACCTTCGCGTGCTAAATAAACCGCTTACCATTTTGAGCAGGTTTGTGGACTTCTTAGAGGACTTTTGGGTAATCAAACCAAAGGAAGTTGGAGGCAATAACAGGTCTATTATGCCCATAGATGTTCTGGGCCGCACGCGCTGCTACACTGATGCGTTCAATAGTATACAACCTTGATCGACAGGTCTGGGCGTAATCTTGTGAATAGTGCGCATCGTGCTGAGGATAGACCTTGCGAATTTTCAGGTAGAACGAAGAATTCCTAGTAAACGCAAGTCATCAGCTTGCGTTGATTACGATCACTGCCCTTCGCTGCAGCCGCCCGTCGCACCTACCGGTTGAATGGCTCGGTGAAGAATTGGGACCGTATCAATCCGCTTGCTGTATTGCGAGTGAATTGATGGGAAGACCTCGCCGATTTAGAGGAAGGTGAAGTCGTGGCTGGAATTTCCGTAAATTGAACCTGCGGAAGGATCATTACCACACCTAAAAAGCTTTCGCGTGAATTATATCGAGCTGCTTTGAATTGGGGGTGTTGCTTGGCGATTTTGCTGAGCCGCGCCCTACTCATGGCGAATGTTTGGACTTCGGTCTGGGCTAGTAACTTTTTGTTTTAAGACCAGCGCAATAGTATACTGATTATACTGTGGGGACGAGAATATACTGCTTTTAACTAGATAACGGCTTTCGGCAGTGGATGTCTGGAAACGCACATCGATGAAGAACGCTGCGAACTGGCGATTTGACGCATAATGCGGAATTGCAGGATTCAATGAGTCATCGAAATTTTGAACGCATATTGCACTACCGGAATAGTCCTGAGAGTATGCCTGTATCAGTGTCCGTACGTCAGACTTGAAATATTTCCTTTCCGTCATGATCGGTGAAGGATGACGCCAGATGTAAAGTAATTGCGGTTTGTATGCAGCTTCGAAGGCCGAAGGTGCGATTCACTTTGAAATGTAGCTGAACTGTAAATATCTTTAGCTCGAAAAGCGTGAATGCTTTAGTTATTGAAGCTGCCTGCGTGGCCAGTCGACGACCGACAAATACGGCGTTTAATGGAGGAGTGTTCGATTCGCGGTATTTATGAGACGAACCGGCTGAACAGACGCTTATTGTATCTTTTCCTGCTTGTGGCGTGATGGAAACAGTGAGATATGTGTGACTTGGCTTTTGAATCGACAGCATTTAGAAGTAAAGTGGCGGCTTCGGCTGTCGAGTGTCGATCCGATTTTGGGAACTTTTGTGCGCTTTCAGTGTGCATCTCAATTGGACCTGATCGAACGCAAGATTACCCGCTGTACTTAATGCATGTCAATCCGCAGGCGGAGGGGAGAAGAAAGCGAGGATTTCCCTAGTAACGGCGAGTGAAGCAGGAAAAGCTCAAGCTTAAAATCTCCGTGCAAGTTTTGTGCGGCGAATTGTAGTCTATAGAACGTGGTCAGCGTGAGCGCTTTAAGTTCCTTGGAAGAGGACTGGCATGGAAGTGATGCTCCCGTTCATCCCTGAGTGGCTCGTGCGTACGACCATTTGCTTTGAGTCGCGATGACGGGAATTCACATCAAAGTAGATGAAAATTCCAATCTAAAGCTAAATGTTGGTGCGAGAACGATAGCGCACAAGTACCGTGAGGGAAGATGAGAAGTACTTTGAAGAGAGACCAAAATTGCCTGAAACTGCTGAAAGGGAACCGAATTCGATTTCCGATGATCTATAATCTGTGGCATATTTCATTGGCGAGCGTTTGCATGCGACAATGGCAGTAACTGTATGGCTGCGCCTATTGTATGTATTGTGAGTGTTTAACAATTTGTAACCCACATGTGCCGCGATGGGACGTCAAGGTCGATTCGTATGCTGCAGAGAAATAACATGCCAAGGAAAGCAGGCTTACGCTCCGCGTTTATCTATTATCTCTTGGTGGACGAAACGATTTAATTGCCTGAGGTGCTTAGTAACGAAGTAGGTTTATATATCATTATTGCGCCGTGTGCCGAATGGCTTACTATGCATGTATGGTTATCAATGAATTAATGCAGTATAACTTGTCGCCGTTCCGTTGTTGGCGAAATGGAGCGATCCGACCCGTCTTGAAACACGGACCAAGGAGTCTAACAATATGTACTAGCCAAATTGTGGAAACTGTCCGCCGCGAAATGAAAGTGAAGAACGGCATAATTAATCTGAATTAGCGCGAACCTGAACTGCCTGCGGCATTAACATATCGACCGATCATGAACCTTCGTATTGAAAGACGTTTGAGCGCATATGTTATTGCCCGAAAGATGGTGAACTATGCTACTGAGTAAGAATTGAAGCCGGGGAACTCTGGTGGAAGCTCGTAACGATTCTGACGTACCAATCGATCAGTGTCAAACTTGGCCAGAAGGGCGAGAAGATTAATCGAACCATCACAGAGTAACAGTTTCCCTCGGAATTTCCCTCAGGATAGCGGCAACTTATTTACGATGGTTTTATGAGGGTGAAGCGAATGATTAGAGGATTCCAGGAAGAAGCTTCCTCGACCTATTCTCAGGCTTTAAATCTGTAAGACCTGCGGGATTTCTGGTGAACTTGTGGATGGCGAATATCAAGTTGCTGAGTGAACCGCCGAAACGGGTAAAGTCTGGCGATGCGGGATGAACCAGACGCAGGATTAGAAGTGCTTAGATGCCCGCTGCTACGAAATACCGCAAAGGTGTTAGTTCGATTTGAACCTGGCAGGACAGTGACCATGGAAGTCGGAATCCGCTAAGAAGTGTGTAACAACTCGCCTGCCGAAATGAACAAGCCCTGAAAATGGATGGCGCTAAAACAGGCTACTTATACTTTGCCGTTAGCGCGATGGCATTTGTAATGTACGCGTTAATGCGTAGGAGGGCGTGAGGGTCGTGAAGAAGCTTCGTAGCGTGAGCCTGAAGTGAAACGGCGCTTTAGTGCAGATGTATGGTACAGCAAATATTCAACTGCGATATTCGATGCAGGCGCTGAAGGCGAGTGAGGACCGTGTCGATCAGTAATTGAACGCGAATGAGTCGATCCTAAGAGATAGGATAATTCCGTTTGAAAGCTGGGCTGTTAGGGGCGTAAATTCGTCCTCGCGACACATATGCTGCGGCTCGTAATCGAAAGGAATATCAGGTGAAGTGCACCGATACGTGGATAATAATGGCAACACAACCGACCCAGGAGATTTGCGCTAGCGTATGCCCAGGAAAGAGTTCTCTTTTCTTTTTAACGAAGCATGTCTACTGCCTTGAAAAGGATTATCCGGCGATAAGAAGGACGCCTTGGCAAAGCGCTGCACCTGGAAGTGTCCTATAGCCCGACAGCCAGCGAAAATCCTGGCTAGAGATTTATTCGCACCCTCGTTCGTGCTCATGACCGCATCCGAGGTCTCCAGGTTAGCGGCCTCTGAATTGATAGAGGAATGTAGATAAGGGAAGTCGGCAAGGCTCGGTAACTTCGGGAGAAAGGATTGGCTCTGAAGGTTGGGCCTAGGGGTCTTTTTCGAGGGGCTTATGGCGGCCTACAGGGCTGCGATATGGACCTTTCGGGGTGAAGATGCAGCCTGGCGGTCAGGCTGCTCTTGCTGTGCCGGAGAAAGGCGGTTAGCTTTCGGGCTGGCCACTGTTTCCTTAGTGCGTTGAACAACCGGCTCAGAACTGGAGCGGACAGTTAAATCCGACTGTTTAACAAGACAAAGCGTTAATGATGGCCGGAGACGGTGTTGGCGCAATGCATTTCTGCGCGGCGCTCTGAAGATATCAAAGTGAATGAAATTCGACCAAGCGCGGGTAAACGGCAGGAGTAACTATGACTCTCTTAAAGGCAGCCAAATGCATCATCATCTAACTAGTGACATGCGTAAAATAGATTAATGAGATTCCCGCAATCCCTATCACCTGTCTGGCGAACCCACAGCCAATGGAACGGGCTTGGAATAATCAGCGGGGAAGAAGACCCTGTTGAAACTTGACTCTAGTCTGACGTTGTGAAATGACTTGGGAGGTGTAGAATAAGTGGGAGGCTCTAAATCCGTGATAATTCTACTTGCTCTGTGTTTGTTTGCCGCTGCCGTGATCTTGGTATCTGAATGACGCCGCTGATCGCCCAGTGGTTAACAACGAATTTGCCTGGGCGAGCTACGTGGAAGACATCGTCGGGTGGGGAGTTTAACAGGGTTGTTAAGGTTGTACATTGACTTTAACAGCGAAGACTAATATGAATACTACTAAAAGGTGTCCTAAGGCATGATCTAGGTACGCTGTCCCGATGGCAGAAGATGAGTGGGAGAGACTTGGGCCTTCGTAGTTGTTATCTGCAGGAACCTTGGGTCATGTCGAGATGAGCATAATCAGAATCGCGATACCTGCAGAGTGGACATTGAAGTGTCGATCTTGGGGAGACGGCTGAGCTTTGGGAGGGCTGAAATTCATGTCTCGAGCTTGGGCGCAAACATCGCTGTCGTGGCAAGGTGCCACTTGGCATGTCAATCGGTGTAAGGGACTGAGTCTCTTGGCAGTAATCCAGTACAGAGTCTTGGTCACGCTGAAAAGCCTGAACAACAGGCATCTTGGGGCGTCTCGTCAGCAGAGACAGTTGGTAGCCGGCGACTTGATACCTTGAGTGAACTACGATGTGCTTGGTTGCGCCGAAAAGCCTGGTCGAGAAGGGATCTTTGGGGCGTCACGTCAGCAGGACGGTTGGTGGCCGGGCGATGCCTTGAGTGAACTACAGTGAAGCTTGGTTGCGCTGAAAAGCGCGAACCAGGCTGGAAGGGATCTTGAGGCGTCGAGTCGAGCGAACGGCAAAGCCGGCGACTTTGATACGCTTGAGTGAACTACGATTCAATCTTGAATTTGCGCTAGCGCGAACGAACAGGCTGGAAGGGATCTTGGGGCGTCGAGTCGGCAGGGCAGTTGGTAGCCGGCGACTTGATACCTTGAGTGGCTACGATGTCTTTGTTGCGCCGAAAAGCGGAATCCCAGGCTGGAAGGCATCTTGGGGCGTCTAATCGGCAGGGAACGGTGGCCGGTGACTTGATACCTTGAGTGAGCTACTGTAACTTGGTTGCGCTGAAAAGCGCGATCGAGAAGGGATCTTGGGGCGTCTGAATCAGAAGGGCATTTAATGGTTACGCTGGCGAGCTGAAATCTTGAGCGAACTACAATGGCTTGGTTGCGCTGAAAAGCACGAACAGGCTGGAAGGGATCTTGGGGCGTCGAGTCAGCAGGGCAGTTGGTAGCCGGCGACTTGATACGCTGAGTGAACTGCAATAGCTTGGTTGCACTGAAAAGCACGAACAGGCTGGAAGGGATCTTGGGGCATCCTAATGAGCAGGGCAGTTGGTAGCCAGCGACTTGATATCTATGAGCGAACTACAATAACTGAATTTACGCTGAAAAGCCACGAACAAGCTGGAAGAGATCTTGGGGCGTCGAGTCAGCAGGGCAACTGATTCGGCGACCCGATGCAACCTTGAGTGAGCTACAATGGCTTGGTTGCGCTGAAAAGCGCAGACAGGCTGGAAGGGATCTTGGGGCGTCGAGTCAGCAGGGCGGTTGGTAGCCGACGACTTGATACCTTGAGCAGACTACAGTAGCTGATTTACGCTGAAAAGCGCAGACAGGTTGAAAGGGATCTTCGGGTCGGCAGGGCAGTTGGTAGCCGGCGACATGATACGCTGAGTGAACTACATTAGCTTGGATTTGCGCTGAAAAGCACGAACAGGTAGGTAGTGATCTGAAGACGTTAATCCAATGAGGCCAGTTGGAGCCGACTATTCTTGCTGAGCTGATGTCTTGAATTTGCGCTGAAAAGCTGTGATTAAGGCGAGAGCCCGAAAGTCTGGGAAATCCCTCGGCAGACCAGTTGGAGCCGGCGACTGTGCTGTACTGGATTGAACTGAATCCGATAGTGCCGCTGGCAGATCCCGTTAACTTGGAGAGATAAGAAGAGGAGCCGGCACCTGGCAGAATGGCGGACCTGCAGTGCCCCCACGATATTGAGCCGCCGAATCATGACAAACGAATCGCGAGTTAGTCATTGCGTGAAGCGGAGTATTACTTGATAGATCAGCGTGTCCTGGCGCAGTGTGGTACTTGCGGATTTCGCGAGCATGAAACTGGTTGATCTTGGCAGCGCTTGGTCTTAACTTGACAGCGTAGGCAGAGATTCGCGAAACGGAGGAAGTTCGCTTTCTGGATTTGCGTAACGCGCTTGCTGACATTGAATCTATAGACAACTGGATGAAGGATGCTGAACCATGAAACCAGAAGGGTCATCTTGAGAAGTTGACGTCGTGACCCGCAAAAAACAGTGCGAGGCGCAGAAGTGTGGACCTTACTGATCTTGTAATTGTGGCGATGGAAGACTAGGATCTTGATTCTTCACCTTCTTGTTTCTGGGACGAAGTCGAAATTTTAGCCTGAATCGAAGCTTGGCGATGGTTGCAAGGAGTTCTCGCGGCAAACCGTGACGATCGATATTTTGCATGACATGTTGGCGGTGCGCAAAGTGCCTGGCCAGCGGCTGAAGTTGTCAGGGTTGAGTGAGTTCGAGCTATATTGGCCGCATGGAGGTGTGGCGCTTTATTGGCGAAAGATCCCAAAAAGCGTTGAACGACAGCAATCTTGTCGACCCGTGAAACGAAGAGTTATCGATGTTCGAGCAGAGTCCATCGGAAGAAGCTTGCTCGACCTCGTCAGTAAATTCCTCGCTGACAATGAATCTTACAATCTGTGTTTAATCGACATTAACGCCGTCGTACTGCGGAGTATTGCAGTAAACCCAATTCGAAGAGTGATCACCTTGACGTGGTGAACGGCAGTAATCTAAGAGTCGCTCGCAATACATGGAATTATTTATATTCGAGCTTGTCAGGCTCGCCTGTTCTAATCGAGCATCAGGCGAAGAGATCCGAAAGGGTCTCCCGTCAAGATAGGTGAAGATGAAGACACCGCGAGGTACCACGGACACCGTATTTTACCGTAGATTCGCTAACCAACAGAATCATTGGTAGTAAGAACACAGGGCGCCACGAATGCTAGGATCGAAGACATGGTTTTAACAACCATACCTAATGCCGCTTCGATGTGATCCGCCCCGCTGACTGACTTATTCAGGCCGATCTTTCCATGCTTGATGTCGATACTGGCACGAATATGGTGCCATGTGGAACGCTGCATGATGCTTCTGTGCGATGATGTCGAAGAGCTTCTGGGTTAACAGAGGCAGCTTGTTTCGATGGAATTAAGCGATAGTACTGAAGCATCCGAACAATATTGAATGTAGCTCGAATAGCGAAGTCTCCAAGGCGTTCAAGCAATAGAAGTTCTAAGTTGAATGAAATCACTGGTATGACGTAACATGTCGCCAGTTCAGGTCTTCATTCGTAAGATCCGCGAAAGGCGCCAAATAGATATCCCGTTGAAAGTGTACAATTGGTAGACTGAAATAAAGATAGCTGGGCATCTTCAATAGCTTCGCGGCCATGCACCCAATCGATTGATGCTAATCCCACTTCGATTTCTCAAAGCAGGCTTGCTGGCGAAAGCCCAACGCTTCATGCGCGCAGTCGAAGCGCGAGATCCGCACAAACCGGAAGTACATGTTGATCCCAGGCGAATTCTCTGCCCGAAGCGTCGTCGATGGAGCGTAAAATCTGCTAAGATGAAGACGATCTGAATATTAATAGCGGGAGGTCTTCAGACAATGGCCATTAATAAACCTGGCCGAACTGAAATGACGATTTGCCATGCATATGGCATCCTGGTCGCCAAAACTCCATCGAAACAGGCCGATTCTACCAAAGTAGAGCGCATCGGGCCATAGTGAGGTTCTGCTTGCGGCTCCAGTAAGTCTGAAAGCGCATAATAGTGATCGCTTAATAAGCCGTGTGGAAGAGGCTGATCTGGAGAAGTCTTCGTTATTGAGCATCGTCGATGTAGTTCCACCGTAGCGAAGTCGCCAAATTATTCCGCAGAAGTCATGTGGCCGGACAGAGCGCCGGTGCCTTGAACGCACCGTTGGTCCCTTTGCTGACCATGCCCAAGTGGAAGTTTGCCTTTGCCGGAACGTGAAGTGAGTGTTAAGACCAGATTGGCATGAACTGAGACAAGGATTCTTCCATTTCGTAGTTAGCCGATGCGAAGACTGGAGGTCAGCCCAGAGTCGAAATTGTCGATCGCCAGTATTCTGGTATACCGATTCCGCTGAGTGTAAAGTGCATAATCCGCGGCTACAGTATGTCGAATCCGTAGCCGAGTGAGCCAAGCGCGTCGGAGAAGAGCTCTAGCGCCGGTAATAGCCACCGTGGTGCTTGGCCAGTCTCATTCGCGGCAGCGATTCCATCCGGAGACATTTGAGATGCGTAGCTTGTATAAAAGTCTTAATAGGCGTCAATCCCAAGCCACCTTTGGAGATGCCTGTGAAGATCCACTCTTTGCTGAACTTGCCTCTACAGGCCGTGTCGCTAGACGTATCTTGCGAGTGCACGAAATTGCGGACAATGATATCGACTTTCTTCAAGATTTGAGGGGGTACGTGAGTGACACTGGTCGTATACCACAGGAGCGGAAGGATGATACTCTGCAGCAAAACCACTTTGCCCCAGTGTGCGCGCTCGATACTTCCAAATGGCACACCGTTCCCTCATCTTGACAAGAACAGCACTTAGGCGTTCAACTGGGGTAATGGAAGCTCCTTGGAGAATGCCGAGTAACTTCACCGTATCCGTAGGGCCGAGTACTTGATAGTCCGTAGAAGTCCTGATGCGGTTGAGTTTCACCTGCGATACTTGGCGCGTGAAAGGCATTATACATGTCTTTTTCGCGTTAAGTCGAAGTCCTGCCGCAGTAGCATACTCTTGTACTAGACGGAGGAAGGTCTCAGCGTCATGAACATCTTGTACCATGCCGGTGCAGTCATCAGCGAAGGCCATCAGTAGATGCGGGGCTGCCGAGTCATTGACCGATAACCCTTTAGACTGGAACCGTGTTCGTAGGAAGTTCATCATGGGTTCTATAAAGACGACAAAGAGGCCTGGCGAGAGGGGGTCCCCTTGTCTAACACCGGCACCAAGCAGGAATGGATCGCCCGGTGAATTGTTCAACAGTATACTGACTGAAGTTTCAGCGTAGAAGGTCTTCACCCAAGCTCGGAAAGTAGCACCAAAACCGAAGTGGTGAAGTACCATGTCCAAAGCCGGCCACAGCACACTGTCGAAGGCTTTGGCGAAATCAATTAACACCGCACATGCATCAGGGTACCGGTTCGTGCATATCTCTTGCAGGTCTTGGAACTGTAGGAGCAAATGTCGAATCGACCTTCCAGGAACAAACCCTTTCTGGTCTTCATGGATAACTGTAGGTAGAACTTCGCCAAGACGCCATGCTAGAATTTTTGGTCCCAGTTTAGCATCGTGGTTGAGTAGCGTAAGCGGTCGATAATTCCCCGGTACCGATCGATCGCCAGCCTTGTACAAGAGGGACAGGTGTGCCCGTCGCTGAAACTTGGTCATCTTTCCCTTATGTAGCTGATAATCGTGAACAACCTCGTAGATCCGCGCCCACAAGCTTGGTGCCAGCTTGTAATACTCGATAGGAAGCCCGTCTGGACCAGGAGCCTTTCCATTCTTAGACTTCATTATAGCCCAGTAGAAGTCATTCGCAGTTAGTGGCGCATCCAGCATAGACTGTTGGGCGACCGTTAGTCGAGCAACAGTATCACGCAGCATTGTGGCAAACCGCAGCGGGTGGTACGAAGCCGTGCTAAGATGATGAAGATC